>CM047431.1:65785592-65814848 GCA_026168455.1 Theocolax elegans | reverse complement strand
GTACTCACCTAATAGAAATAAAAATGAATTGAACGTTCGGAGATGTGCATATATGTGTGTAATATATATTTATCGGTCTTTCCGAACTAAAAGCTTTACTTTACACATAAAATGCATTTGTATTTGATCAACCCGGCCGGAGAACGAAATCTAAAATATTGAAAAAACAGACGTTTCGGTCGGTTATATGTGTGAAAATAAATGTAAAAATGCATTTGTAATTGATCAACCCGGCCGGGGAACGAGATCTAAAATTTTGAAATATTCACTTCTGGCCGTTTATATGTGTGAATATACACATAAAAATGCATTTGTATTTGATCATCCCGGCCGGAGAACGAAATCTAAAATATTGAAAAAATAAACGTTTTGCCCGGTTATATGTGTGAAAGTACATGTAAAAATGTATTTGTAATTGATCAACCCGGACGGATAACGAAATCTAAAATTTTGAAATATTCACTTCTGGCCGTTATATGTGTGAATATACATGTAAAAATGCATTTGCAATTGATCAACCCGGCCGGAAAACGAAATCTAAAATATTGAAAAAACAGATAATTTGGCCGGTTATATGTGTGAAAATGAATGTAAAAATGCATTTATAATTGATCAACCCGGCCGGGGAACGAAATCTACAATTTTGAAATATTCACTTCTGGCCGTTTATATGTGTGAATATACACATAAAAATGCATTTGTATTTGATCATCCCGGCCGGGGAACGAATCTAAAAATTTTGAAATATTCACTTCTGGCCGTTTATGTGTGAATATAAGCATTAAAAAGTCATTTGTATTTGATCATCCCGGCGGGAACGAGATCTAAAATATTGAAAAATAAACGTTTTGCCGGTTATATGTGTGAAAATAAATGTAAAAATGCATTTGTAATTGATCAACCCGGCCGGATAACGAAATCTAAAATTTTGAAATATTCACTTCTGGCCGTTATATGTGTGAATATACACATAAAAATGCATTTGTATTTGATCATCCCGGCCGGGGAACGAAATCTAAAATTTTGAAATATTCACTTCTGGCCGTTTATATGTGTGAATATACATTAAAAAGCATTTGTATTGATCATCCCGGCCGGAACGAAATCTAAAATTTGAAAAATAAACGTTTTGCCGGTTATATGTGTGAAAATAAATGTAAAAATGCATTTGTAATTGATCAACCCGGCCGGGGAACGAAATCTAAAATATTGAATATTCACTCTGGCCGTTTATATGTGTGAATATACACATAAAAATGCATTTGTATTGATCATCCCGGCCGGGGAACGAAATCTAAAATTTTGAAATATCACTTCTGGCCGTTATATGTGTGAAATACATTAAAAAGTCATTTGTATTTGATCATCCCGGCCGGAGAACGAAATCTAAAATATTGAAAAATAAACGTTTTGCCGGTTTATGTGTGAAATAATGTAAAAATGCATTTGTAATTGATCAACCCGGCCGGGGAACGAAATCTAAAATTTTGAAATCTTCATTTCTGGCCGTATATATGTGTGAATATACATGTAAAAATGCATTTGTAATTGATCATCTCGGCCGGGGAACGAAATCTAAAATTTTGAGAAATTAGACGTTTTGGCCGTTTATATGTGTGAATATACACATAAAAATGCATTTGTATTGATCATCCCGGCCGGGGAACGAAATCTAAAATTTTGAAATATCACTTCTGGCCGTTATATGTGTGAATATAACATTAAAAAGTCATTTGTATTTGATCATCCCGGCCGGAGAACGAAATCTAAAATATTGAAAAAATAAACGTTTGCCCGTTATATGTGTGAAAATAAATGTAAAAATGCATTTGTAATTGATCAACCCGGCCGGGGAACGAAATCTAAAATTTTGAAATCTTCATTTCTGGCCGTATATGTGTGAATATACATGTAAAAATGCATTTGTAATTGATCATCCGGCCGGGGAACGAAATCTAAAATTTTGAAAATTAGATGTTTTGGTCGATTATATGTGTGAATATACAGATAAAAATGCATTTTTAATTATCAACCCGGGGGAACGAATCTAAAAATTTTGAAATATTCACTTCTGGCTTTATATGTGTGAACATACACATAAAAAGCATTTGTAATTGACCATCCCGGCCAGGGCGAAATCAAAATTTTGAAAATCACGTTTGGTCGTTGATATGTGTGAATATCACATAAAAATGCATTTGTATTTGATCATCCCGGCCGGGGAACGAAAGTCTAAAATTTTGAAATTTCACTTCTGGCCGGTTATATGTGTGAAAATAACATAAAAATGCATTTAATTGATCATCCCGGCCGGAGGACGAAATCTAAAATTTTGAAAATTCACTTCTGGCCGTTATATGTGTGAATATACACATAAAAATGCATTTGTATTGATCAACCCGGCCGGGGAACGAAATCTAAAATATTGAAAAAACACGTTTCGGCCGGTTATATGTGTGAATATACCATAAAAATGCATTTGTATTTGATCATCCCGGCCGGGGAACGAAATCTAAAATTTTGAAATATTCACTTCTGGCCGTTTATATGTGTAAATATAAGCATAAAAATGCATTTGTATTTGATCATCCCGGCCGGACGAAATCTAAAATATTGAAAAAATAAACTTTTGCCGTTATATGTGTGAATAACACATAAAAATGCATTTGTATTGATCATCCCGGCCGGGGAACGAAATCTAAAATTTTGAAATATTCACTTCTGGCCGTTTATATGTGTGAATTACGCATAAAAATGCATTTGTATTGATCATCCCGGCCGGAGAACGAAATCTAAAATATGAAAATAACGTTTTGCCCGGTTATATGTGTAATATACATTTAAAATGCATTTGCAATTGATCACCCGGCCGGAAAACGAATCTAAAATATTGAAAAAACAGACTTTGGCCGGTTATATGTGTGAAAATAAATGTAAAAATGCATTTGTAATTGATCAACCCGGCCGGGGAACGAAATCTAAAATTTTGAAATATTCACTTCTGGCCGTTTATATGTGTGAATATACACATAAAAATGCAATTGTATTTGATCATCCCGGCCGGGGAAAGAAATCTAAAATTTTGAAATATTCACTTATGGCCGTTTATATGTGTGAATATACACATAAAAATGCATCTGTAATTGATCAACCCGGCCGGAGAACGAAATCTAAAATATTGAAACAACAGACGTTTCGGCCGGATATATGTGTGAATATACACATAAAAATGCATTTGTATTTGATCATCCCGGCCAGGGACGAAATCTAAAATATTGAAATATTCACTTCTGGCCTTTTATATGTGTGAATACACACATAAAAATGCATTTGCAATTGATCAACCCGGCTGGGGAACGAAATCTAAAATATTGAAAAACAGACGTTTGCCTGGTTATATGTGTGAAATACGTGTAAAAATGTATTTGTAATTGATCAACCCGGCCGGATAACGAAATCTAAAATTTTGAAATATTCACATCTGGCCGTTTATATGTGTGAATATACACATAAAAAAGCATTTGTGTTTGATCATCCCGGCCAGGGACGAAATCAAAAATTTTGAAATATTCACTTCTGGCCGTATATATGTGTGAATATACGCATAAAAATGCATTTGTATTTGATCAACCCGGCGGAAAACGATTCTAAAATATTGAAAAAACAGACGTTACGGCCGGTTATATGTGTGAAAAAACATGTAAAAATGCATTTGTAATTGATCATCTCGGGCGGGGAACGAAATCTAAAATTTTGAAAAATTACACGTTTTGGCCGTTTATATGTGTGAATATACACATAAAAAAGCATTTGTGTTTGATCATCCCGGCCAGGGACGAAATCAAAAATTTTGAAATATTCATTTCTGGCCGTATATATGTGTGAATATACATGTAAAAATGCATTTGCAATTGATCAACCCGGCCGGAAAACGAAATCTAAAATATTGAAAAAACAGACTTTCGGCCGGTTATATGTGTGAAAATACATGTAAAAATGCATTTGTAATTGATCATCTCGGCCGGGGAACGAAATCTAAAATTTTCAAAAATTAGATGTTTTGGTCGATTATATGTGTGAATATACAGATAAAATGCATTTGTATTTGATCATCCCGGCCGGGGAACGAAATCTAAAATTTTGAAATATTCACTTCTGGCCGTTTATATGTGTGAATATACACATAAAAATGCATTTGTATTTGATCATCCCGGCCGGGGAACGAATTCTAAAATTTTGAAATATTCACTTCTGGCCGTTTATATGTGTGAATATAAGCATTAAAAAGTCATTTGTATTTGATCATCCCGGCTGGAGAACGAAATCTAAAATATTGAAAAAATAAACGTTTTGCCCGGTTATATGTGTGAAAATAAATGTAAAAATGCATTTGTAATTGATCAACCCGGCCGGATAACGAAATCTAAAATTTTTAAAAATTCACTTCTGGCCGTTATATGTGTGAATATACATGTAAAAATGCATTTGCAATTGATCAACCCGGCCGGAAAACGAAATCTAAAATATTGAAAAAACAGACGTTTGGCCGGTTATATGTGTGAAATAATGTAGAAATGCATTTGTAATTGATCAACCCGCCGGGAACGCAATCTAATATTTTGAAATATTCACTTCTGGTCTTTGTATGTGATGAAAGATACATGTAAAAATGCATTTGTAATTGATCATGCCAGGCCGGGGAACGAAATCAAAAATTTTGAAAAATTAGGACGTTTGGCTGATTATATGTGTGATATACACATTGAAAATGCATTTGTATTTGATCATCCCGGCCGGGGACGAAATTTAGAATTTTGAAATATTCACTTCTGCCGTTATATGTGTGAAGTATACACATAAAAATGCATTTGCATTGATCACCCGGCCGGAGATCGAATCTAAAATAATAAAAAAATAAACGTTTTGCCCGGTTATGTGTGAAAATACATGTAAAATGCATTTGTAATTGTCACCCGCAGGGGAACGAAATCAAAATTTTGAAATATTCACTTCTGGCCGATTATATGTGTGAATATACACATAAAAATGCATTTGTAATTGATCATCCCGGCCTGGTACGAAATCTAAAATATTGAAAAAATACACGTTTTGGCCGTTTATATGTGTGAATATACACATAAAAATGCATTTGTATTTGATCAACCCGGCCGGGGAACGAAATCTAAATTTTGAAATATTCACTTCTGGCCGTTGATATGTGTGAATATACACATAAAAATGCATTTGTATTTGATCATCCCAGCCGGGGAACAAAATCTAAAATTTTGAAAAAATACACGTTTTGGCCGTTTATATGTGTGAATATACACATAAAAATGCATTTGTATTTGATCATCCCGGCCGGGGAACGAAATCTAAAATTTTGAAATATTCACTTCTGGCCGTTTATATGTGTGAATATACGCATAAAAATGCATTTGTATTTGATCAACCCGGCCGGAGAACGAAATCTAAAATTTTGAAATATTCACTTCTGGCCGTTGATATGTGTGAATACACACATAAAAATGCATTTGTATTTGTTCATCCCGGCCGGGGAACAAAATCTAAAATATTGAAATTTTCACTTCTGGCCTTTTATATGTGTGAATACACATAAAAATGCATTTGCAATAGATCACCCGGCCGGGGAACGAAATCTAAAATATTGAAAAACAGACCTTTGGCCGGTTGTAGTGTGAAAATACATGAAAAATGTATTTGTAATTGATCAACCCGGCCGGAACGAAATCTAAATTTTGAAATATTACATCTGGCCGTTTATATGTGTGAATATACACAAAATGCAATTGTATTTGATCATCCCGGCCGGGGAAAGAATCTAAAATTTTGAAATATTCACTTATGGCCGTTATATGTGTGAATATACACATAAAAATGCATTCTGTAATTGATCAACCCGGCCGGAAGACGAAATCTAAATATTGAAACAACAAGACGTTTCGGCCGGATATATGTGTGAATATACACATAAAAATGCATTTGTATTTGATCATCCCGGCCAGGGACGAAATCTAAAATATTGAAATATTCACTTCTGGCCTTTTATATGTGTGAATACACACATAAAAATGCATTTGCAATTGATCAACCCGGCTGGGGAACGAAATCTAAAATATTGAAAAAACAGACGTTTTGCCCGGTTATATGTGTGAAAATACGTGTAAAAATGTATTTGTAATTGATCAACCCGGCCGGATAACGAAATCTAAAATTTTGAAATATTCACATCTGGCCGTTTATATGTGTGAATATACACATAAAAAAGCATTTGTGTTTGATCATCCCGGCCAGGGACGAAATCAAAAATTTTGAAATATTCACTTCTGGCCGTATATATGTGTGAATATACGCATAAAAATGCATTTGTATTTGATCAACCCGGCGGAAAACGATTCTAAAATATTGAAAAAACAGACGTTACGGCCGGTTATATGTGTGAAAAAACATGTAAAAATGCATTTGTAATTGATCATCTCGGGCGGGGAACGAAATCTAAAATTTTGAAAAATTACACGTTTTGGCCGTTTATATGTGTGAATATACACATAAAAAAGCATTTGTGTTTGATCATCCCGGCCAGGGACGAAATCAAAAATTTGAAATATTCATTTCTGGCCGTATATAGGTGTGAATACTACATGTAAAAAATGCATTTGCAATTGATCAACCCCGGCCGGAAAACGAAATCTAAAATATTGAAAAAACAGACGTTGCCCGGTTATATGTGTGAAAATACATGTAAAAATGCATTTGTAAGTGATCAACCCGGCAGGGGAACGAAATCTAAAATTGTGAAATATTCACTTCTGGGGCGTTTATATGTGTGAATATACACATAAAAATGCATTTGTATTTGATCATCCCGCCGGGGAACGAATTCTAAAATTTTGAAAATATTCACTTCTGGGCCGTTTATATGTGTGAATATAAGCATAAAAAGTCATTTGTATTTGATCATTCCACGGCTGGAGAACGAAATCTAAAATATGAAAAAATAACGTTTGCCCGTTTATGTGTGTGAAAAAAATGTAAAATGCATTGTAATTGATCAAACCGGCCGGATAACGAAACTCTAAAATTTTTAAAAATTCCACTTCTGCCGTTATAGTGTGAAGATACATGTAAAAATCATTTGCAATTGATCAACCCGGCCGGAACGAAATCTAAAATATTGAAAAAACAGACGTTTTGGCCGGTTATATGTGTGAAAATAAATGTTAAAATGCATTTGTGATGTAGTATCCCGCGCATTACACCACGTGGAACATACTTCTACCTGATATGATTTCTCATCTTCAAAATCAATATACATAATTTATATCTATTTATGTTGTCCTCTCACTGCCGTGGCCGACTCTGGTCTCGGGTTCGTGGTGCCGTGCGGCGGAACGACACTTATCAGAAAAGGGGGGGGGGTGAGGAGATTCAATGAGGTTCACAATATTATAACAAAATTATTAAAACTTCCTTAACGTATTATTATAATTACTTATATAAATTATTCCCGCATAATTTTCGAAACGTAGTATTATGTCATAGGGCCCGATCTTCCCGTCACACTATTCTAACCAAAACGCCGTACATTAATATAAATTTTTATTAACTAATCTGGATTTAATCCATCAGAAACAAACGTTATTAAATCCGAAAAATTATAAGTATCGCGGTGAGGAACCCGATTTATTACGGAAGGAAAATATAAATGGCCTCGTGCAGACCACTCACCGCTTTTGATTTATTCTCCTCCTCTGTTCGATCTTTCCATTAAATATCCGAACTTCCAATTTAAGATGACTATTTTCCTTTGTTTTCTACTATTAATACTCCAATATCCTTTCAGCTAATGATAATTCCTCCTTATAATTCCAGAAAATTATTCCTCACGATTTATAACAACTACTTTCTCTCAACAAAATATCTCGATGCGTCTCCTTCAAGGTATCGGGGTGAGTGCGTGGTCGTTCTTCTTCCTCGATCCTTTTTCGTTTTCCGTTACACGGCGCTACTCGTATCCTTCTTTGTCGTAGTTTTCTCCAATCCCGTTTCCTATCGTCTAGTTTGAATTTCTGCCAAATACTGTACCGCCACCTATCCTCTCTTCTTCAACCTCTCTCTAGTGGCGGTACAACTCTTGCAAAGATGATCCGCAGCGGGCGAATTCTCACCTCCCCCATTGCTCAGTATATCTTCTTTCTTCTCTTACACACGGGGAGTCTATCTGGATCGTTCCCGCTCGTCCTTCGTCCCCCGGGCGCACCACCATCTTGCGTCGAGCAGTTGCGGAGAGCGAGAAGGCTTCCCCCACTCTCACGCTCGACGAGAGATCTAGACATGTTGTTGTCTCGTGCGCGTTATACTCGTATGCATTTTGTACATCGTGAGTTTTCGTTGGTGTTCTACGGGATCAACCTCTTCGGGGGGAACTCAGCACCTAGACAGGATCACCGCAACGTTGGCTCCCGTGGACGAGGACAGGTGTAGACGCATCGATGGACACAGGTAGACTTCGCTTGTATGGTAGGTGGTCTCGTTTCTCGTGTTGCTTTCATTCTCTCCATCTCCTTTATTTCCTTACATTTTCCTCAAACATACATATATAAAATAAGATTATTTCCTATCCTATCTTCGGGAACGTCGCGTGACGAGAATGGCTCGGGCTATATTCTTAAACAATGTTTACCTATTCCTAACCTCAAACTTCCCATACAAAACAAACTTTCCTTATATCCCATTTATCTAATCTATTTGTCCTAACCTATCCTACATTCTTTAATTTAAATTTACTTATGATTATATTATTTACAGGAGGCCCAGGAACATATCCATACTCCAGCGAACCCTCAGGATCACCAGCGAAGGCTACCCAGGAGTCCTTCAGAGTACGAGTAGTCATCGCTGGACCACTATTGGACTCCAGGATTCTAATACGCATCCAGGTAATAAATATAGACATATTTATACTTTATTCATTCTTTTCTTATATTAATTTACATTCATAAGTTCCTGTTTATTTATGACTAATATATATGTCTTTGTTTTAGGTGTGCCCGCTCTGCTAATCTCCCCTGATAATATGATTTGTATGTGGGCTAGTGAGGCTCGCCCACAATTTGTAATTGATCAACCCGGCCGGGGAACGCATCTAATATTTTGAAATATCACTTCTGGTTCTTTTGTATGTGTGAAAATACATGTAAAAAATGCATTTGTAATTGATCATCCAGGCCGGGGCAAAGAATAAAAAATTTTGAAAAATTAGACGTTTTGGCTGATTATATGTGTAAATATACACATGAAATACATTGTTTTGGATCATCCCGGCGGGGACGAAATTTAGAATTTTGAAATATTCACTTCTGGCCGATTATATGTGTGAATATACACATAAAAATGCTTTGCAATTGATCAACCCGGCCGGAGATCGAAATCTAAAAAAATAAAAAATAAACGTTTTGCCCGGTTATATGTGTGAAAATACATGTAAAAATGATTGTAATGATCAACCGGCAGGGAACGAAATCTAAAATTTTGAAATATTCCTTCTGGCCGATTATATGTGTGAATATACACATAAAAATGCATTTGTAATTGATCATCCCGGCCTGGTAGAAATCTAAAATATTGAAAAAATACACGTTTTGGCCGTTTATATGTGTGAATATACACATAAAATGCATTTGTATTTGATCAACCCGGCCGGGAACGAAATCTAAAATTTTGAAATATTCACTTTGCCGTTGATATGTGTGAATATACACACATAAAATGCATTTGTATTTGATCATCCCAGCCGGGGAACAAAATCTAAAATTTTGAAAAAATACACGTTTGGCCGTTTATATGTGTGATATACACATAAAAATGCATTTGTATTTGATCATCCCGGCCGGGGAACGAAATCTAAAATTTTGAAATATTCACTCTGGCCGTTTATATGTGTGATATACACATAAAAATGCATTTGTATTTGATCAACCCGGCCGGGGAACGAAATCTAAAATTTTGAAATATTCACTTCTGGCCGTTGATATGTGTGAATACACATAAAAATGCATTTGTATTTGATCATCCCAGCCGGGGAACAAAATCTAAAATTTTGAAAAAATACACGTTTTGGCCGTTATATGTGTGAATATACACATAAAAATGCATTTGTATTTGATCATCCCGGCCGGGGAACGAAATCTAAAATTTGAAATATTCACGTCTGGCCGTTTATATGTGTGAATAACATAAAAATGCATTTGCAATAGATCAACTCGGCCGGGGAACGAAATCTAAATATTATTGAAAAAACAGACCTTTGGCCCGGTTATGTGTGAAAATACATGTAAAAATGTATTTGTAATTGATCAAACCGGCCGGGTAACGAAATCTAAAATTTTGAAATATTCACATCTGGCGTTTATATGTGTGAATATACACATAAAAATGCAATTGATTTGATCATCCGGCCGGCCGGGGAAAGAATCTAAAATTTGAAATATTCACTTATGGACGTTATATGTGTGAATATACACATAAAAAGGCATCTGTAATTGATCAACCCGGCCGGAGAACGAAATCTAAAATTATTGAAACAACAGACGTTTCGGCCGGATATATGTGTGAAATACACATAAAAATGCATTTGTATTTGATCATCCCGGCCAGGGACGAAATCAAATATTGAAATATTCACTTCTGGCCTTTTATATGTGTGATACACACATAAAAATGCATTTGCAATTGATCAACCCGGCTGGGAACGAAATCTAAAATATTGAAAAAACAGACGTTTTGCCCGTTATATGTGTGAAAATACGTGTAAAAATGTATTTGTAATTGATCAACCCGGCCGGATACGAAATCTAAAATTTTGAAAAATTACACGTTTGGCCGTTTATATGTGTGAATATACACATAAAAAAGCATTTGTGTTGATCATCCGGCAGGGACGAAATCAAAAATTTTGAAATATTCATTTCTGGCCGATATATGTGTGAATATACATGTAAAAATGCATTTGCAATTGATCAACCCGGCCGGAAAACGAAACCTAAAATATTGAAAAAAACAGACGTTTCGGCCGGTTATATGTGTGAAATACATGTAAAAATGCATTAGTAATTGATCATCTCGGCCGGGGAACGAAATCTAAAATTTTCAAAAATTAGATGTTTTGGTCGATTATATGTGTGAATATACAGATAAAAATGCATTTGTATTTGATCATCCCGGCCGGGGAACGAAATCTAAAATTTTGAAATATTCACTTCTGGCCGTTTATATGTGTGAATATACGCCTAAAAATGCATTTGTATTTGATCATCCCAGCCGGGAGAACGAAATCTAAATATTTGAAAAAATAAACGTTTTGCCCGGTTATATGTGGTGAATATACATGTTAAAATGCATTTGCAATTTGATCAACCCGGCCGGAAAACGAAATCCAAAATATTGAAAAACAGACGTTTTGGTCCGGTTATATGTGTGAAAATAAATGTAAAAATGCGATTTGCTAATTGATCAACCCGGCCGGGGAACGAAATCTAAAATTTTGAAATATTCACTTCTGGCCCGTTTATATGTGTGAATATACACATAAAAATGCATTGTATTTGATCACTCCCGGCCGGGGAAAGAAAATCTACATTTTGAAATATTCACTTATGGCCGTTTATATGTGTGAATATACACATAAAAATGCATCTGTAATTGATCAACCCGGCCGGAGAACGAAATCTAACATATTGAAACAACAGACGTTTCGGCCCGGATATATGTGTGAATTATACACATAAAAATGCATTTGTATGTTGATCATCCCCGGCCAGGGACGAAATCTAAATATTGAAATATTCACTTCTGGCCTTTTATATGTGTGAATACACACATAAAAATGCATTTTGCAATTGATCAACCCGGCTGGGAACGGAAATCTAAATATTGAAAAACAGACGTTTTGCCTGGTTATATGTGTGAAAATCACGTGTAAAAATGTATTTGTAATTGATCAACCCGGCCGGATAACGAAATCTAAAATTTTGAAATATTCACATCTGGCCGTTTATATGTGTGAATATACACATAAAAAAGCATTTGTGTTTGATCATCCCGGCCAGGGACGAAATCAAAAATTTTGAAATATTCACTTCTGGCCGTATATATGTGTGAATATACGCATAAAAATGCATTTGTATTTGATCAACCCGGCGGAAAACGATTCTAAAATATTGAAAAAAACAGACGTTACGGCCGGTTATATGTGTGAAAAAACCTGTAAAATGCATTGTAATTGATCATCTCGGGCGGGGAACGAAATCTAAAATTTTGAAAAATTACACGTTTTGGCCGTTTATATGTGTGAATATACACATAAAAAAGCATTTGTGTTTGATCATCCCGGCCAGGGACGAAATCAAAAATTTTGAAATATTCATTTCTGGCCGTATATATGTGTGAATATACATGTAAAAATGCATTTGGAATTGATCAACCCGGCCGGAAAACGAAATCTAAAATATTGAAAAAACAGACGTTTCGGCCGGTTATATGTGTGAAAATACATGTAAAAATGCATTTGTAATTGATCATCTCGGCCGGGGAACGAAATCTAAAATTTTCAAAAATTAGATGTTTTGGTCGATTATATGTGTGAATATACAGATAAAATGCATTTGTATTTGATCATCCCGGCCGGGGAACGAAATCTAAAATTTTGAAATATTCACTTCTGGCCGTTTATATGTGTGAATATACACATAAAAATGCATTTGTATTTGATCATCCCGGCCGGGGAACGAAATCTAAAATTTTGAAATATTCACTTCTGGCCGTTTATATGTGTGAATATAAGCATTAAAAAGTCATTTGTATTTGATCATCCCGGCCGGAGAACGAAATCTAAAATATTGAAAAAATAAACGTTTTGCCCGGTTATATGTGTGAAAATAAATGTAAAAATGCATTTGTAATTGATCAACCCGGCCGGGGAACGAAATCTAAAATTTTGAAATATTCACTTCTGGCCGTTTATATGTGTGAATATACACATAAAAATGCATTTGTATTTGATCATCCTGGCCGGGGAACGAAATCTAAAATTTTGAAATATTCACTTCTGGCCGTTTATATGTGTGAATATAAACATTAAAAAGTCATTTGTATTTGATCATCCGGCCGGAGAACGAAATCTAAATATTGAAAAAATAAACGTTTTGCCCGGTTATATGTGTGAAAATAAATGTAAAAATGCATTTGCAATTGATCAACCGGCCGGAAAACGAAATCTAAATATTGAAAAACAGACGTTTTGGCCGGTTATATGTGTGAATAAATGTAAAAAATGCTTTGTATTGATCAACCCGGCCGGGAACGCAATCTAAAATAATAAAAAAATAAACGTTTTGCCCGGTTATATGTGTGAAAATAGATGTAAAAATGCATTTGTAATTGATCAACCCGGCAGGGGAACGAAATCTAGAATTTTGAAATATACACTTCTGCCCGATTATATGTGTGAATATACACATAAAAATGCATTTGTAATTGATCATCCCGGCCTGGTACGAAATCTAAAATTTGAAAAAATACACGTTTTGGCCGTTTATATGTGTGAATATACACATAAAAATGCATTTGTATTTGATCAACCCGGCCGGGGAACGAAATCTAAAATTTTGAAATATTCACTTCTGGCCGTTGATATGTGTGAATATACACATAAAAATGCATTTGTATTTGATCATCCCGGCCGGGGAACAAAATCTAAAATTTTGAAAAAACAGACGTTTCGGTCGGTTATATGTGTGAAAATAAATGTAAAAATGCATTTGTAATTGATCAACCTGGCCGGGGAACGAGATCTAAAATTTTGAAATATTCACTTCTGGCCGGTTATATGTGTGAAAATAAATGTAAAAATGCATTTGTAATTGATCATCTCAGCCAGGGACGAAATCTAAAATTTTGAACTATTCACTTCTGGCCGTTTAAATGTGTGAATATACACATAAAAATGCATTTGTATTTGATCAACCCGGCCGGGGAACGAAATCTAAAATATTGAAAAAACAGACGTTTCGGTCGGTTATATGTGTGAAAATACATGTAAAAATGCATTTGTAATTGATCATCCAGACCGGGGAACGAAATCTAAAATTTTGAAAAATTAGACGTTTTGGCTGATTATATGTGTGAATATACACATAAAAATGCATTTGTATTTGATCATCCCGGCCGGAGAACGAAATCTAAAATTTTGAAATATTCACGTCTGGCCGTTTATATGTGTGAATATACACATAAAAAGGCATTTGTATTTAATCATCCCGGAAGGGGAACGAAATCTAAAATTTTGAAATATTCACTTCTGGCCGTTTATATGTGTGAATATAAGCATTAAAAAGTCATTTGTATTTGATCATCCCGGCCGGAGAACGAAATTTAAAATATTGAAAAAATAAACGTTTTGCCCGGTTATATGTGTGAAAATAAATGTAAAAATGCATTTGCAATTGATCAACCCGGCCGGAAAACGAAATCTAAAATATTGAAAAAACAGACGTTTTGGCCGGTTATATGTGTGAAAATAAATGTAAAAATGTATTTGTAATTGATCAACCCGGCCCGGGAACGCAATCTAAAATTTTGAAATATTCACTTCTGGTCTTTTGTATGTGTGAAAATACATGTAAAAATGCATTTGTAATTGATCATCCAGCCCGGGGAACGAAATCTAAAATTTTGAAAAATTAGACGTTTTGGCTGATTATATGTGTGAATATACACATAAAATGCATTTGTATTTGATCATCCCGGCCGGGGACGAAATTTAGAATTTTGAAATATTCACTTCTGGCCGATTATATGTGTGAATATACACATAAAAATGCATTTGCAATTGATCAACCCGGCCGGAGATCGAAATCTAAAATAATAAAAAAATAAACGTTTTGCCCGGTTATATGTGTGAAAATAAATGTAAAAATGCATTTGCAATTGATCAACCCGGCCGGAAAACGAAATCTAAAATTTTGAAATATTCACTTCTGGCCGATTATATGTGTGAATATACACATAAAAATGCATTTGTAATTGATCATCCCGGCCTGGTACGAAATCTAAAATATTGAAAAAATACACGTTTTGGCCGTTTATATGTGTGAATATACACATAAAAATGCATTTGTATTTGATCAACCCGGCCGGGGAACGAAATCTAAAATTTTGAAATATTCACTTCTGGCCGTTGATATGTGTGAATATACACATAAAAATGCATTTGTATTTGATCATCCCGGCCGGGGAACAAAATCTAAAATTTTGAAAAAATACACGTTTTGGCCGTTTATATGTGTGAATATACACATAAAAATGCATTTGTATTTGATCATCCCGGCCGGGGAACGAAATCTAAAATTTTGAAATATTCACTTCTGGCCGTTTATATGTGTGAATATACGCATAAAAGTGCATTTGTTTTTGATCAACCCGGCCGGAGAACAAAATCTAAAATTTTGAAATATTCACTTCTGGCCGTTGATATGTGTGAATATACACATAAAAATGCATTTGTAATTGATCATCTCGGCCAGGGACGAAATCTAAAATTTTGAACTATTCACTTCTGGCCGTTTAAACGTGTGAATATACATGTAAAAATGCATTTGCAATTGATCAACCCGGCCGGAAAACGAAATCTAAAATATTGAAAAAACAGACGTTTTGGCCGGTTATATGTGTGAAAATAAATGTAAAAATGCATTTGTAATTGATCAACCCGGCCGGGGAACGAAATCTAAAATTTTGAAATATTCACTTCTGGCCGTTTATATGTGTGAATATACACATAAAAATGCATTTGTATTTGATCATCCCGGCCGGGGTACGAAATCTAAAATTTTGAAATATTCACTTCTGGCCGTTTATATGTGTGAATATAAGCATTAAAAAGTCATTTGTATTTGATCATCCCGGCCGGAGAACGAAATCTAAAATATTGAAAAAATAAACGTTTTGCCCGGTTATATGTGTGAAAATAAATGTAAAAATGCATTTGTAATTGATCAACCCGGCCGGATAACGAAATCTAAAATTTTGAAATATTCACTTCTGGCCGTTGATATGTGTGAATATACACATAAAAATGCATTTGTATTTGATCATCCCGGCCGGGGAACAAAATCTAAAATTTTGAAAAAACAGACGTTTCGGTCGGTTATATGTGTGAAAATAAATGTAAAAATGCATTTGTAATTGATCAACCCGGCCGGGGAACGAGATCTAAAATTTTGAAATATTCACTTCTGGCCGTTTATATGTGTGATATAAGCATTAAAAAGTCATTTGTATTTGATCATCCCGGCCGGAGAACGAAATCTAAAATATTGAAAAAATAAACGTTTTGCCCGGTTATATGTGTGAAAGTACATGTAAAAATGTATTTGTAATTGATCAACCCGGACGGATAACGAAATCTAAAATTTTGAAATATTCACTTCTGGCCGTTATATGTGTGAATATACATGTAAAAATGCATTTGCAATTGATCAACCCGGCCGGAAAACGAAATCTAAAATATTGAAAAAACAGACGTTTTGGCCGGTTATATGTGTGAAAATAATGTAAAAATGCATTTGTAATTGATCAACCTGCCGGGGAACGAAATCTAAAATTTTGAAATATTCACTTCTGGCCGTTTATATGTGTGAATATACAGCATAAAAATGCATTTGTATTTGATCATCCCGGCCGGGGTACGAAATCTAAAATTTTGAAATATTCACTTCTGGCCGTTTATATGTGTGAATTAAGCAGTTAAAAAGTCATTTGTATTTGATCATCCCGGCCGGAGAACGAAATCTAAATATTGAAAAAATAAACGTTTTGCCCGGTTATATGTGTGAAAATAAATGTAAAAATGCATTTGTAATTGATCAACCCGGCCGGATAACGAAATCTAAAATTTTGAAATATTCATTTCTGGCCGTTATATGTGTGAATATACACATAAAAATGCATTTGTATTTGATCATCCCGGCCGGGGAACGAAATCTAAAATTTTGAAATATTCACTTCTGGCCGTTTATATGTGTGAATATAAGCATTAAAAAGTCATTAGTTTTTGATCATCCCGGCCGGAGAACGAAATCTAAAATATTGAAAAAATAAACGTTTTGCCCGGTTATATGGTGTGAAAATAAATGTAAAAATGCATTTTGTAATTGACAACCGGCCGGGATAACGAAATCTAAAATTTTGAAATATTCATTTTGGGCCTGTTATATGTGTGAATATACACATAAAAATGCATTTGTATTTGATCATCCCGGCCGGGGAACGAAATCTAAATTTTGAAATATTCACTTCTGCCGTTTATATGTGTGAATATACACATAAAAATGCATTTGTATTTGATCATCCGGCGCGGGAACGAAATCTAAAATTTTGAAATATTAACTTCTGGCCGTTTATATGTGTGAATATAAGCATTAAAAAGTCATTGTATTTGATATCCCGGCCGGAGACGAAATCTAAATATTGAAAAAATAAACGTTTTGCCCGGTTATATGTGTGAAATAAATGTAAAAATGCATTTGCAATTGATCAACCACCGGCCGGAAAACGAAATCTAAAATATGAAAAAACAGACGTTTTGGCCGGTTATATGTGTGAAATAATGTAAAAATGCATTTGTAATTGATCAACCCGGCCGGGGAACGAGATCTAAAATTTTGAAATATTCACTTCTGGCCGTTTATATGTGTGAATATACACATAAAAATGCATTTGTATTTGATCAACCCGGCCGGAGAACGAAATCTAAAATATTGAAAAAATAAACGTTTGCCCGGTTATATGTTGTGAAAATAAATGTAAAAATGCATTTGCAATTGATCAACCCGGCCGGAGATCGAAATCTAAAATAATAAAAAAATAAACGTTTTGCCCGGTTATATGTCTGAAAATACATGTAAAAATGCATTTGTAATTGATCAACCCGGCAGGGGAACGAAATCTAGAATTTTGAATATTCACTTCTGGCCGATTATATGTGTGAATATATACATAAAAATGCATTTGTAATTGATCATCCCGGCCTGGTACGAAATCTAAAATTTTGAAATATTCACTTCTGGCCGTTGATATGTGTGAATATACACATAAAAATGCATTTGTATTTGATCATTCCCGGCCGGGGAACAAATCTAAAATTTTGAAAAAAACAGACGTTTCGGTCGGTTATATGTGTGAAAATAAATGTAAAAATGCATTTGTAATTGATCAACCCGGCCGGGGAACGAGATCTAAAATTTTGAAATATTCACTTCTGGCCGGTTATATGTGTGAAAATAAATGTAAAAATGCATTTGTAATTGATCATCTCAGCCAGGGACGAAATCTAAAATTTTGAACTATTCACTTCTGGCCGTTTAAATGTGTGAATATACACATAAAAATGCATTTGTATTTGATCAACCCGGCCGGGGAACGAAATCTAAAATATTGAAAAAACAGACGTTTCGTCGGTTATATGTGTGAAAATACATGTAAAAATGCATTTGTAATTGATCATCCAGACCGGGGAACGAAATCTAAAATTTTGAAAAATTAGACGTTTTGGCTGATTATATGTGTGAATATACACATAAAAATGCATTTGTATTTGATCATCCCGGCCGGAGAACGAAATCTAAATTTTGAAATATTCACGTCTGGGCCGTTTATATGTGTGAATATACACATAAAAATGCATTTGTAGTTAATCATCCGGAAGGGGAACGAAATCTAAAATTTTGAAATATTCACTTCTGGCCGTTTATATGTGTGATATAAGCATTAAAAAGTCATTTGTATTTGATCATCCCGGCCGGAGAACGAAATTTAAAATATTGAAAAAATAAACGTTTTGCCCGGTTATATGTGTGAAAATAAATGTAAAAATGCATTTGCAATTGATCAACCCGGCCGGAAAACGAAATCTAAAATATTGAAAAAACAGACGTTTTGGCCGGTTATATGTGTGAAAATACATGTAAAAATGCATTTGTAATTGATCAACCCGGCAGGGGAACGAAATCTAAAATTTTGAAATATTCACTTCTGGCCGATTATATGTGTGATATACACATAAAATGCATTTGTAATTGATCTATCCCGGCCTGGTACGAAATCTAAAATATTGAAAAAATACACGTTTTGGCCGTTTATATGTGTGAATATACACATAAAAATGAAATTTGTATTTGATCAACCCGGCCGGGGAACGTAATCTAAAATTTTGAAATATTCACTTCTGGCCGTTGATATGTGTGAATATACACATAAAAATGCATTTGTATTTGATCATCCCGGCCGAGGAACAAAATCTAAAATTTTGAAAAAATACACGTTTTGGCCGTTTATATGTGTGAATATACACATAAAAATGCATTTGTATTTGATCATCCCGGCCGGGGAACGAAATCTAAAATTTTGAAATATTCACTTCTGGCCGTTTATATGTGTGAATATACGCATAAAAGTGCATTTGTATTTGATCAACCCGGCCGGGGAACGAAATCTAAAATTTTGAAATATTCACTTCTGGCCGTTGATATGTGTGAATATACACATAAAAATGCATTTGTATTTGATCATCCGGCCGGGGAACAAAATCTAAAATTTTGAAAAATACACGTTTTGGCCGTTTATATTGTGTATACACATAAAAATGCATTTGTATTTGATCATCCCGGCCGGGGAACGAAATCTAAAATTTTGAAATATTCACTTCTGGCCGTTTATATGTGTGAATATACGCATAAAAGTGCATTTGTATTTGATCAACCCGGCCGGGGAACGAAATCTAAAATTTTGAATATTCACTTCTGGCCGTTGATATGTGAATATCACATAAAAATGCATTTGTATTTGTTCATCCCGGCCGGGGAACAAAATCTAAAATTTTGAAATATTCACTCTGGCCGTTGATTTTGTGAATATACACATAAAAATGCATTTGTAATTGATCATCTCGGCCAGGGACAACTAAAATTTTGAACTATTCACTTCTGGCCGTTTAAGTGTGAAATACACATAAAAATGCATTTGTATTTGATCAACCCGGCCGGGGAACGAAATCTAAAATATTGAAAAACAACGTTTCTGGTCGTTATATGTGTGAAAATAAATTTAAAAATGCATTTGTAATTGATCAACCCGGCGGGAACGAGATCTAAAATTTTGAAATATTCACTTCTGGCCGTTATATGTGTGAAAATAAATGTAAAAATGCATTTGTATTGATCATCTCAGCCAGGACGAAATCTAAAATTTTGAACTATTCACTTCTTGGCCGTTTAATGTGTGAATACACATAAAAATGCATTTGTATTTGATCATCCCGGCCATGGACGAAATCAAAAATTTTGAAATATTCACTTCTGGCCGTATATGTGTGAATATACATGTAAAAATGCATTTGCAATTGATCAACCCGGCCGGAAAAGAAATCTAAAATATTGAAAAATTACACGTTTTGGCCGTTTATATGTGTGAATATACACATAAAAATGCATTTGTAATTGATCAACTCGGCCGGGGAACGAAATCTAAAATTTTGAGAAATTAGATGTTTTGGTCGATTATATGTGTGAAAATACATGTAAAAATGCATTTGTAATGATCAACCCGGCAGGGGAACGAAATCTAAAATTTTGAAATATTCACTTCTGGCCGTTTATATGTGAATATACCATAAAAAGCATTTGTATTTGATCATCCCGGCCAGGAAAAATCAAAAATTTTGAAATATTCATTCTGGCCGTTATATGTGTGAATATACATGTAAAAATGCATTTGTATTGATCATCTCGGCCGGGGAACGAAATCTAAAATTTTGAAATTAATGTTTTGGTCGATTATATGTGTGAATACATAAAAATGCATTTTTATTTGATCATCCCGGGGGGAACGAAATCTAAAATTTTGAAATATTCACTTCTGGCCTTTATATGTGTGAACACATAAAAATGCATTTGTAATTGATCATCTCGGCCGGGGAACGAATCTAAAATTTTGAAAAATTACACGTTTTGGCCGTTTATATGTGTGAATATACACATAAAAATGCATTTGTATTTGATCATCCCGGCCGGGGAACAAAATCTAAAATTTTGAAAAAATACACGTTTTGGCCGTTTATATGTGTGAATATACACATAAAAATGCATTTGTATTTGATCAACCCGGCCGGGGAACGAAATCTAAAATTTTGAAATATTCACGTTCTCCGTTGATATGTGTGAAAATAAATGTAAAAATTGCATTTTAATTGGTCAACCCCGGGGACGAATCTAATTTTGAAATATTCCTTCTGGCCGTATATATGTGTGAATATACATGTAAAAATGCATTAGCAATTGATCAACCCGGCCGGAAAAGAAATCTAAAATATTGAAAAATTACACGTTTTGGCCGTTTATATGTGTGAATATACACATAAAAATGCATTTGTATTTGATCATCCCGGCCTGGGGACGAAATCTAAAATATTGAAAATACACGTTTTGGCCGGTTTATATGTGTGAATATACACATAAAAATGCATTTGTATTTGATCACCCGGCCGGGGAACGAAATCTAAAATTTGAAATATTCACTTCTGACCGTTGATATGTGTGAAAATAATTAAAAATGCCTTTTATTGGTCAACCCGAAAGGGGAACGAAATCTAAATTTTGAAATATTCACTTCTCCGTATATATGTGTGAAATACATGTAAAATGCATTAGCAATTGATCACCCGGCCGGAAAAGAAATCTAAAATTTTGAAAAATTACACGTTTGGCCGTTTATATTTTGAATATACCATAAAAATGCATTTGTAATTGATACTCGGCCGGGGAACGAAATCTAAAATTTGAGAAATTAGATGTTTGGTCGATTATATGTGTGAAATACATGTAAAAATGCATTTGTAATGATCACCCGGCAGGGGTACGAAATCTAAAATTTTGAAATATTCACTTCTGGCCGTTTATATGTGTAAATATACACATAAAAAAGCATTTGTATTTGATCATCCCGGCCAGGGAAGAAATCAAAAATTTTGAAATATTCATTTCTGGCCGTATATATGTGAATACATGTAAAAATGCATTTGTAATTGATCATCTCGGCCGGGGAACGAAATCTAAAATTTTGAGAAATTAGATTTTTGGTCGATTATATGTGTGAATATACAGATAAAAATGCATTTTTATTTGATCATCCCGAAGGTGAACGAAATCTAAAATTTTGAAATTTCACTTCTGCCTTTTATATGTGTGAACATACACATAAAAATGCATTTGTAATTGTCATCTCGGCCGGGGAACGAAATCTAAAATTTTGAAAATTACACGTTTTGGCCGTTTATATGTGTGAATATACATAAAAAAGCATTTGTATTTGATCATCCCCGGCCTGGTACGAAATCTAAATTTGAAAAAATACACGTTTTGGCCGTTTATGTGTGAATATACACATAAAAATGCATTTGTATTTGCAACCCGCCGGGGAACGAAATCTAAAATTTTGAAATATTCACTTCTGACCGTTGATATGTGTGAAAATAAATGTAAAAATGCTTTTATTTGATCATCCCGAAAGGGGAACGAAATCTATAATTTTGAAATATTCACTTCTGGCCTTTTATATGTGTGAACATACACATAAAAATGCATTTGTGATTGAACATCTCGGCTGGGGAACGAACTCTAAAATTTTGAAAAATTACACGTTTTGGCCGTTTTTATGTGTGAATATACATAAAAATGCATTTGTATTTGATCATCCCGGCCGGCAACAAATCTAAAATTTTGAAATATTCACTTCTGGCCGGTTATATGTGGGAAAATACATGTAAAAATGCATTTGCAAGTGATCATCCCTGCCGGAGAACGAAATCTAAAATTTTGAAAAAACAGACGTTTTGGCCGGTTATATGTGTGAAAATAAATGTAAAAATGCATTTGTAATTGATCATCTCAGCCAGGACGAAATCTAAAATTTTGAACTATTCACTTCTGGCCGTTAAATGTGTGAATACACATAATATGCATTTGTATTTGATCAACCCGGCCGGAGAACGAAATCTAAAATATTGAAAAAATAACGTTTTGCCCTTATATCTGTTAAAGTACATGTAAAAATGTATTTGTATTGATCAACCCGACGGATACGAAATCTAAAATTTTGAAATTCACTTCTGGCCGTTATATGTGTAATATAACATAAAAATGCATTGCAAGATCAAACCGGCCGGAAACGAAATCTACAATATTGAAAAAACAACGTTTTGGCCGGTTATATGTGTGAAAAATGTAAAATCCATTTGTATTGATCACCCGGCCGGGGAACGAGATCTAAAATTTTGAAATTTCACTTCTGGCCGTTTTATGTGATATACACATAAAAATGCATTTGTATTGTTCTCCCGGCCGGAGAACGAAATCTAAAATATTGAAAAAACAGACGTTTTCGGCGGTTATATGTGTGAAAATAATGTAAAATGCATTTGTAATTGATCAACCCGGCCGGGGAACGAGATCTAAATTTTGAAATATTCACTTCTGGCCGTTTTATATGTGTGAATATACATAAAATGCATTTGTTTTTGATCATCCCGGCCGGAGAACGAATCTAAAATTTGAAAAAATAAACGTTTTGCCCGGTTATATATGTGAAAGTACATGTAAAAATGTATTTGTAATTGATCACCCGGACGGATAACGAATCTAAATTTTGAAATATTCACTTCTGGCCGTTATATGTTGAATATACATGTAAAAATGCATTTGCAATTGATCAAACCGGCCGGAAAACGAAATCTAAAATATTGAAAAAACAGACGTTTTGGCCGGTTATATGTGTGAAAAATGTAAAAATGCATTTGTAATTGATCACCCGGCCGGGAACGAATCTAAAATTTTGAAATATTCACTTCTGGCCGTTGATATGTGTGAATATACACATAAAAATGCATTTGTATTTGTTCATCCGGCCGGGGAACAAATCTAAAATTTTGAAATATTCACTTCTGGCCGTTGATATTGTGAATACATGTAAAAGCATTTGCATTGATCACCCGGCCGGAAACGAAATCTAAATATTGAAAAAACAACGTCTTGGCCGGTTATATGTGTGCAAAATAAATGTAAAATGCATTTGTAATTGATCAACCCGGCCGGGGAACGAGAATCTAAAATTTTGAAATATTCACTTCTGGCCGGTTGATATGTGTGAAATATACACATGTAAAAATGCATTTGTAATTGATCATCCTCAGGCCAGGGACGAATCTAAAAATTTTGAACTATTCACCTTTCTGGCCGTTTAAATGTGTTAATATACACCTAAAAATGCACTTTGTATTTGATCAACCGGCGGGGAACGAAATCAAAATATTGAAAATACTAGGACGTTTCGGTCGCGGTTATATGTGTGAAATACATGTAAAAATGCATTTGTTAATTGATCAACCGGCCGGAAAGAAATCTAAAATATTGAAAAATTACACGTTTTGGCCGTTTATATGTGTGAATATACACATAAAAATGCATTTGTAATTGATCAACTCGGCCGGGGAACGAAATCTAAAATTTTGAGAAATTAGATGTTTTGGTCGATTATATGTGTGAAAATACATGTAAAAATGCATTTGTAATGATCAACCCGGCAGGGGTACGAAATCCAAAATTTTGAAATATTCACTTCTGGCCGTTTATATGTGTAAATATACACATAAAAAAGCATTTGTATTTGATCATCCCGGCCAGGGAAGAAATCAAAAATTTTGAAATATTCATTTCTGGCCGTATATATGTGTGAATATACATGTAAAAATGCATTTGTAATTGATCATCTCGGCCGGGGAACGAAATCTAAAATTTTGAGAAATTAAATGTTTTGGTCGATTATATGTGTGAATATACAGATAAAAATGCATTTTTATTTGATCATCCCGAAAGGTGGAACGAAATCTAAAATTTTGAAATATTCACTTCTGGCCTTTTATATGTGTGAACATACACATAAAAATGCATTTGTAATTGATCATCTCGGCCGGGGAACGAAATCTAAAATTTTGAAAAATTACACGTTTTGGCCGTTTATATGTGTGAATATAACATAAAAAAGCATTTGTATTTGATTCTATCCCGGCCTGGTACGAAATCTAAAATATTGAAAAATACACGTTTTGGCCGTTTATATGTGTGAATATACCACATAAAAATGCATTTGTATTTGATCAACCGGCCGGGGAACGAAATCTAAAATTTGAAATATTTCACTTCTGACCGTTGATATGTGTGAAAATAAATGTAAAAATGCATTTTTAATTGATCATCCCGAAAGGGAACGAAATCTATATTTTGAAATATTCACTTCTGGCTTTTATATGTGTGAACACTACACATAAAATGCATTTGTAATTGAACATCTCGGCTGGGGAACGAACTCTAAAATTTTGAAAAATTACACGTTTTGGCCGTTTTTATGTGTGAATATACACATAAAAATGCATTTGTATTTGATCATCCTGGCCGGGGAACAAAATCTAAAATTTTGAAATATTCACTTCTGGCCGGTTATATGTGTGAAAATACATGTAAAAATGCATTTGCAATTGATCATCCCGGCCGGAGAACGAAATCTAAAATTTTGAAATATTCACTTCTGGTCTTTTATATGTGTGAAAATACATGTAAAAATGCATTTGTAATTGATCATCCAGGCCGGGGAACGAAATCTAAAATTTTGAAAATTAGACGTTTTGGCGATTATATGTGAATATACCATAAAAATGCATTTGTAATTGATCACCCGGCCTGGTACGAAATCTAAATATTGAAAAAATACACGTTTTGGCCGTTATATGTGAATATACACATAAAAATGCATTTGTATTGATCAACCCGGCCGGGGAACGAAATCTAAAATTTTGAAATATTCACTTCTGGCCGTTGATATGTGTGAATATACACATAAAAATGCATTTGTATTTGATCATCCCGGCCAGGGAACGAAATCAAAATTTTGAATATTCACTTCTGGCCGTATTGTGTGAATATACCATTAAAATGCATTTGCAATTGATCAACCCGGCCGGAAAAGATCTAAAATATTGAAAAATTACACGTTTTGGCCGTTTATATGTGTGAATATACACATAAAAATGCATTTGTAATTGATCAACTCGGCCGGGGAACGAAATCTAAAATTTTGAGAATTAGATGTTTTGGTCGATTATATGTGTCAAAACATGTAAAATGCATTTGTAATGATCAACCCGGCAGGGGTAACGAAATCCAAATTTTGAAATATTCACTTCTGGCCGTTATATGTGTAATATACACATAAAAAGCATTTGTATTTGATCATCCCGGCCAGGCAGAAATCAAAAATTTGAAATATTCATTTCTGGCCGTATATGTGTGAATATACATGTAAAATGCATTTGTAATTGATCATCTCGGCCGGGGAACGAAATCTAAAATTTTAGAAATTAAATGTTTTGGTCGATTATATGTGTGAATATACAGATAAAAATGCATTTTATTTGATCATCCCGAAAGGGGAACGAAATCTAAAATTTTGAAATATTCACTTCTGGCCTTTTATGTGTGAACATACACATAAAATGCATTTGTAATTGATCATCTCGGCCGGGGAACGAATCTAAAATTTTGAAAAATTAACGTTTTTGGCCGTTTATGTGTGAATATACACATAAAAAGCATTTGTATTTGATCATCCCGGCCTGGTACGAAATCTAAAATATTGAAAAATAACTTTTTGGCCGTTATTATGTGTGAATATACACATAAAAATGCATTTGTATTTGATCACCCGGCCGGGGACGAAATCTAAAATTTTGAAATATTCCTTCTGACCGTTGATATGTGTGAAAATAATGTAAAATCATTTTTAATTGATCGCCCCCGAAAGGGGAACGAAATCTATAATTTTGAAATTCACTTCTGGCCTTTATGTGTGAACATCCACATAAAAGCATTTGTAATTGAACATCTCGGCCGGGGAACGAAATCTAAAATTTTGAGAAATTAAATGTTTTGGTCGATTATATGTGTAATATACCGATAAAATGCATTTTTATTTGATCATCCCGAAAGGGAACGAAATCTAAAATTTTGAAATATTCACTTCTGGGCTTGTATAGTGTGAAAATACATGTAAAAATGCATTTGTAATTGATCATCCAGGCCGTGGAACGAAATCTAAAATTTTGAATAACACGTTTTTGGCGGCCGTTTTTATGTGTGAATATACACATAAAAATGCATTTGTATTTGATCATCCCGGCCGGCAACAAAACTAAAATTTTGAAATATTCACTTCTGTGGCCGTTATATGTGTGAAAATACATGTAAAAATGCATTTGCAGTGATCATCCCCTACCGGAGAACGAACTCTAAAATTTTGAAAAACAGACGTTTTGGCCGTTCTATGTTTGAAAATAAATGTACAAATGCATTTGTAATTGATCATCTCAGCCGGACGAAATCTAAAATTTTGAACTATTCACTTCTGGCCGTTTAAATGTGTGAAATACACATAAATATGCATTTGTATTTGATCAACCCGGCGGGAAACGAATCTAAAATATTGAAAAATAAACGTTTTGGCCGTTATATATTGAAACATGTAAAATGTATTTGTAATTGATGCAACCCGACGGATAACGAAATCTAAAATTTTGAAATATTCACTTCTGGCCGTTATATGTGAATATACATGTAAAAAATGCTTTGCAATTGATCAACCGGCCGGAAAACGAAATCTAAAATATTGAAAAAACAGACGTTTTGGCCGGTTATATGTGTGTGAAAATAAATGTAAAAATGCATTTGTATTATCAACCCGGCCGGGGAACGAGATCTAAAATTTTGAAATATTCACTTCTGGCCGTTGATATTCTGAATATACCATAAAAATGCATTGTATTGTTCATCCCGGCCGGAACAAAATCTAAAATTTTGAAATATTCACTTCTGGCCGTGATATGTGAATATACATAAAATGCAGTTGCAATTGATCAACCCGTCCGGAAAACGAATCTAAAATATTGAAAACATACGTCTTGGCCGTTATATGTGTGAAAATAAATGTAAAAATGCATTTGTAATTGATCAACCCGGCCGGGGAACGAGAACTAAAATTTTGAAATATTCACTTCTGGCCGTTGATATGTCTGAATATACACATAAAAATGCATTTGTAATTGATCATCTCGGCCAGGGACGAAATCTAAAATTTTGAACTATTCACTTCTGGCCGTTTAAATGTGTTAATATACACATAAAAATGCATTTGTATTTGATCAACCCGGCCGGGGAACGAAATCAAAAATATGAAAAAAGACGGTCGGTCGGTATATGTGTGAAAATAAATGTAAAAATGCATTTGTAATTGATCAACCCCCGGAAAAGAAATCTAAAATTGAAAAATACAACGTTTTGGCCGTTATGTGTGATATACACATAAAAATGCATTTGTAATTGATCAACTCGGCCGGGGAACGAAATCTAAAATTTTGAGAAATTAGATGTTTTGGTCGATTATATGTGTGAAAATACATGTAAAAATGCATTTGTAATGATCAACCCGGCAGGGGTACGAAATCCAAAATTTTGAAATATTCACTTCTGGCCGTTATATGTAAATATACACATAAAAAGCATTTGTATTTGATCATCCCGCCAGGGAAGAAATCAAAAATTTTGAAATATTCATTTCGTCGTATATATGTGTGAATACATGTAAAAATGCATTGTAATTGATCATCTCGGCCGGGGAACGAAATCTAAAATTTTGAGAAATTAAATGTTTTGGTCGATTATATGTGTGAAATACAGATAAAAATGCATTTTTATTTTGATCATCCCGAAAGGGGAACGAAATCTAAAATTTTTGAATATTCACTTCTGGCCTTTTATATTTGTGAACATACACATAAAAATGCATTTGTAATTGTGCATCTCGGCCGGGGAACGAAATCTAAAATTTTGAAAAATTACACGTTTTGGCCGTTATATGTGTGCATATACACATAACAAAAGCATTTGTATTTGATCATCCGGCCTGGTAAATCTAAAATATTGAAAAAATACAACGTTTTGGCCGTTTATATGTGTGAATATACACATAAAAATCATTTGTATTTGATCACCCTGCCGGGGAACGAATCTAAAATTTTGAAAT
>CM047431.1:65587141-65785492 GCA_026168455.1 Theocolax elegans | reverse complement strand
CCTAATTAAATCTCAAAGTCAGGACCCACCGGGTAGTCGAAATCAATTAAAAAATCAGAAAGATATTCAAATTCGATCTCAATGTAAAAATAAATTGGAAATACAAGATCCCAAGCGAAATCAAAATCAAATTCCAATTCAAAATCGAAATCTAAATCAAAATGCAAGTTTAAATGAAATTCAATATCAAATTCTAAATCAAAATTCAAATTCAAATGAAATTCAAAATCAAATTCTAAATCATTGTTTTGCTTTCTTTTCCACCACATTGTTCGCATCGTTTACAACCTTTAGATGTCGGCGTGTATGGACCATTCAAAAGTTACCTCAGTAGACATTCAGACTGCTTGGTTACAAAACAATCCTGGGAAAACGATGACAATTTACGATTTGCCTGGAATTGTAAAGGTCGCGTTACCTTTAGCCTGAGTCCTACAAACATTATGAGCGGCTTTAACAAGTCCGGTATTTGGCCTATTAATCGAGACATATTTCAAGACCACGATTTTGCACCGTCATCTGTAACTGACCGCCCGGATCCAATATCTAATGAAAATGAACCGACTGGTGTTGCTGTAGCGGTCCTTCAAAAAGTGTAAACTTATTAGATTCTTTTCCTGTAACAAATAGACCTTTGCCAAAAAGCACCTCCGCGTAATTGTCGATACGAAGACGAACAAAAAAGGCAGCTATATTAACTGATGATTCAGAAATAAAGCTTATCGAAAAAGAAAGTGAAAAGAAAAAAAGATAAAATAATAAACAAAGTAAAAACGAAACCTAAAAAACGAAAACATGAAGAAAATGAAAAAAATAAAGTTACAAGAAAAGGAATAGGAAAAAATAAGAGTAAAAAGAACATAGAATCAAAACGCAGGAAAATTTCAGATAATATGGATGACGAAGAGTGGAATTGTATAATGTGCGATGAAGCATTTGTAATAATGGTGAGGAGTGGGTGCAATGTTTATTGTGTAAGGAATGGGCTCACGTAAAATGTGCGAAAGGCAATATCATATCATTTGTATGCGAAAAATGTGATTGCAATGATGACTAGTGAACGATTAAAATTGAATTGACAAATTAAATTAATTTAAGGGGTCAAGCCTGGGTTAAATGTTTTCAATAAATAATAATTATTATTAGAATAATTTTTTTTTTTAATTCTTCTCACATATTAATTTTTTTTACATAATATATATGTTTATACATTATATTTATCAATATAAAAAATGTTTATAATGCATTTTTAATCCTGGTTATTAAACTTATAATGATATTAAAAAATTGATTAATTTTTGCAGTTGCCGTAGGATATTGAAGCATTGAATGCATCTTTTAATGTCTAATAGGCTTAAAATATTCATGGAATATATGTTTACAGACTTATGTTTTTCCTTTTCTGAAAAAAAAATTAATAACAATGTATTAAATATAAAAGGTTGATAATAACAAGAAAAATAGTGAATGTTATGTACGTATACGTACATAACATTCACCTAAAACTTATCTTTTTGAAAATTGGGCAACATAAGTCCGTAGAAATATATATTTTAAAAGTTTCCCCAAATTTCAAAGTGAGTCATCAACCTGGCTCTGAAATATCCTGCGGCAAGTAAGCTAAAATCATTAAAAAAACCATTAATGAGATAAATGCATTTAAAGTTTCACTTATTAGATTTAAAGTTTTACTTATTTTATAATTCTAATACCATATTCTTCAGGTATCGTACAATTTGTATGTGTAATCTTAATAATATGTATATTTAATAGGTTTATAGTGACTTTTTTCTGGTTTTATTAATATAATACTCAGTATATTTTTTTAATATACATGTATTATCTAAAATAACAGAAAGTCAACTTCAAGAATCAGTTTCTTTATAAAAAGAGGAATAAAATTTTTAAAACTACAAGAATACTTAGCTATTATTGAATATTAATGCATGATTATATAGATTTTAAAAAATATTTTGATAAAAAATCATATACTATATTATATGATTATAATTTTTATTATAGCATTAAATTTAATTAAAAATATGTAAAGAATGCAGTAAAACAAATACTGTTTGACAGTTGTGTACAATATCTCTTTCTCTCTCTCTCACATGACAAGTCTTCCATAAGATTATTGATTTTTCGAATAGCCTTGTCACGTGATAGAGAAAGAGAGAGGCATAGATAGTGTTACAGCTGTTAATGGAAGTGTGCACCAGCCACACGTTTGTAGTTCAGTTTTAAGCTATTATAATATCAAGTAGAATTATATATTATATATATTATATTATATAATATCTAAATAAAATAGTAAAAAAAACTAGTGGTTTATAAAACTGCATGAACAAATTATATCAGATAAGTATTTGCATATAACCTTAAATTTATATTTTGTTTATGTCAAGAAATTGATTCTTTGTTTCTCCATTTCAGCATAACCAATGTGTCAACACTTAGATATACAATATTTGCAGAATACAGATAAAATTATAAACAAGTGTTTTGTTATGCTCAGTGTATTTGTGCTTAGTGCGATATTATGTGGTTGAAGTTATTTTTATGGGTACTTATTTGTGAAAGTGTTTCAAACCTCCAATATAATTAGTATATTTCATGCCGTAAAGTACCACTCTCTATATTCTTTTGTTTCTTCTTCTGGTCGCAATTCACATGCTCTGCAAAAATATTGCTTTGGAGGAACGTCAATTACTTTTTCATGTCTCATGCAGTATCAACACCTTGAAGAGAATTGAATCCTCGCTTCCTCAAGAACCATCACCTGATACACTTATATGGCAATTCTGACTTGTGAATCATATACTTGCTCGACAGTTGCTTTCATAGACTGTTTACCAACTTCTTTACAAACATTTTTTATCTCTGTATTAATAATGTCATATTACTGTGAGAAACTGGACTCGGCAAATCCATATTCCACAAAAAGTAACTAAACAGCATGCCCATATGACCAAGAGTTCTCATTGTGTCACTAACGTCTATTTATTTCATGAGCGTTACTTTTTTCCAACTTTTCTACTTGAATCAATAACAAATACCCTTAAAACAGTTTGTACATGTTATTGTTATTTTACTTCCCAAACCTCTCACATCAACTTCAGAAAATTTAACTGTACCATGACAATTCTCGACAAACTAAAAATTCTTCTAATGTTGGGAAAAGTAGGATATATCAATAATTCTATTTTCTGTGCTACTTTCTTCAATGGTATCAGTTTTTAACTTTTCTACTTGATCTGGATCAATGTTGATGGAAGTGCATCGTAGGTGGTTCTTACTGATGTTGATAATTTTTTTATGAGCAGATGTACTGTTACTTGAGTCTGGCATTTTTTTTACTGCTCTTTTTTGTATAAACTTATAATTAATTTCTTAAAACTAATAAAATTTAAAGTTAAAAATATACTTTTAATTTAAAATCCACTGAGTATTTACTAAAATAATGTAAATACTTTATCAATGCAGACAATATTTACTTCAATAGGAACTGTACGTATTTGGTGCAGTATATTAGAGTAAAAGGAAATCATTTATTTATTAACTATTAAATTTGAATCGTATAGTAAAGTAGATTCTATTTTACCAAACTCTCGCGTGAGAGTTGCTTCGTTTAATATACTTGTATGTAAACGTCGAAAACCTCGCAATTATTATTTAGTTAAATTAAAATAAAATGTCTTTTTGCAAAAAATTAAGTTTAGAGAAATAATGTCTATTGATGCTTACTTATTTCAATTATAACTTGCGAAAAAATTTTTGTTTTTTTCAATTTTGGGATAATGTTTTATGTAAGAAATACTTTAAAAAAAGTTAATAAAAAAAAAAATCGATTTTTTGAGCAGTTAACCCAGGCTTGACCCCTTAATAAAATTCATTTTTTTTATTTTGCATTAAATTCTGATTAATTTATATTTAATTTTATTAATTTGAACTTTGATATAATTTTTGTGTTTATACATGTATTATTTAATAGTGCAAAATGTTTATTAGCTTTAATTAATTTGTAAGACAAAAACCTGCGTTATTTTTGTGTTAAAGAAATAATTTGTTAACAATTTTTTTTATATCACTTGTTATTCGTATATTCAGTAAAAAATATATTTTTTTGTTTACATTTGTTAAATGTGTACATTTATTATGAAACTATAAGTCTTTACAATAAAAAAATGAGATGTTAATATTTACCCCGCATGCGGGGCAAAAATGAACAGACAACGATTTTTAGTAAATCCTCTCGTAAAAAAAAGATATGTATAATTTCCAAAAAATTCCTGTGACATGACTTCGCTGAATAGGCAAAGAAAAAGTAACAATACTTAGTATAGCAAACTAATTCTTTAATTAATTAGGAGAACGATTTTTTCAAAAATGTTAATTTTAGCCCCGGTCTCCCCTATTTATGTTTTTTCCCATTTTTTTGCATACAGCTATCTTAAAATATCCTAGCCTTTTGTCCATATTTAACTTTTCATATACTAAATTCCTAAGTGTTTTTATTATCAATGTATTATATTTATCAATTATTTTAACGCTTCAGTTACGCAATTAAGGCAAATTGGTCCAAAAATGTAATTATATAAGTTTCTGACGTATTTTTCCGCAATCCTAATGACGATTCTATAATCTTTCTTTATTAATCAAAGAATTCTAATGATAAAAAGCATATGTTACTCATAAAATTTCACCGCTAACGTATTAATTTCTGAAAAACCCATGTTCTTTGACAATTGTTTATTTATAATAATTATAAACAATCATATATTCACAAAACGTCTCTATGACTCAATAATCTACGTACACTAATACATAAAAAAGTAAAAAATTTCAAAATCCTGCATTAATTCCGATAATGAAAGAAAAAATTAAGACGCCCATATATGGACGTCTGTGACTGAAAGGGATGAAGCGAAAAATTGAATCATTTTATTTTTGCGTGCAAAGTACTTTATTTCCCTACTGTGGAAAGCAGAAGACTACCAAGGTCAACCCTATTGAAAATAAATACGTAATTTGTTACGTAACAAAAGCACGTACCAAAAGTACGTATTGTTACATCCTAAATTCGAACATTTTGTTACGTACATATTGGCGCGTAGTTTTGGCACGTAATTTTATTACGTACTTTTGGTACATAACTTTTCTTTTCTTTTTTTTTTGCTTAACGTCGCTCTCACACTGATGATACTTCTGCACGTAATACAATTACGTACTGCAGGTACGTAACTCAATTACGTATTTCAGGTACGTAACTCAATAAAAATATTAAAAAACATCTTTTAACTGTTACGCTTGGTCCGTAAAGCTTAATCCGGAGATGCCGGCTCGTGCCCTTACTGTGTCTACCGATTGATTAGTGTATTTTCAATAAGTATGCTTTTACAAAAGATATCGCACATATACCTCTGTGGTCGCTGATAATACGCATCAGTGTGAGAGCGACGTTAAGCAAAAAAAAAAAGAAAGAAAAGTTATGTACCAAAAACACGTAATAAAATTACGTGCCAAATCTTCGCGCCAATATGTACGTAACAAAATGTTCAAATTTAGCATGTAACAATATGTACTTTTGGTACGTAATTTTGGTACGTGCTTTTGTTACGTAACAAAATTACGTATTTATTTTCAATAGGGAAGCAATCTGGCGGATTTTATGAGCAAGAATTGCAAAAGGTTAAGTATCCGGATGTTTATCTAGCGGAAAAAGTAATCAAGTGGAAAGGAATCAGGTGTTTGTTAAGTGGTTAGGATTTGATAATTCACACAATAGTTGGATTGATAAATCTAGTATATAAAAGATGAGAGAAAGTGATGAGCGCCACTGCTACGCCCTCGACCTGTGACAAACAGCCAATCAATCGTTACTTGTGAGTCTTTTACAATGAGAGGACTCAATTTCTCTCCGATAGCCGGATCTTGAATCGTCGAAACTATATTTCAAATAATAATCTATACTATAGGCTTGATGCTCCTGAAATGCACGGACGTCTCCTTCCACAGGTTTAAGCAAACACTCGAAATCTGCATAAATCACAAATGGTACCTTTAATTGATTTCTAAAATTCTTGAATGAAAGGATTGTGACATGGCAGTTCTAACTGCATGTCACTTAGTTAGCGTAGTATTATAATTGTATTCCAAAGCCCCGTAGCTTATAGGAACTAATTTATAACTCACTCGAAATCCAGCTAGTCTAGACCGTGAGGAAGGAGTACGCACTCCAATCACACATAAGCAAACGCACAAAATCACTGTCCCTGTCAGTGTTCCGAATAATGTAATAGTTATCCTTGTATTGAGTAACCCTGTAGAGTAGGTTGACGTCCTGTGCTGAATCCTGTACATTATGTCCTGCAGAAGATCATTGTATAAAGTGGCAGCTGAGGTAGTGTAAAAAGCCTTGGACAGGTACATGAAAGATGTCAAAGCGTATCCAGCCTCCTCCAAGAAGTAGTGGTCGTCCGTTGGTATAAAGCCTCCTTCGAGTACCTGCACGGAGAGACAAAATACTCGTCTTTAACCATGATTAAAAAACGATACCTTCCTAATAAAAGTGACAGCACTGATGCCGGATGTGAATACATCAATATTTCCATTGATCACATGGCATCGAAAATTTGGATGATCGCGTCGTACCGAAAATGCATGACGCTTGTCGTTTTATCGAGTGAACGCCATGGTGTAAATGAAGTCGCATTTAGGTTGCGAGTGTCACGATAGTTTTCAGTGCGGTACAGCGTTTATTTCAATTTTATGTAGTATAAATAAGAATAGAAGAAAGCATATAATCTATTTGAAATAATTATAATGGATGGCTTTGTAGCCGGAATTCTTGAGGACTGGGGAATGCCATATTTGATTCCAATATTTAAGTGTTAGTACATTTTATAGTAATTGTAACCTTAAAGTTTATTATTTTCTTATTGAGCAAATATTAATACACTAATTTTATTTTTTTTTTGCAATTATTTTTTTTTATTATTTTAACGATTGATTTATTTTGTTTCATTATTTGTCACTTATTTTGTTTCATTATCAACTGAGGTTTATTATTCAAATCAAATAAATCGATAAATAATACATGTGCATATATAGTGAGTATATATCTCTCTATAATATATAAATATTTCGCCGCCGCCGCCGCCGCCGCCGTGTCTAAGAATTCAGAATTCAACATATATATATAAGTTTTATATATATATATGTCATATATATGTTATATATATATAGGTGGTTCTCTGTGACATCGAAGATGAAAAAAATAAATATTGCTATAACTGTGGGAATATGTTTTAGAGGTATCCAGTAGTTCTCCTGAATTTTTTCAGATTTTTTCTGGGCCATTATTTTAAGTTACAGAGAGTCAAAGTTGACATTTTAGCACTTTTTTGCATTATATGCCCATTTTCATGAATTATTAGCTCCCAGGGGATGCATTTTTCACTAAAAACATAAGTATGACTTTTTTTGTAAAATTTTTCGAACTTTTCATTAAAAATACTTTTAAAGACATAAATGTATGCTGTCACACTCTTGTAAGCCATTTAAACCTTAAATAGTGAAAATCAGCAATTCTGCTCCGGACTCTGGTAACCTAATACTGTCTAAAAGATGTCTTTTTATAGTCAGAAACTGTCTAGAAATTTCCAGAGTGGGTCTCAATCATTACGATCACTTATGGTCAAAATATCCGGGAAAAGTGCCCGAAATATTAATAGAAATGTATATTTGTTGCCTTATAACGATGAATCTAGTAGCATGATCATTGCAAAAAAATTTATGCACTTACCTTGGAATGGTAGAAAAGTATCTCCACTAGTTTCAGTATCCATCTAATCCCCTGTAAGCTGCTAAAAATACAAATATTATTATAAAATTATAAAAAATTATTTTTTATACATTTATAATGCTGGATTTTTAGTTTTACATCCCTTACAAGAATTATAATACTAATCTGAAGCATTGTGACGTGTGATAAACACACGCACTAGTATTGCGTAAAATTATTTTATAAATTGTTAATATATTGTATAATAATAATAAGTCCGTAGCATATTAAGATAGCCTCGCGATAGACACGTGCCGTTAAACGCGAGTTCAACGACCGCGCTATAAATAGATTGACCGCCTCCCCACTACTGTGCCTACTCGCCAGTTCATTGACCCCGTCCGGAGTGGGGAGACAGGCGCTATACGCATGCGCGCTCTCGTAGAATCGGGTATATAAGGCGCACCGAAACCACCAGTAGTGAGTCTGCAACTGGACGACAGATCGGACTGGCCGTGAGCACACGACCAGCCCGTTTCTCCGACCTAGTGCAGCCACCGTGGATACGTTCGTGAGCACACGTTCGTAAACACGGTTACCGTATACCGTACCGACCGTTACCGTAACCGCATCCTACCGTAGGCACCTCGTGAGCACACGTGGTGTCTAATCCTGTCCGTATCCTCGTGAGCACACGTGGATTATCCCGACCGCACCCTCGTGAGCACACGTGGGTTATCCCGACCGTATCCTCGTGAGCACACGTGGATTATCCCGACCGTATCTTCGTGAGCACACGTAGATTATCCCGACCGCATCCTCGTGAGCACACGTGGATTATCCCGACCGTATCTTCGTGAGCACACGTAGATTATCCTGACCGTATCCTCGTGAGCACACGTGGATTATCCTGACCGTATCTTCGTGAGCACACGTAGATTATCCCGACCGCACCCTCGTGAGCACACGTGGGTTATCCCGACGCATCCTCGTGAGCACACGTGGATTATCCCGACCGTATCCTCGTGAACATACACACTTGCCCGAACCGTATTACCGTGCGAGTATACACGATACCCGTTAGTCGCGTCCGTTTAGGAAACTAGTTATAAGATAGCATTGTAAAGTTCGTAGATCGCGTAATAATTAAGTATTTTGTCTTGTTTTGATTACAGACTAATTAGCTATTTCACCCGTCCAAGACCAGGCGGGCTGGCAGCACTTACACTATATCTTTGTTTATTTTTTATATATCTGTACATAGTCTTAATAATAATTAGCCTTTATTATAAATAGTGGTACTTTATTTCAAATTCCTTAAAACCTGAATCCTGGAATCTGAGCAAGGTCCGGCAAAGATTCACTCCGTTACAGCATTACTATAAAAGTATCAACATTATTATTATTATTATTCAGCAATACATTGTTTAGATTTCACAAACTTGTCACTGGCACGTTATCATATTATTCATTATAATTATATATCCGATTTATTTATATATCTTTTGTATTAAATACGTATATTCAGTTATTGTAATAATGATGTTGATACTTTTATAGTAATCCTTCAGATTAGTATTATAATTCTTGTAAGGGATGTAAAACTAAAAATTCAGCATTATAAATGTTTAAAAATTAATTTTTTACATTTGAATAATAATATTTGTATTTTTGGCAGCTTACAGGGGATTAGATGGATACTGAAACAAGTGGAGATACTTTTCTACCACTCCAAGGTAAGTGCACAAATTTTTTTGCAATGATCATGCTAATAGATTCATCGTTATAAGGCAACAAATATACATTTCTATTAATATTTCGGGCACTTTTCCCGGATATTTTGACCATACGTAATATTAATGATTTAGACCCACTCTGGAAATTTTTAGGCAGTTTCTGACTATAAAAAGACATCTTTTAGACAGTATTAGGTTACCAGAGTCCGAAGCAGAATTGCTGATTTTCACTATTTAAGGTTTAAATGGCTTACAAGAGTGTGACAGCATACATTTATGTCTTTAAAAGTATTTTTAATGAAAAGTTCGGAAAATTTTACAAAAAAAGTCATAGTTATGTTTTTAGTGAAAAATGCATCCCCTGGGAGTTAAAAATTCATGAAAATGGGCATATAATGCAAAAAAGTGCTAAAATGTCAACTTTTACTCTCTGTAACTTAAAATAATGGCCCAGAAAAAATCTGAAAAAATTCAGGAGAACTACTGGATACCTCTAAAACATATTCCCACAGTTATAGCAATATTTATTTTTTTCATCTTCGATGTCACAGAGAACCACCCATATATATATAATAACGCAAAATGAGTCCTATATCTTTAATAACTGCAATGTTACGATTAATATAATAAGTAATTACTAAATATTTAATATTCTCTGATACTAAATGCAGAATTTAAAAAGTTAAAATGTTTTATAAGCGTCAGTATACAAATGTTTAAAAATTATTGACATAATATATAATTATTTATATTGTTTAAAAAAGTGTTTATTACATTACTTTTAAATGTATAATAAATTACTTTGTGAGCAACGAAAGAGTCGTATGTACGAATTATAAGGCTGAAAAATTGTTTACGTACCATGGGTAAGCATCGCGTCATTACAGTTCTCGGCTCAAATTTCGTGGATGGTAGTAACATCCTTGGCCGCTCGCTGCGCTCGCGACCGCGGACGTACTAACCATCCACGAAATTTTCCGCCTCGAACAGTAATGACGCGAGGCTCACCCAAGGTACATAAATAACTAATATGTCATATATATGTTATACATATATGTCATATATATATAAGAGTGTGTGTGTGTGTGTGTGTGTGGTGTGTGTGTGTGTGTGTGTGTGTGTGTGTGTGTGTGTGTGTGTGTGTGTGTGTGTGTGAACATACACTTTTCCAAATATCCATATGTGATATATACAATGGGTTAAAAATTAAATACATTAATTATTGCATTTTTAAGATAATTCTATTATAAATAGTAATGGAAAAAGAAAATTCAAAATTTAACAGTGACAAAATTAATACAAAAATTTATTTATTAAGAAGAAAGTTTTATTACTTTTACAGTACAAAATATTAATGACATAGAACTTTCAGCGATGATCCTTCGTCATTGAATAAATTTATTTTAGGAGGTAAAGTTTTATTTAGATCCGCTTAAAATACTCCAAAATTTTAATAAGTTTTTACTAAATACTACAATTAAGTACATGCACTTTACTATTTTTGGTAAGTTAATTTTTTATTAACATTTATAATTATTAAAATAAAATTTGAGCTTTATAAGAATTCATATAGTTTAAAATTTACAGTTAACATTTAATATGTCTCTATTATTTTTATTATTTTTATTCTGATTTCATTACACTAAAGTTTGGTAAAAACTTTTATTTATAAATTATAATCGTATTAAAAAAAAATTAAATTTTTGGTATAAAACCAAAGCACTATAGCAATACCTCCAAGGTGTTGTGTGAAACTGTTTAATTTTTAAGGCGATATAAATAGTTTGCCGCCGTTCGGTATAAGATTTCAGGGTTCTAATATATGCCGCTGTGTATAAAAATTTTTCACTCCCCTTATATGGGCATACATATATATATGTAGTGAGTCCATAGTACATACATAGATACATATATATTTATATATATATATATATATATATATATATGGGGTATTCCACGTGAAGTGGTCCGATCAAAATTTTACAATGAATAAAATTTTGGGTACACATTCCAAATGTTTTTCAGAATAAAGAAATAAATTTTTAGGTACTGGAATCTTATTTTGGTTATTCTAACCTCAACAAGTGGATTTTTCCAAGTTTTTTTCAATACCAGCTGGGTTTACCACTATATTTTACCACTATAATTTTTACTATAGAACATTATATGTAACATTCGTTGCTAATTGTGTCTGGAATTTATTCTTCTGGGTTAGAATTTATAATTTCAAAGTAAATGTTATATAAACTACATGTCAATATTCAATTTTAAAAAAGTGCAAGGCCGCCACAATTGATTTTTTTATACAAAAGCCTAAAAGGAAGCTTGGAGCAATACCTTTCAAACAGTCTGTAGCATTTTGTATGGCCTTCAGTTCTGTAAAAAGTTATGATAATTTAAAAAACACGAAATTTTTTTTTAAATTTAAATGGGAATTATCATGTCGTTTTTTGTGAATTTTTTCTCTTTCTTTAAATTATCATAACTTTTTACAGAACTGAAGGCCATAAAAATGGTACAGACTATTTGAAAGGTATTGCTCCAAGCTTTCTTTCAAACTTTTGGATAAAAAATCAATTGTAGCGCACTTACACTTTTTTAAGTTGAATATTGGCATGTATTTTATGTAACATTTACATTGAAATTAGAAATTCTAACCCAGAAGTGTGTGTGTGTGTGTATGTGTGTGCGTGTGTGTGTCTACGTGTTATTTGTTTTTTCAAGAATAGATAATATATGTATTTTTTCCGTGCGCAAAAAAAGTTGTGAATATAACTTGAAAGAATGTGTATTAGTTTACTTATTCCTGATAAAACTCATAAAAAAACGGACCTAAATTTAATGTAATGTTTTTAAAAATATGCACAATTTTTCGAAGATAAAATAAATATTAATCAAGTATAATATACACTTCTCCAAATATCTATATGTGAAATATACAATAAATTAAAAATGAAATACATTAATTATTGCATATTTAAGATAATTCTATTATAAACAGTAATGGCAAAAGAAAATTCAAATTTTAACAATGGCAATATAAAATACGAATTACATTTCAAAAGTTTTTCGAAAATTATTATTTTAGTAGTATTTAATTTAAATATTATTCAAATCAAATTTAAAAATTGTATGGATATATAAGTAAGTAGATTACGTATATTTATATAAAACAATATTTTAAATAAACAAGTATGTATTTATTAGAAACAAAAAGTTATTTAAGGTATGCCTTTGTTATAATAATTAAAATAAATATATGGGCTCTGTAACTAAAGGGAAAAATAATTGGATATAATTATGGATTAAAACGCAAATTTTGAAAGAGGGTGCAAATTACGATTACGGGAGAAATGGAAGAAACAGGTTTTTATTTATATACCGCTAAAATGTTATAAATAATTCTTTAAAACTAATACAAAAATTAATTTAATTAATAAGAAAGTTTTATTACTCTAAAAGTACAAAATATTAATGACATATAGAACTCTTGGCGATGACTTAAATAAATTGATTTTAGGAGGTAAAGTTCTATTTAGATCCGTTTAAAGTAATCTAAAATTTTAATAGGTTTTTACTAAATACTACAATTAAGTATATGCACTTTACTATTTTTGGTAAGTTAATTGTTCATTACCACATATATATATTATATATATTACACCTTTGGTGTAAGTTATGTCCTAAAATACGTGAAAATTAGTGATTTTATGAGGTTTATGAGGCATAACTTACAACAGCGGTCTTGGCCAAAAAGCTAACCCAAGCCATTCGAAAGCTCGCGAAAAATGTGAACTTTTGAGAGGTGTTAGATTAAAATCGATTATGGTGTGGTAGCCTTTTTTTGATATTCAATATGTCCGGGTGTTCTATCTCTTCGAGATTTCAAAATTAAGAAATGTAACCAGGGTAGATAAGTTCTAAAGATTAATTTAAACAAAAGTTGTTTGTAATGTTTTTTTCAAAAAAATCAACATATTTTGAGATAAATGGCTTTAAAAATAGAAGTTTTTCTATAAATTGAAAAATTTCCACTTTTCATGGTCGAATAACTCTTAAGCAAATTATTTTTAACACTTAAATTTTTTTTGTATGTTCTGGAAGATGTTTCCAGCCTGTTCTCAAATTTTGGAGTGATTTAAAATTTTCATCGTACCACTTGACGTGAAATAGCCCATATATATGTATATATATATGTATGTATGTGGGTGTGTGTGCGTGCGGCGGAATATTTATATAATATATATATATATATGGGGTATTCCACGTGAACTGGTCCGATCAGAATTTTAATATGCACCAAATTTTGGGTACACATTGCAAATATTTCTCAGAATACAGAAAAAAATTTTTAGATACTGGTATTTATTTGCTCATAAGTTATTCTAACCTCAAAAAGTGAATTTTTCCAAGTTTTTTTCAACACCAGCTGGGTTCACCGCTATTTAACTCAAAATCTATCAACTTTTACTATAGAACATTATATGTAACTTTCGTTGCTAATTGTGTCTAGAATTTATTCTTCTAGGTTAAAATTTCTAATTTCAAGGTGAATGTTATATAACTACATGTCAATATTCAACTCAAAAAAAGTGCGTGTGCGCCACAATTGATTTTTTTATCCGAAAGTCTAAAAGACAGCTTGAAACAATACCTTTCAAATGGTCTTTATCATTTTTATGGCCTTCAATTCTGTAAAAAGTTATGATAATTTAAAGAAAGAGAAAAATTCACTAAAATTAACATGGTAATTCCCATTCAAATTTTTTAAAAAATTTCGTGTTTTTTAAATTATCATAACTTTTTACAGAATTGGAGGCCATAAAAATGCTACAGACCATTTGAAAGGTATTGCTCCAAGCTTTCTTTTAGACTTTTGGATAAAAAAAATTAATTGTGGCGCACTTGCTCTTTTTTAAGTTGAATATTGACATGTAGGTTATATAAAATTCACCTTGAAATTAGAAATTCTAACCCAGAAGAATAAATTCCAGACACAATTTGCAACGAATGTTACATATATTGTTCTATAGTAAAAGTTGATAGATTTTGAGTTAAATAGTGCTAAAACCAAGCTAGTGTTGAAAATAATTTGGAAAAAATCCACTTTTGAGGTTAGAATAACTTTTGAGCAAATAGATTCCAGTACCTAAAAATTTTTTCTGTATTCTGACAAACATTTGCAATGTGTACCCAAAATTTGGAGCATTTAAAATTTTGATCGGACCACTTCGTGTGGAATATCCCATATATTTTAAAAATTGTTTTTTCAAGAATGCATAATATATGTATTTTTTCCGTGCGCAAAAAAAACGTTGTGAACATAACTTGTAATAATGAATGTTGATACTTTTATAAGTAATCCTTCAGATTAGTATTAATATTCTGTGTAGGGATGTAAACCTAAAAAATTCAGCATTCTAAATGTTTCAAAATTAATTTTTTTACAGTTGACTAATCCTATTGGTATTTTTGGCAGGCTTACAGGGGATTAGATGGATACTGAAACAAGTGGAGATACTTGTTCTACCACTCCAAGGTAAGTGCCACAAATTTTTTTTTGCAATGATCATGCTAATAGATTCATCGTTATAAGGCAAACAAATATACATTTCTATTAATATTTCGGGCACTTTTCCCGGATATTTTGACCATACGTAATATTAATGATTTAGACCCACTCTGGAAATTTTTAGGCAGTTCTGACTATAAAAGACATCTTTTAGACAGTATTAGGTTACCAGAGTCCGAAGCAGAATTGCTGATTTTCACTATTTAAGGTTTAAATGGCTTACAAGAGTGTGACAGCATACATTTATGTCTTTAAAAGTTATTTTAATGAAAAGTTCGGAAAATTTTACAAAAAAAGTCATAGTTATGTTTTTAGTTGAAAAATGCAATCCCCTGGGAGTTAAAATTCATGAAAATGGGCATTATAATGCAAAAAAGTGCTCAAATGTCAACTTTTACTCTCTGTAACCTTAAAATAATTGGCCAGAAAAAATCTGAAAAATTCAGGTAGAACTACTGGATACCTCTAAAACATATTCCCACAGTTATAGCAATATTTATTTTTTTTCATCTTCGATGTCACAGAGAACCACCCATATATATATAATAACCGCAAAATGAGTCCTATATCTTTAATAACTGCAATGTTACGATTAATATAATAAGTAATTACTAAATATTTAATATTCTCTGATACTAAATGCAGAATTTAAAAAGTTAAAATGTTTTATAAGCGTCAGTATACAAATGTTTAAAACTTATTGACATAATATATAATTATTTATATTGTTTAAAAAAGTGTTTATTACATTACTTTTAATGTATAATAAATTACTTTTGTGAGCAACGAAAGAGTCGTATGTACGAATTATAAGGCTGAAAAATTGTTTACGTACCATGGGTAAGCATCGCGTCATTACAGTTCTCGGCTCAAATTTCGTGGATGGTAGTAACATCCTTGGCCGCTCGCTGCGCTCGCGACCGGACGTACTAACCATCCACGAAATTTTCCGCCTCGAACAGTAATGACGCGAGGCTCACCCAAGGTACATAATAACTAATATGTCATATATATGTTACATATATGTCATATATATATAAGAGTGTGTGTGTGTGTGTGTGTGTGTGGTGTGTGTGTGTGTGTGTGTGTGTGTGTGTGTGTGTGTGTGTGTGTGTGTGTGTGTGAACATACACTTTTCCAATATCCATATGTGATATATACAATGGGTTAAAAATTAAATACATTAATTATTGCATTTTTAAGATAATTCTATATAAATAGTAATGGAAAAAAGAAAATTCAAAATTTAACAGTGACAAAATTAATACAAAAAATTTATTTATTTAAGAAGAAAGTTTTATTACTTTACAGTACAAAATATTAATGACATAGAACTTTCAGCGATGATCCTTCGTCATTGAATAAATTTATTTTAGGAGGTAAAGTTTTATTTAGATCCGCTTAAAATACTCCAAAATTTAATAAGTTTTTACTAAATACTACAATTAAGTACATGCACTTTACTATTTTGGTAAGTTAATTTTTTATTAACATTTATAATTATTAAAATAAAATTTGAGCTTTATAAGAATTCATATAGTTTAAAATTTACAGTTAACATTTAATATGTCTCTATTATTTTTATTATTTTTATTCTGATTTCATTACACTAAAGTTTGGTAAAAACTTTTATTTATAAATTATAATCGTATTAAAAAAAAATTAAATTTTTGGTATAAAACCAAAGCACTATAGCAATACCTCCAAGGTGTTGTGTGAAACTGTTTAATTTTAAGGCGATATAAATAGTTTGCCGCCGTTCGGTATAAGATTTCAGGGTTCTAATATATGCCGCTGTGTATAAAAATTTTTCACTCCCCTTATATGGGCATACATATATATATGTAGTGAGTCCATAGTACATACATAGATACATATATATTTATATATATATATATATATATATATATGGGGTATTCCACGTGAAGTGGTCCGATCAAAATTTTACAATGAATAAAATTTTGGGTACACATTCCAAATGTTTTTCAGAATAAAGAAATAAATTTTTTAGGTACTGGAATCTTATTTTGGTTATTCTAACCTCAACAAGTGGATTTTTCCAAGTTTTTTTCAATACCAGCTGGGTTACCACTATATTTTACCACTATAATTTTACTATAGAACATTATATGTAACATTCGTTGCTAATTGTGTCTGGAATTTATTCTTCTGGGTTAGAATTTATAATTTCAAAGTAAATGTTATATAAACTACATGTCAATATTCAATTTAAAAAAGTGCAAGGCCGCCACAATTGATTTTTTTATACAAAAGCCTAAAAGGAAGCTTGGAGCAATACCTTTCAAACAGTCTGTAGCATTTTTATGGCCTTCAGTTCTGTAAAAAGTTATGATAATTAAAAAACACGAAATTTTTTTTTAAATTTAAATGGGAATTATCATGTCGTTTTTTGTGAATTTTTTCTCTTTCTTTAAATTATCATAACTTTTTACAGAACTGAAGGCCATAAAAATGGTACAGACTATTTGAAAGGTATTGCTCCAAGCTTTCTTTCAAACTTTTGGATAAAAAATCAATTGTAGCGCACTTACACTTTTTTTAAGTTGAATATTGGCATGTATTTTATGTAACATTTACATTGAAATTAGAAATTCTAACCCAGAAGTGTGTGTGTGTGTGTATGTGTGTGCGTGTGTGTGTCTACGTGTTATTTGTTTTTTCAAGAATAGATAATATATGTATTTTTTCCGTGCGCAAAAAAAAGTTGTGAATATAACTTGAAAGAATGTGTATTAGTTTACTTATTCCTGATAAAACTCATAAAAAAACGGACCTAAAATTTAATGTAATGTTTTTAAAAATATGCACAATTTTTCGAAGATAAAATAAATATTAATCAAGTATAATATACACTTCTCCAAATATCTATATGTGAAATATACAATAAATTAAAAATGAAATACATTAATTATTGCATATTTAAGATAATTCTATTATAAACAGTAATGGCAAAAGAAAATTCAAATTTTAACAATGGCAATATAAAATACGAATTACATTTCAAAAGTTTTTCGAAAATTATTATTTAGTAGTATTTATTTAAATATTATTCAAATCAAATTTAAAAATTGTATGGATATATAAGTAAGTAGATTACGTATATTTATATAAAACAATATTTAAATAAACAAGTATGTATTTATTAGAAACAAAAAGTTATTTAAGGTATGCCTTTGTTTATAATAATTAAAATAAATATATGGGCTCTGTAACTAAAGGGAAAAATAAATTGGATATAATTATGGATTAAAACGCAAATTTTGAAAGAGGGTGCAAATTACGAATTACGGGAGATAATGGAAGAAACAGGTTTTTATTTATATACCGCTAAAATGTTATAAATAATTCTTTAAAACTAATACAAAAATTAATTTAATTAATAAGAAAGTTTTATTACTCTAAAAGTACAAAATATTAATGACATATAGAACTCTTGGCGATGACTTAAATAAATTGATTTTAGGAGGTAAAGTTCTATTTAGATCCGTTTAAAGTAATCTAAAATTTTAATAGGTTTTTACTAAATACTACAATTAAGTATATGCACTTTACTATTTTTGGTAAGTTAATTGTTCATTACCACATATATATATATTATATATATTACACCTTTGGTGTAAGTTATGTCCTAAAATACGTGAAAATTAGTGATTTTATGAGGTTATGAGGCATAACTTACAACAGCGGTCTTGGCCAAAAAGCTAACCCAAGCCATTCGAAAGCTCGCGAAAAATGTGAACTTTTGAGAGGTGTTAGATTAAAATCGATTATGGTGTGGTAGCCTTTTTTTGATATTCAATATGTCCGGGTGTTCTATCTCTTCGAGATTTCAAATTAAGAAATGTAACCAGGGTAGATAAGTTCTAAAGATTAATTTAAACAAAAGTTGTTTGTAATGTTTTTTCAAAAAAATCAACATATTTTGAGATAAATGGCTTTAAAAATAGAAGTTTTTCTATAAAATTGAAAAATTTCCACTTTTCATGGTCGAATAACTCTTAAGCCAAATTATTTTTAACACTTAAATTTTTTTTGTATGTTCTGGAAGATGTTTCCAGCCTGTTCTCAATTTTTGGAGTGATTTAAAATTTTCATCGTACCACTTGAACGTGAAATAGCCCATATATATGTATATATATATCGTATAGTCATGTGGGTGTGTGTGCGTGCGGCGGAATATTTATATAATATATATATATATATGGGGTATTCCACGTGAACTGGTCCGATCAGAATTTTATATATGCACCAAAATTTTGGGGTACACATTGCAAATATTTCTCAGAATACAGAAAAAAATTTTTAGAGATACTGGTATTTATTTGCTCATAAGTTATTCTAACCTCAAAAATGAATTTTCCAAGTTTTTTCAACACCAGCTGGGTTCACCGCTATTTAACTCAAAATCTATCAACTTTTACTATAGACACATTATATGTAACTTTCGTTGCTATTGTGTCTAGATTTATTCTTCTAGGTTAAAATTTCTAATTTCAAGGTGAATGTTATATAAACTACATGTCAATATGCAACTCAAAAAAAGTGCGTGTGCGCCACAATTGATTTTTTATCCGAAAGTCTAAAAGACAGCTTGAAACAATACCTTTCAAATGGTCTTTATCATTTTTATGGCCTTCAATTCTGTAAAAAGTTATGATAATTTAAAGAAAGAGAAAAATTCACTAAAATTAACATGGTAATTCCCATTCAAATTTTTTAAAAAATTTCGTGGTTTTTTAAATTATCATAACTTTTTACAGAATTGAGGCCATAAAAATGCTACAGACCATTTGAAAGGTATTGCTCCAAGCTTTCTTTTAGACTTTTGGATAAAAAATTAATTGTGGCGCACTTGCTCTTTTTTAAGTTGAATATTGACATGTAGGTTATATAAAATTCACCTTGAAATTAGAAATTCTAACCCAGAAGAATAAATTCCAGACACAATTTGCAACGAATGTTACATATATTGTTCTATAGTAAAAGTTGATAGATTTTGAGTTAAATAGTGCTAAACCAAAGCTAGTGTTGAAAATAATTTGGAAAATCCACTTTTTGAGGTTAGAATAACTTTTGAGCCAATAGATTCCAGTACCTAAAAATTTTTTTCTGTATTCTGACAACATTTGCAATGTGTACCCAAATTTGGAGCATTTTAAAATTTGATCGGACCACTTCGTGTGGAATATCCATATATTTTAAAATTGTTTTTTCAAGAATGCATAATATATGTATTTTTGTCCGTGCGCAAAAAAAAAGGTTGTGAACATAACTTGAAAGAATGTGTATTTGTTTACTCATTCTTGATAAAACTCATAAAAATTTTAAACGTATACTCAATAATAATAACGGATCTAAAATTCAATGTAATGCTGTGTAAATACCAAATGCAAAATTGTTTGAAGATGAAATAAATATTAATCAAGTATAACATACACTTTTTCCAAATATCCATATGATATATACAATGGGTTAAAAATTAAATATATTAATTATTGCATTTTTAAGATAATTCTATTATAAACTTATAGCAATATATTATTAATAGTGGCAATATAAAATACGAATTACATTTGAATAGATTTTCAAAAACTATTAATTTAGGAGCATTTAATTTAAATATTTTTTAAATTAATATTTCAAAGTTGTATGGATATATAAGTGTGTAGATAATTTATATTATATAACACAATATTTTAAATAAACAAGTATGTATTTATTAGAAATAGAAGGATATTTAAGAAATGAATTTGTTTATAATAATCAAAATAAATATTGGGCTCTGCATAGTAAAAATAAATTGGATATAATTATGGATTAAAACGCCAATTTTGAAAGAGGGTGCAAATTACGAATTCAAGGGAGAAGTGGAAGAAACAGGTTTTTATTTATATAGCGCTATAATTTTATAAATAATTCTTTAAAGCTAATACAAAAATTAATTAATTAAGAAGAAAGTTTTATTACTATTAAAGTACAAATATTAATGACATAGAACTTTTGGCGATGATCGTTCGTCATTAAATAAATTAATTTTAGAAGGTGAATTTCTATTTATAACGGTTTAAAATAATCCAAAATTTTAATAAGTTGTTAACTAAAATTCTACAATTTAGTAAGTATATGTACTTTACTATTTTTGGTAAGTTAATTTTTCATTAACTTTATAATTATTAAATATATTAAAGCTTTATAAGAATTGATATAGTTTAAAATTTACAGTTAACATTTAATATGTCTTTATTTTTTTATTATTTTTATTCTGATTTCATTTCACTAAATTTTGGTAAACTTTTATTTATAAATTATAATAACTATAGCAATACCTCCAAGGTGTTGTGTGAATCTGTTTAATTTTTAAGGTGTCCATGGTAGTGAAAAAATAATACAATTTAAAACATTATTTTAAATAAATTAATTACGAAAAACCTTTTTCGAAATTAAAAATAGGGGGTTGGCGCGCGAAGCGCGCAGGGGGGCGAAGCCCCCTAGTATATATATCTCTCTATAATATAAATATTTCGCCGCCGCCGCGCCGCCGCCGCCGCCGCCGTGTCTAAGAATTCAGGATTCAACATATATATATTTTATATATATAGTCATATATATGTTATATATATATGTTATATATATGTCATATATATGTCATATATATATGTTATATATATGTCATATATGTATATATATATGTCATATATATGTTATATATGTATGACATATATATATGTTATATATATGTCATATATGTATATATGTTATATATATATATATGTCATATATGTATGTTATATATATGTATATATATATGTGTTATATAAATATGTATATATAAGTGTGGTGTGTGTGTGTGTGTGCGTGCGTGCGTGCGTGCGTGCGTGCGTGCGTGCGTGCGTGCGTGCGTGCGTGTGTGTGTGTGTGTACGTGTTATTGGTTTTTTCAAGAATAGATAATATATGTATTTTTTCCGTGCGCAAAAAAAAGTTGTGAATATAACTTGAAAGAATGTGTATTAGTTTACTTATTCCTGATAAAACTCATAAAATAAAATCGGACCTAAAATTTAATGTAATGTTTTTAAAAATATGCACAATTTTACGAAGATAAAATAAATATTAATCAAGTATAACATACACTTTTCCAAATATCTATATGTGAAATATACAATAAATTAAAAATTAATACATTAATTATTGCATTTTTAAGATAATTCTATTATAAACAGTAATGGCAAAAGAAAATTCAAATTTTAACAGAGGCAATATAAAATACGAATTACATTTCAAAAATTTTTTGAAATTTATTATTTTAGTAGTATTTAATTTAAATATTATTCAAATCAAAATTTAAAAATTGTATGGATATATAAGTAAGTAGATTACGTATATTTATATAAAACAATATCTTAAATAAACAAGTATGTATTTATTAGAAACAAAAGGTTATTTAAGGAATGCCTTTGTTTATAATAATTAAAATAAATATATGGGCTCTGTAACTAAAGGGAAAAATAAATTGGATATAATTATGGATTAAAACGCAAATTTTGAAAGCGGGTGCAAATTACGATTTACGGGAGAAATGGAAGAAACAGGTTTTTATTTATATACCGCTAAAATGTTATAAATAATTCTTTAAAGCTAATACAAAAATTAATTTAATTAAGAAGAAAGTTTTATTACTCTTAAAGCATAAAATATTAATGACATGTAGAACTCTTGGCGATGACTTAAATAAATTAATTTTAGGAGGTAAAGTTCTATTAAATCCGTTTCAAATAATCTAAAATTTTAATAGGTTTTTACTAAATACTACAATGAAGTATATGCACTTTACTATTTTTGGTAAGTTAATTGTTCATTACCATATATATGGGCTATTTCACATCAGTGGTACGATGAAAATTTGAAATCACTCCAAATTTTGTGAACAGACTGGAAATATCTTCCAGAAGATAGAAAAAAAATTTGAGGTGTTAAAAATAATTTGCCTAAGAGTTATTCCACCATGAAAAATGGAAATTTTTCAATTTTTTAGAGAAATTATTTTCAAAGCTATTTATCTCAAAATCTATTGATTTTTTTAAAAATACATTATAAACAACTTTTGTTCAAAATAATCTTTAGAACTTATCTACTTGGGTTACAATTCCTGATTTTAAAATCTCGAAGAGATAGAACGTCCGGAAATATTGAATATCAAAAAAAGCCGACCACGCCACAATCGATTTTGATCTAACACCGCTCAAAAGATCACATTTTTTGAACACAAAAACCAAATTTTTTTAAAAATTTAAATGGGAAATACCATGTTAATTTTTGTGAATTTTTTGTCTTTCTTTAAATTATCATAACTTTTTACGGAATTGAAGGTCATAAAAAGCTACAGACTATTTGAAAGGTATTGCTCCAAGCTTTCTTTTAGACTTTTGGGTAAAAAAATCAATTGCGGCGAACTTACACTTTTTTAAGTTGAATATTGACATGTAGTTTATGTAACATTGACCTTAAGATTAGAAATTCTAACCCAGAAGGATAAATTCTACACATAATTAGCAACGAATATTTGTATAGTAAAAGTTGATAGATTTTGAGTTAAATAGCGATAAACCCAGCTGGTGTTGAAAAAAACTGGATAAAGTTCACTTTTTGAGGTTATAATAACTTTTGAGCTAATAAATTCCAGTACCTAAAAATTTTTTTCTGTATTCTGCAAAAAAATTGGCAAAGTGTACTCAAAATTTGGTGCATTTTAAAATTTTGATCGGACCACTTCACGTGGAATACCCCATATATATTATATATATTACACCTTTGGTGTAAGTTATGTCCTAAAATGCGTGAAAATTAGTGATTTTATGAGGTTTATGAGGCATAACTTACAACAGCGGTCTTGGCCAATAAGCTAACCCAAGCTATTCGAAAGCTCGCGAAAAATGTGAACTTTTGAGAGGTGTTAGATTAAAATCGATTATGGTGTGGTAGCCGTTTTTGGATATTCAATATGTCCGGGTGTTCTATCTCTTCGAGATTTTAAAATTAAGAAATGTAACCAGGGTAGATAAGTTCTAAAGATTAATTTAAACAAAAGTTGTTTGTAATGTTTTTTCACAAAAATCAACAGATTTGAGATAAATGGCTTTAAAAATATAATTTTTTCCAATATTATTTTCAGTCATATTTTTTGTGGTTTACTTATTACATTATTTGCTGAGGTACTGCCATCTAAATAAAATTACCCTCTTATTACCATACATCAATTGTATAATTTTCTACGTACATTATCGGTAATTTATTTATTTCTCGCGTTTCCCTAGCAACGTCTCTGATTGGTGGGCCATGATACATCATAGTAAGCGCTCATTGGTGGGCCTTCTGTCGTTTGGGCTTTTTGTCATGGACTCCTCCAACGGAGCATAGTTTCTGTTCCCACTCTTCAAAACATCTCCATCTTTCTTACTTAACAACTCTCCTCAATATAGATGGATGTTTATGCAATTTTAATTTGCCATATTGTTTTAGTAATTCTCCACTAATTCGACGTTTTTCTATCTCAGTACCTGTGTGACTGTACGTTCCTTCCGTAGTAACTCAAACTTTTAAATTAATCCCATTTCTCAAAATGTCATAAATAATAAATCTGTATCTGCAACATTTATTCATTGTACAATTTGCTACACTAATAAACGGTAAAAATTTGTAATTTCTTTTATTTCCATACTTCCAATGATGATATTTGAAGCTTAAGATGCACTTATTATTTATAACCTCAAAATATTTATTAAATACATCGGTCCAACCTTTCAATAATTTATGTGCACCTTCCAAAAATTATTCAAAAATTCTGCCGGTAAAATAAATGAATCTGTTGCAGATTGTATATCTTGATCTTTTTGACTATTTAATATTGCATCTTCATGGATATTTTTTTTTTAATTTTCCTCCGTGTCGTCTTTATTAATAATATACCTATCAGATAAGTTAATCATATTCGACTGGAATTCAACATTTGTTGAATCACATATTTTTTAATATCTTTAGTCAAAGTATCAGTATGAAAATCATCTTAAACTGTATTAAATATTTCAACTCTGGATATTTCAACAGCTTTGTTTTGAAAATTCTTTTCTTTCTTAATTAATTTAGCTTTATCTAATAAATTATTTCTATTATTTTACAAGTTTAAAAATATGGAAATTGGTTGTAATGAACAATTTGTTCCATATTGTATAATTTTGCAAACAGAGTTTGCACGTGGTAGTAAATCATTATTTTTATCGAAAATGTTAATATTTTCTTTTAAAAACCGTAAAATTGTATCGTCTGTCATGTCAGATGGATTAAATTTTTCAACACTGAATTTATGTTTTATACCTACTTTCATTAAAGTCTTATGAGATAATGGAAGTTCAGGAAAAAATGGGTGTAAAACTTCCAACAATATATCTACATAAGTATATGGTAATGACGGACAGCTTCTTATCCACTTTTTTATTGCGGTTGTAATAGGAGAATCCTTAATCAATATTTCTTTATCTGAATTATCACCCTCACTTAGGTTTTCAAACAACTCATCACATTCTGACATTTCTTCATCGGAATCATCATTATTACTTACATTATCGACAATTCATGACATTCTACACGTGTTCAATTTGCACTTAATTTTATCACTTGATGTCTCCATCATCATCATCATCATCATCATCATCATTATTATTATTATTATTATTATTATTATCACTATTTTTTCAGCTTTCCTTAGCAGATACACACAACTTTGAATTAGTAATTAATGCTATTAAAAGTAATTCATATAATAGAAGCGTTATTGGCATTGACATACAGTTAAATAAGCTTACCGACAAATTCTCAAAATTCAAAACGATTGTTTACCTGAAGACCGCTAATTACAACAAATCTCAGCAACTGGATATTTTAAAATCTACCTTTAAGCTAATAGAAACACCAGGCTTGGTATATATTATAAAAAACTACAATTTAGTTAATGCATTGCATATATGCATGCAGTTGACAGAAATTTTTGGTTCCGATAGTTAAATTACAGAACTTGCAGTCACTTCTCTATTAGATATGCCCCTAAGTGATGTCATGGCTTTGTATCCTCAAGATTTTCAAATCATTTTTACAATGTTAAAATTTGGTTCAACCACGTACCAAAACTTATACAAAAATATTTATAAATGTAAGCAATAAAATTTTTATTTATTTATTAACCATCAGACATATCAGAAATACATAGAATTCCTTAGAATTACATTTATGTTTTACAGTAAAAAAGAGTTACAATAATATAAAACTGCAGAAGATCCTCCAAAGGATGTACGAATGCGGTCTGATAGAATTTAACAATCAGCATTTTATGTTTAAAAAAGTATTAAATGAGGAATTGATAATCCATCACTTAACTTCATACACTACAGATTCAACGGAACATCAAAACATGGATAGTAGCATGAATTTATCACTAATTGATGAACTTATAAATAATTTAACAGCGCCAAAATATCAATTGGTTACTTCGACACCCGGTCAAAACTTTAAGCAAGCGGAAAGTCAATTGACTTCCCGGGCACCCGGTAGAGCAGACAGCACAAGTGAAAAAGAAACAGATTTTAGTGAAAAAGAAATGGGACCGGAAAATCAATTGACTTCCCGGGCACCCGGTAGAGCAGACAGCACAAGTGAAAAAGAAACAGATTTTAGTGAAAAAAAAGTGGGACCGGAAAATCAATTGACTTCCCGGGCACCCGGTAGAGCAGACAGCACAAGTGAAAAAGAAACAGATTTTAGTGAAAAAGAAATGGGACCGGAAAATCAATTCACTTCCCGGGCACCCGGTAGAGCAGACAGCACAAGTGAAAAAGAAACCGATTTTAGTGAAAAAGAAATTGGACCGGAAAATCAATTGACTTCCCGGGCACCCGGTAGAGCAGACAGCACAAGTGAAAAAGAAACAGATTTTAGTGAAAAAGAAATGGGACCGGAAAATCAATTGACTTCCCGGGCACCCGGTTTCGAAAACCGAGAATTAATAAAATCATTTCTTAGGCGAAAATTTTACTCTTCAAAAGAGTTGAAAATGGTAGGTCGCCCATTATCTCATTATAATATGGAATTGCGTTTTGAAGCCGAATCAGAATCTCTATTTGCTTCATACAAAAAATGTAAATATTTTTAAAATATAAATTTTTCCTACTATTGGAAAAATTTTGTATGACTCTATTGCTTGTTTACACTTCAAGTTATATGAAAAATGAATTTATTGATCTCTACAAGCCAAAGACTATTCCTCACGACTCAGTAAGGCGGACTGTATTTATACCAGCCACTTTAAATACCTCACAGGATGAGTGTTTGAAAGAAGACCAAGACAAGTTAAGTCAATATAAAAATTTTAATTGTTTGTAGTATAAAATTGAAAGAAATAAAAGAAAAGAAAATTTAATGTATTTCGCCCTGAGTATGCCTGGTGGGCTCATCAGTAGAGTCCAGGCATCTCGTCTCTAGATACAGATGAATGATAGAATATAAAAATTTTTGAAAAACAGCTCTATTCCGACGAGGAAGACATGGGGTATATATGCCCTACCGATAGCAAACATTAGTAAGTGCTACATATTAAACAGGTAGCCCCCTAACGCACTTACATAGAACTAATGTCTTAAACGTCAGAATATTGCTATATAAAGCATTTTGTAATCTAATGCCATATAATTTAAATATAAATTTTTCCTACTATTGGAAAAATTTTGTATGACTCTATTGCTTGTTTACACTTCAAGTTATATGAAAAATGAATTTATTGATCTCTACAAGCCAAAGACTATTCCTCACGACTCAGTAAGGCGGACTGTATTTATACCAGCCACTTTAAATACCTCACAGGATGAGTGTTTGAAAGAAGACCAAGACAAGTTAAGTCAATATAAAAATTTTAATTGTTTGTAGTATAAAATTGAAAGAAATAAAAGAAAAGAAAATTTAATGTATTTTGCCCTGAGTATGCCTGGTGGGCTCATCAGTAGAGTCCAGGCATCTCGTCTCTAGATACAGATGAATGATAGAATATAAAAATTTTTGAAAAACAGCTCTATTCCGACGAGGAAGACATGGGGTATATATGCCCTACCGATAGCAAACATTAGTAAGTGCTACATATTAAACAGGTAGCCCCCTAACGCACTTACATAGAACTAATGTCTTAAACGTCAGAATATTGCTATATAAAGCATTTTGTAATCTAATGCCATATAATTTTAAAATATAAATTTTTCCTACTATTGGAAAAATTTTGTATGACTCTATTGCTTGTTTACACTTCAAGTTATATGAAAAATGAATTTATTGATCTCTACAAGCCAAAGACTATTCCTCACGACTCAGTAAGGCGGACTGTATTTATACCAGCCACTTTAAATACCTCACAGGATGAGTGTTTGAAAGAAGACCAAGACAAGTTAAGTCAATATAAAAATTTTAATTGTTTGTAGTATAAAATTGAAAGAAATAAAAGAAAAGAAAATTTAATGTATTTCGCCCTGAGTATGCCTGGTGGGCTCATCAGTAGAGTCCAGGCATCTCGTCTCTAGATACAGATGAATGATAGAATATAAAAATTTTTGAAAAACAGCTCTATTCCGACGAGGAAGACATGGGGTATATATGCCCTACCGATAGCAAACATTAGTAAGTGCTACATATTAAACAGGTAGCCCCCTAACGCACTTACATAGAACTAATGTCTTAAACGTCAGAATATTGCTATATAAAGCATTTTGTAATCCTAATGCCATATAATTTTAAAATATAAATTTTTCCTACTATTGGAAAAATTTTGTATGACTCTATTGCTTGTTTACACTTCAAGTTATATGAAAAATGAATTTATTGATCTCTACAAGCCAAAGACTATTCCTCACGACTCAGTAAGGCGGACTGTATTTATACCAGCCACTTTAAATACCTCACAGGATGAGTGTTTGAAAGAAGACCAAGACAAGTTAAGTCAATATAAAAATTTTAATTGTTTGTAGTATAAAATTGAAAGAAATAAAAGAAAAGAAAATTTAATGTATTTTGCCCTGAGTATGCCTGGTGGGCTCATCAGTAGAGTCCAGGCATCTCGTCTCTAGATACAGATGAATGATAGAATATAAAATTTTTGAAAAACAGCTCTATTCCGACGAGGAAGACATGGGGTATATATGCCCTACCGATAGCAAACATTAGTAAGTGCTACATATTAAACAGGTAGCCCCCTAACGCACTTACATAGAACTAATGTCTTAAACGTCAGAATATTGCTATATAAAGCATTTTGTAATCCAATGCCATATAATTTTAAAATATAAATTTTTCCTACTATTGGAAAAATTTTGTATGACTCTATTGCTTGTTTACACTTCAAGTTATATGAAAATGAATTTATTGATCTCTACAAGCCAAAGACTATTCCTCACGACTCAGTAAGGCGGACTGTATTTATACCAGCCACTTTAAATACCTCACAGGATGAGTGTTTGAAAGAAGACCAAGACAAGTTAAGTCAATATAAAAATTTTAATTGTTTGTAGTATAAAATTGAAAGAAATAAAAGAAAAGAAAATTTAATGTATTTCGCCCTGAGTATGCCTGGTGGGCTCATCAGTAGAGTCCAGGCATCTCGTCTCTAGATACAGATGAATGATAGAATATAAAAATTTTTGAAAAACAGCTCTATTCCGACGAGGAAGACATGGGGTATATATGCCCTACCGATAGCAAACATTAGTAAGTGCTACATATTAAACAGGTAGCCCCCTAACGCACTTACATAGAACTAATGTCTTAAACGTCAGAATATTGCTATATAAAGCATTTTGTAATCTAATGCCATATAATTTTAAAATATAAATTTTTCCTACTATTGGAAAAATTTTGTATGACTCTATTGCTTGTTTACACTTCAAGTTATATGAAAAATGAATTTATTGATCTCTACAAGCCAAAGACTATTCCTCACGACTCAGTAAGGCGGACTGTATTTATACCAGCCACTTTAAATACCTCACAGGATGAGTGTTTGAAAGAAGACCAAGACAAGTTAAATGTAAATATTATTCATTCATATATAAACTAAATAACAACCTATGCTACACTCTCCCATTTAGAACAATAATTATAGCTTATGTAGATACTATAGAACAATATAAAACAGAAGGAATACACACTGTTTTCGAAATACAACCAACTATTGAAGATGATGAATCAATTTACATTTACAATCGTAAAAAAAAAACTACTATCGCAAATAAAAATAGATTTCACTTATACAATAATGTATAAAAACATAAAACTCAGAAAAGTAGACAAAAACAATCTTAAGCTTAATTTAAATCGTATGATCATACAGTACTTCAAAATCGAAGCGATAACCAACAAATACAATTATGAAGAAAGGCAATTTACTTTATACAAACTGCAAACAGAATAATGTAATACTTATTTTATGAAATGAATTTACATTCTAATAAAGTTTAATTGTAACCCTATAGTCAACCTTGTTAATTCATCCAAAGGAATAACCGCCTTTTACTCCGGATAACACTCGGTCGATTGTACATCCATAACACTCGGTCGATTGCACATCCATAACACTCGGTCGACCTGTCGACTCGGGCATTGCATCCAGATTTGTATATTTCATTGGTATTCGAAATCCGGATAACACTCGCATTAATATTCACGGCACTCGGTGTTTCAAACACATAAGATCTAAAAATTTTTTGTATTTTGATACTTATGTACAGCATATCAACTATATTTAGGCAAGCCCGGTACTCAGTGCTTTGCAATGGCACTCCAAACGCGTCCGGTACTCGGTGCTTCAAAGGCGTCTAGACCTCGATAAAATGAGTCTGGTACTGAGTACTTAAATACCCGAACAGATTCACGCTGGGATGACGTGTTTCAATGACACTCAGTACTTCAAACGAGTCCAACACTCGGTGCTTCAAACACATAATACTCGAAAAAGAAAACAAACGACGCCGTTCTACCAAGTATCAACACAAATGTAACCACAATTAAATCTGCAAACATTATACTCTATTTTCGGCATTACAAATTCTTATCTTTGTGATAATAAACCTCCAGAACGTGCAAATTTTGTTTAATAGTAAAAAAATTGTTTACAGTGTAAAGGCAAATTCATTGTAACTTTTAAAATAAATTCATTTTCGGCTCCCAAAACTTTCAAAAGAAAATTACGGAACTTAACCTAAATTATACTGATCAAGCGTCATGTCAAAAGGTAATTCAATAGTTTATTGTTTCAATTAAATATTTTAAATATGCATTTTTTTTTATTCAAAGTAAAAGGTTTAAGTCGATATTTAGTGAACAAACCAAGTAACAATTTAATTGGCGACGTTTCGATGGAAGTCCTCCATCCTCATCAGGCTATACCTTTATGAGGATGGAGGACTTCCATCGAAACGTCGCCAATTAAATTGTTACTTGGTTTTGCTTGGCGGAATCCTGTTCTCAGATTTCCTGAGTTGGGAGAGGGTGAGTAACTCGGCCCCCAGTTCCGAGAGTTCGAATTTTACCTCCTGCGACAGTGGAGGAAGAGGATTGCCACTAGTGCGCCTCGAAATCGAGTTGCTTCGCCGAGCCTATGTCGGCGATTAACTGTTTAACATGCGATATTTCTTGGTTACTAACACGCTTGGTTATCGAAAATATGCCGTTAACGATTCTGCTATTCATCTGGGCGACCTCGTCAAGGGAGACTCTACCTAGGGATGAAGGGACGGCCGCTAAATTAAAGTAGACATCCTTCGGGGTGTACTACGTGCAGCGTCAAAATACTGGGGCGGGCCTTTCGAGGTCTGCCTTGGGGCACATCCGGACCGAAGTAGTTTCTCATCCAGACGAGCGCTGGGATGTCTCATAGAAGGGTGTCCCTTTCATCAAAATTCTCTCCGTATAAAGTCAGTAAGTCGAGTTGTGATACACATCCGAACTGAAGGCTTTGCGCTGAGTGAGATGTTAAAAACACCATTGCGTACAAGCTTTTGCTTGTACGCAATTTTTCTCTCTTTCAAGGGATTTTTCGAACGGTATCCCTTCGAAGGCTTATGGAAGGATTGTTGAATGTTTTACCTTTCATAAGCAATAGCGTACAAGCCTTTTGGTTTGTACGCTTTTTTCTCTTTCAGGGGATTTTTGAACGGTATCCCTTAGAGAGTTCGTGAAGGGAGTGACGAATGCTTTACCCTTCACGAACATTCGAACGTTAGGCTACCTACCGCAAAAACTCCCCGGGGATCCGGGGAGTAATAGGGAGGCGTGCTTCGGCATGTCGACAGTTGGACCAGGATGACTTTACTCTGGTACGCAGGGACTGGGATCCGAGCCCCACGTTGGCGTACCTCTGAGTTGAAAGTGAAACGCCAGCGTGTCCCCAGTATTGGGTTGGACTCTGCGGGGTGTGTGGTTGCAAGCAGGCTTGACGGGTGAAGAGATCTGACCCGGATGCTGCTTATGTTCGAAAGCGGAAGACGGCGGGGAGCTAAACACCGCCGCATTCATACCGAGAATTACGGCTTAAGGCTAACCGTCGAAAGGCGGCGGGCTATCGTAAAGAGCTTCGGTACACTTACTTAGTGGCCTCTCATCGAGGTTAATCAATGCCATGGAGGCCTTCATGAGAGTTTTACTTTTTGAACGCATCGGGGAAGCTTTAGGCACCAACGCTGACAAGGGAAACCGACTAACTGTGAAGCTTGTTGACGAAGGCTTCCGGGGCAGCAAATACTGCGGATTGATGCGGTGATATTGCCCTAAGGAAAGACTCTAGTACAGTCATAGAATACTGTTACTTGGTTTGTTCACTAAACATCGACCTAAACCTTTTACTTTGAATCAACTGCGTGGACGAGTATAAACAAATTACTATTATTATTTTTATTGTTGTCTACAGGATCGTCTATAATCGAACCCACTAAAATTCTAAGCTGTAATTCAATTTATAACGAGTTTTTAATAAAATTTGAGGAAATGTTAGAAATCGGCTGAGATGGCGCATGGGTGCGCGCACGCCCGAACTACGTACTAGTAGTCGGGAGAGCCAGGGTGCTCCCCCACCTTACACCCGTATACCGGGGAACGCGGCACCGACGGCGACGATCGTGCGGCACTAGGCGAGGTGCGCGGGAAGGGGGGATCACTCGAGCAGCGAGAGTGTTGCGCGCGCGAAGACGCTCGAGTGAGCGACCGTAGTGGGATAATGGGTGGGAGCGCGCGGAGCGAGGGGAGCGCGAGAAGAGTAGGAGTCGCGGTATACCTAATGTATGCGTGCAAAGGTATACCGCGGCATATTAAATACATATATATAGATATATACTGTGCGCGCACACCTATGTATTGGTGTATACTATTGTATATAGCGCGCACGTATATAATACCATATTAATTAATTTAGTTAGATAGCGTAGTTAATTTTGTTTATTAATTTTATAGTATGTATATAGTTGTAATTAGTAGTTGCTAAAATTAAATTCTAATTGATGTATGAGTGTGTCGGGATAGTTGATAGTAATTACATAGCCGGTAGGCACGGGGCGGCAGCACCGACTGGGTTACCGGTATGGTAATTCATTATTTGTAATGCGCGCCTTCCGAGTGTCGGGGATGATTGGTTGCGTGATCGACCCAATAATGAACAGGTTGGTGGTGACGTAAACCACTATTATTGGGTAATCGGCCTTGACGGAAATAAGATCAAGGCTGACTACGCGTATCGATCACGCAATCAACCACCCTAATCAACGCCGGTAGATAAGGAATATAGTAAGATAGAGCAGGATAGCGATAGGGTGGGGAGGAAAATCCTTAATTTTGGGGATCAAGCCACGCCGCGAGCCGGATGAAGAAGCCGGTCTCGAGGATTCGCTACCTGATCGTCCGAGGAGACAGACGTGATTCGCTACCTGATCGTCCGAGGAGACAGACGTGATTCGCTACCAGATCGTCCGACGAGGCAGTCGTGTTTTTGCAGAGTTGTAGTTTTGTAGAGTAGAGTATTTGAGTAGAGTAGCCATTTTTTTTGAGTTGAGTTGAGTGGTAGTCGAGAAGTTGATTCGAGGTGTGAGTCGAATTGATTGGAGTTGAAGAGTAATTAGGCGAGTAATATTTACGGTTAGCCCGACGGGCGGCCGAATTATGTTAAAGATTTAAATATAATATTTTTATATATATTTGCCGGACGGACTGAGTTGCGTGAGTGTGTGCACGTGTGTGAGAGTCGGTCGCGGATCGCGTTAATACTGTGTCGGTGCCGGAATTGTTATATTATTTTTCTTAAAAGTTTTAAAAAATTACGTTGAAGTTGATTATTTAATCCTGAGTGTTATTTGATATTTTCCTTACTCTAAAAGCCGCCGGTTCCGAGGTGGTCAGCCGTCGGAATTCCCTCTGTGACGAGGAGTCGAGGTAGAGATTTGCCGGGTTGCCGAGTAGTGTTGTAACGTAGTAATTATTTCATTTTTATTTAAATATCGCCAGGCGCCCAACTAAATACAAATCGGCGATATCTAGCCATTTTCAACGTCGCTACGACGGAACCTCCGCCGGGTTATAATTTAATCTAATTAAATTCTTCCCGACGAAAAGTAGCGTCGCAAAATGGCGCCCAACGTGGGGCAGTAATTGACGGCAGAGTAAAGTGTGTGATTGAGTATCCGTCCGGCATCTTTGTGTAAAATCAACACCATTAATTAAGTGTTAAATTTTTTTTGGAGTAGTGGTAATTTATGGTAAATTTTTATGTATACCTATTGCCAATTGGGCGGGCCCTCCTGTTTGTGTAAACCTCGTGCCAATTATACAATTTATTTGATTATTATTAAATATTATTAATAATTATATATTGATTGTATTTACATATATATCTGTTTTATATAAATATTTATTATATATATATATATATTTATTTGTGTTTTCCGCCAGAATTGTATTTCTGTTTCAGTGATTGCTCAATTTATTATCGCCGGTATATACCGCCGGTACTCGTGAATTTTTGCCAAAACCGTCAGATTTATTTCTGTTTCAGGTATTTTCAAAATACAACGAATTGCCGGTATTAACCGCCGGTAGTAGAGCAATTACGCCGGAACCGCCAATATTAACTGCCGATATTTGAACAAATTGCCAAACCGCCAGACTTTTATTCTGTTACAGGTTGCCAGTTTGTAAACCGCCAGTTATACAGTATATAGATATTTTGTGCTTGAGAGTGTAAGCACGAGGTGATAACTTAATTATTTTCAATTAATTTATTTATTGATAAGTAGTACCTCAGGGCACGAGGTTTGTAGATAATAATTGTTGTGGTGGTGGTAGTAATCATTTGTGAATTTTGCCGTGTCGAATAACCCGTTTGAAGGATCCGGGTCGGTTTATTATAATTTTATAAATTTATTTAACCGTCGGATTAATAATTTAAAATGGCCGAACACGTCGAACAGATGCATATATTACTCGAGGGTACCGCCGGTAGAGAGAGACGTAATATGAAGCGGACGATCGCCAAAATGGCGGATGAACATGTCGGTCGAGAGTTAGTGTCACGACGGCTGTGTGCCGCCGGATCAAGCGCTGCGTTGCGAGACAGATTATTGCGTGCCCGGTTGCGGGAAGCCGAACCGGATAACGATAATATTCCGTGGTACGAATGGGACGAAGACCATGCGGAGATACGTAAGGAGTCGGTAAGCGCAGGGGCTTACAGAGCCAAGGTGATGATGGCAGTTGATAATGCTGCCAAGCAGAGACGAAGGTGGAAAAAGAGCGTTGTCACTTCAGAGAAAGGAGAAGGTGACAGAGAGACGGTAACCTCTGAAGATGGAAGTTTAGCGGACAGTGAGGCGGATAGCGAGTTACGGCCAAGTGGAACCGACAGAGAAGATGCAGTCGACAAGAGAGTTCCAACGTACACGACAGTCGCCACGCAGACTACCTGCACGTATTCTAACACGTATACGACGCAGTCTGGGTTAAGCTTGCCGATTACGTCGTCGATTTCGTTACCATCGTCTAGTTATGAGCCAACGCCTCTCACAATTCCGCCGGAGTTGTGTAATTATATCCGCCAGCATCCGACCGAATGGGATAAGTTAATGACACAACTAGGTGTATGTCCCGTTAGGTCTAATCAGCTTCCGCCGGTAGAGAGTAGGAGTGATCGAGAAGCCGCATTGAGTCCGAATGGTCCCGGAAAGTCGTATAAGAAGAGGAGTATTATCCCCGCCGAATCCGATGCATTCATACCGTCAGGCCGATCCGACACTGAGTCTGGTAACTCTAGTGCGGAGGGAGCGAATCCAAAAAGGAGGAAGAGCACAAAACCGGCAAAGAAGACTGAGCAGTCGAAGAGTAAACAGCCAAAGAGTATGGCGAACTCTACGAGATGCAGTACGGCAATTAAACCGATTGATTTGAAAGACGTGGAATCAGCGTTAAATCAATGCGATTTGCCGGATTGCCATGAGGACAGTCACAAGCAGAATGCTTCCGCCGGTAGTGTAGTGAGCAGTGGCTCAAAGAGACGAAAGCTCGCGCGGATTAATTCCAGCGAATCGGAGAATGATTCCGATGAAGGGTTCACGCGCGTGCGGTCTCGAAGAGAGAAGTCGTCCAGCCCAATCAGTCTGAAACCATACGAGAGTCTCCGGAGCATGAAAGTGCTAAAGAGCTGGGGTCTGAGGTTTGCTGGTGATGAGAGAGAGATGCCCGACGAGTTCCTCAGTCAGTTAAATGATTGTAGGAAGAGCGCTGGTTTGACAGATGCACAATTGCTAGGTGCATTGCCGTGCATACTGAGCAAGGACGCCAGCCGGTGGTTTAGGTCGACGAAGACGCAAATAGCATCGTGGCGCGATTTTCGGCGTCAGTTCCGACACCAATTTATAGGTGAATTCGACCACGAGGATTTGCTGGACGAGTTGCGCCGACGAACGCAAGGAAAGGGAGAAAAGATTACGCGATATCTCTCTAACCTGCGAATAATCGTCGGACACTTTAAGAAACCACCGTCGGAGAAAGTGTTAGTAGAGACAGCGTACCGAAATCTTCTGCCGGAGTATAGGACTGCGATGGCAAGCAAGCTCGTAGAAGATTTCAAAGACTTGGAGTACTATGGGCGGAAGTGGGAACGCCAGCAGGAGTTGAACAGCCGGTATACCCCGCCACCGCCGGTTGAGAAGTCGAGAATCCCTGGAGCAGCATACAAGGGACGATCGACAAAGCAAAAGGTCGCCGCGCTGTCGGATGTAGACATGGAGGAAGCCGCCGAAGTTCAAGTTGAGAGGAAGGTTGCTGCAAGCAAAAGGCGAAGCAAGCAGCAACGAAAGAAGTAGTTCAGAAGTCGAAACGTCAGAAGAAGGACGTTTTGTCGAGCGTGGCTGCGGAAGTGCAAGTAGCTCAGAAGCCGACTTACGCCGCAGTTGTAAATCGGGGTTTGCCGACTAGATCGACGAATTCTGCTGCCAAGTGGGAGAGTAAGCCGTACGCCCGTCAGCAGAAGGTTGCACCGCCGAATGGAACGATCAATGCAACATTTCAGTCGAAGTCGCCAGGTCGTCGGGAATTTTATGGTCCCTGCTTCAACTGCCAGGTGGTAGGGCATCGAGCAGCGGAATGCCCGAACGCCAAGTGTTTTATCTGTGCTAAGACGGGACATCGAGCGGCGCAATGCCCAGAGAAGGTGTTCAGACCGCAGTCACCGTCACACAGATCGCAAGAGTCGTGTCAGATGTGCGGTAAACCAGGAGCGGTTTTCCGCAATTGTCCCGACTGTGCCGAAATACGCGTCAAGTTGGGAAACTTATTGGCTGGGGGACAGTAAGTCCGCTGATCCCCCAGCAGCACTCCTTAAATCTCGCCGGGAAGGTTAACTATAATCCGCCGGTGGAGAAGCAGGAGAATGCCGTAAGTGGTGAAGAGAGGCGAGCCGAGAATCACGTTACGCCAGAGGTAGACATGAAGCGGTTGAAGAAACGAGGTCTATGTTTCCTCCAACCAGAAGCCGTTGATTATTCGCTAGGGGAAGCAGAATATTCGCGGAAAAGTCTACAAACGTTTCGTGAAAGGGTGAGGCAAAGGGAGAGTGAAGTCGCCACGCCGTTACAGCCCAATGAGGATCTCGAGGAAGAGCGAGAATTCTCGAGGCTACATATAGTGCAACGCGCTGTAGAGATGCTCTCAGCGCCCTCGCCACTTGACTTGCCGGTAGAGAAGGAGGTAGATTGTATTCCGACGCCGAATCCAAGGAGTACGGGAGCGATTCCCAAGAGAACGCGGACGGAATTATGTATTCCGCCGCCGAATAGTGAGGAGAAACAAGAAGTCCGTCGAGATGACGAGAATGTAGCAGCTACGTCGGCCGATAATAGGAATTTCCTAGAACTGAATCTCGGAGGAGAGAGTTATAGTGCGCTGTTTGATCCAGGAGCCATGATTTCGCTCGCTGGACCTAAAGTAACGGAGAGATTCAGAAGCCGGTTGGAACCATGTGAGACAGCAATTAAAAGCGTCACAGGAGATGTTCGCCGAGTAATAGGAATCCTAAATATTAGTTTGGAAATAGACGGATACGCCGAAATAATTCCGCTCAAAGCCATGAATGTCCTAGACCATGATGTCATACTAGGCATGGATTTCTGCCGGATTTTCGACGTAGATACCCGCCTAGGTAGAGGAGAGTGGCGAGCCCGAGAAGGTAAATGGAGAACCTTCGCTGCCACGGCGGAAGACGGAGAAGCGACGATATATGCTGAATGCGCTGGCATCCAGGAGTTAGGGGATGACCAACGAGAACGTGTTAGGCGTCTCGTAGAAGGCATATTGCCGGAACCGTCGGATACTTTCGGCGCAACTGATCTAACCGAACATCACATTGATGTTGGAGATGCATCACCTATAATGCATAAGGTTCGCCGGTTGTCACCGAGGATGTTGGAGATTGCGTGAGACGAGGTAAATAAGATGTTGCGTAGTGATATTATTGAGAGGTCAGCCAGTGATTGGAGCAGTGCGCCGGTGATGGTTAAGGAACCTGATGGATCGATACGGTTTTGCATCGACTACCGTGATCTCAATAAGGTTACGAGAAAGGACGGATATCCAATGGCTACGACGGATTCCATCCTTGATAAGATGAGAAGGGCAAAGTGCATTACGAAAATCGACCTGAAGCAGGCGTATTTTCAGATAATGATGGAAGCAACCAGCCGGAAGTATACAGCCTTTGCCGTGCCAGGATCAGGGCAATACCAGTTTAAAAGGATACCGTTCGGCCTTACAAATGCGCCGAAAACGTTCCAGCGTCTAGTGGATGCATTATTCGGGCCAGAGTACGAGCCGTATATCTTCTGTTACTTAGACGATATAATTATAGTAACAGAGGATTTTGACGAGCATCTGAAGTGGCTGGAGTTAGTATTGAGAAAGCTCGTGGATGCTGGTTTGATGGTTAACCGGGATAAGTGCGAGTTTTGCTGTTCCAGTGTAACGTATTTAGGCTTTATCCTGGATAGCCAAGGATTGCGCCCTGATCCAGAGAAAGTTTCGCCGGTTGTAGAATACCCAGAGCCCCGCAATGTTAGAGAATTGCGCCGGTTCCTGGGAATGGTCGGGTGGTACGCCAGGTTCATTGAAAAGGACTCTGAGCTGAGATACCTTTGGTAAAACTTCTCCGTAAAAGCCAAGAGTGGACGTGGGGAGAGGAGCAACAGGAGGCTTTCGACGCGCTGAAGAAAGCTCTAACCCAGGCGCCAGTGCTCGCAAGGCCGGATTTTAGTAAGCCGTTTACTATCCAGTGCGACGCCAGTAATTTCGCCTTGGGAGCCGTCCTCACGCAGGAGAAGGATGATGGAGAGCATCCGATCGTATATATCAGCCGAGTGCTGACGCCGGCTGAGAAGAATTATACGACGTCGGAGAAGGAGTGTCTCGCCATGTTGTGGGCGATTAAGAAGTTGCGTCCGTACATCGAAGGTTACACCTTTACGGTCATTACTGACCATAGTGCCCTTCGATGGCTGCAGAATCTCAAGGACCCGACTGGCCGTCTTGCCAGATGGGCCTTGGAGATGCAGCAATGGGACTTCAAGGTGGTACATAGGAAGGGAGCTATGAACCACGTCCCAGACGCCTTGTCCAGGATGTTTCCGTCGGAAGAGGAAGACGTAGCCGCGTTTGAAGAGATAGCGGACCAATGGTATCTTAAGATGCTGAAAGAAGTGCCAGAACGTCCAGCTAAATTCAACGGTTGGAAGGTAGAGAACGGTTTACTGTATCGCCATAGATACGACCCATTACTCGATCCAATAACTACGCCGGAAGAAGGTTGGAGGCTAGTTGTGCCAGCAGACCATCGTCAACAAGTGTTACAAGAGTCGCACTGTGTCACGTCGGCTGGGCACTTAGGGATCGAGAAGACGCACGACAAACTGGCCAGAGACTATTATTGGAAGGGCATGTGGTATGACACCCACGACTTCGTACGTAGTTGCCAGACCTGCCAGCAATACAAGGTATCGCAGACAGGACCCGTCGGATTAATGGGAAGCCGGATCGTAGAGAGACCATGGGCAGTAGTGGCCGCTGATCTCATGGAATTTCCACCAAGTAAGAGCCAGTGTCGATACTTGGTGGTATTCCAAGATCTATTCACCAGGTGGATTGAGGTGAAACCTCTGCGATCAGCAGACGGAAAGTCGGTTGCGAGGGCGTTCGAGGAATTGGTGTTATTCCGTTGGGAGACGCCAGATTATTTTCTCTCAGACAATGGTCGAGAATTCGATAATAAGTTGTTGAAAGCTACCTTGGCGGAGTACGGAGTTAAGCACGTCACGACGCCTCCGTACTTTCCCCAGGCTAATCCGGTCGAGAGAAGTAATAGAACGCTGAAGACGATGATAGCAGCATTTGTCGGTGGAGACCATCGGAATTGGGACGTGCACGTGCACGAATTTCGCCATGCCGTAAACACCTCCGTACAATCCTCCACTAAGGTGTCACCTGCCTTCTTAAATTTCGGCAGACACCCTAAACCAGTGAAAAGCCTGAGGAGAGAAGTAGAAGGTCATAGACCAGTTGTTAGAATTCCGTCGGAGGTATGGGAAGAGAGGATGAAACGTCTAGATGCCCTGCGAGATTTGGTAGCTCGACACATAGATCAAGCACGTGCCAAGCAGGAGAAACAGTATAACAAGGGACGTAAAGATGTTAGTTTTACCGTCGGATATTTAGTACTGAGAAGAGTACATACGTTATCTAACGCCGCGAATAAATATTCCGCCAAACTTGCGCCGAAATATGAAGGACCGTTTGATATCGTACAAGTGTTGTCCCCTACAGTGTATGTGTTGGGTAGTGGTGAAGGAAACAGTCGGAAAATTGCGAAATCGCATGTCACCGAATTAAAACGTTTTATTCAACCCGCAGATGTGTGTCACAAAGGAAGACAGGAGAATAATCCCCGCCGGTGGTAGAGTAGAAGAAGAGTAGAAGAAGAGTAGAAGAAGAAGAAACCGCCGGTAGTTGTGAAGAAGAAGAATAAAGATGTATATAGTAGATTAAGGCATAGAGTTAAGATGTATATAAGAAGAAAACCGTCGGTAGTAGAGGAGAATACGCCGGAAGAGAGAGGGAATAGGTATAATAATATTTTTTTTATTAATTATTCTATTTTCTATTTTTATTATTTGTTTTTATTTTATAATGGTGGTGGTTATTGAATAAATAAATAAAAATTTAAAATGTGCAATTCGGTCCGACGCTCGTGCGAGGGAAGAAGTAGTATCGCGAACGAATCGTTGTTAGGAGAATAGTAGTAGTTGTATGAGTTATTTTAAATTATATGATATATAATTGAGGGTGAATAACTTTGGTGTAATGAGTAAAAGTAGTTAGAGTAAGAAGTTGTAGTAAACCGAAGGACACCGGGGGTGTTTCGGTTTAGGAGGGGGCTGTTTGTGACGTTGTAAAATGTACAACGCACAAGTACTTGCACATGACTTGTAGTTACAAGCCATGTGCATGCATTATATTCATATCATGATAGATCGCGATCGCGTCGCAGGTAGCGAATCCCTCGCAGGCGGACCGAAGTGCACCGATGCACTTTTAAATAAGTATTGATACCAACGGTATGGTATGTTTTAGCACGGAGCCGACGAACGACGCGACCGATACCCGACGGTAGTACGCGGACTACGACCGAAACCACGGCCGAGAGGTATCGTGAGCCAAGGACTGAGCCCAGGTCGTCTCACGATCCCTGGCGTATCCGCTGCTGATGACAACAAGACGGGAGGTTAGGCGGCGTCCTAACCTCAACCGTCACACGTGCTCAGCAGACGACGACGGCTGAGATGGCGCATGGGTGCGCGCACGCCCGAACTACGTACTAGTAGTCGGGAGAGCCAGGGTGCTCCCCCACCTTACACCCGTATACCGGGGAACGCGGCACCGACGGCGACGATCGTGCGGCACTAGGCGAGGTGCGCGGGAAGGGGGATCACTCGAGCAGCGAGAGTGTTGCGCGCGCGAAGACGCTCGAGTGAGCGACCGTAGTGGGATAATGGGTGGGAGCGCGCGGAGCGAGGGGAGCGCGAGAAGAGTAGGAGTCGCGGTATACCTAATGTATGCGTGCAAAGGTATACCGCGGCATATTAAATACATATATATAGATATATACTGTGCGCGCACACCTATGTATTGGTGTATACTATTGTATATAGCGCGCACGTATATAATACCATATTAATTAATTTAGTTAGATAGCGTAGTTAATTTTAAATAACAAATACGTAGATCCGTCGTAGTTTGGGGCGATGTTTATTAATTTTATAGTATGTATATAGTTGTAATTAGTAGTTGCTAAAATTAAATTCTAATTGACGTATGAGTGTGTCGGGATAGTTGATAGTAATTACATAGCCGGTAGGCACGGGGCGGCAGCACCGACTGGGTTACCGATATGGTAATTCATTATTTGTAATGCGCGCCTTCCGAGTGTCGGGGATGATTGGTTGCGTGATCGACCCAATAATGAACAGGTTGGTGGTGACGTAAACCACTATTATTGGGTAATCGGCCTTGACGGAAATAAGATCAAGGCTGACTACGCGTATCGATCACGCAATCAACCACCCTAATCAACGCCGGTAGATAAGGAATATAGTAAGATAGAGCAGGATAGCGATAGGGTGGGGAGGAAAATCCTTAATTTTGGGGATCAAGCCACGCCGCGAGCCGGATGAAGAAGCCGGTCTCGAGGATTCGCTACCTGATCGTCCGAGGAGACAGACGTGATTCGCTACCTGATCGTCCGAGGAGACAGACGTGATTCGCTACCAGATCGTCCGACGAGGCAGTCGTGTTTTTGCAGAGTTGTAGTTTTGTAGAGTAGAGTATTTGAGTAGAGTAGCCATTTTTTTTGAGTTGAGTTGAGTGGTAGTCGAGAAGTTGATTCGAGGTGTGAGTCGAATTGATTGGAGTTGAAGAGTAATTAGGCGAGTAATATTTACGGTTAGCCCGACGGGCGGCCGAATTATGTTAAAGATTTAAATATAATATTTTTATATATATTTGCCGGACGGACTGAGTTGCGTGAGTGTGTGCACGTGTGTGAGAGTCGGTCGCGGATCGCGTTAATACTGTGTCGGTGCCGGAATTGTTATATTATTTTTCTTAAAAGTTTTAAAAAATTACGTTGAAGTTGATTATTTAATCCTGAGTGTTATTTGATATTTTCCTTACTCTAAAAGCCGCCGGTTCCGAGGTGGTCAGCCGTCGGAATTCCCTCTGTGACGAGGAGTCGAGGTAGAGATTTGCCGGGTTGCCGAGTAGTGTTGTAACGTAGTAATTATTTCATTTTTATTTAAATATCGCCAGGCGCCCAACTAAATACAAATCGGCGATATCTAGCCATTTTCAACGTCGCTACGACGGAACCTCCGCCGGGTTATAATTTAATCTAATTAAATTCTTCCCGACGAAAAGTAGCGTCGCAAATGGCGCCCAACGTGGGGCAGTAATTGACGGCAGAGTAAAGTGTGTGATTGAGTATCCGTCCGGCATCTTTGTGTAAAATCAACACCATTAATTAAGTGTTAAATTTTTTTTTGGAGTAGTGGTAATTTATGGTAAATTTTTATGTATACCTATTGCCAATTGGGCGGGCCCCTCCTGTTTGTGTAAACCTCGTGCCAATTATACAATTTATTTGATTATTATTAAATATTATTAATAATTATATATTGATTGTATTTACATATAATCTGTTTTATATAAATATTTATTATATATATATATATATTTATTTGTGTTTTCCGCCAGAATTGTATTTCTGTTTCAGTGATTGCTCAATTTATTATCGCCGGTATATACCGCCGGTACTCGTGAATTTTTGCCAAAACCGTCAGATTTATTTCTGTTTCAGGTATTTTCAAAATACAACGAATTGCCGGTATTAACCGCCGGTAGTAGAGCAATTACGCCGGAACCGCCAATATTAACTGCCGATATTTGAACAAATTGCCAAACCGCCAGACTTTTATTCTGTTACAGGTTGCCAGTTTGTAAACCGCCAGTTATACAGTATATAGATATTTTGTGCTTGAGAGTGTAAGCACGAGGTGATAACTTAATTATTTTCAATTAATTTATTTATTGATAAGTAGTACCTCAGGGCACGAGGTTTGTAGATAATAATTGTTGTGGTGGTGGTAGTAATCATTTGTGAATTTTGCCGTGTCGAATAACCCGTTTGAAGGATCCGGGTCGGTTTATTATAATTTTATAAATTTATTTAACCGTCGGATTAATAATTTAAAATGGCCGAACACGTCGAACAGATGCATATATTACTCGAGGGTACCGCCGGTAGAGAGAGACGTAATATGAAGCGGACGATCGCCAAAATGGCGGATGAACATGTCGGTCGAGAGTTAGTGTCACGACGGCTGTGTGCCGCCGGATCAAGCGCTGCGTTGCGAGACAGATTATTGCGTGCCCGGTTGCGGGAAGCCGAACCGGATAACGATAATATTCCGTGGTACGAATGGGACGAAGACCATGCGGAGATACGTAAGGAGTCGGTAAGCGCAGGGGCTTACAGAGCCAAGGTGATGATGGCAGTTGATAATGCTGCCAAGCAGAGACGAAGGTGGAAAAAGAGCGTTGTCACTTCAGAGAAAGGAGAAGGTGACAGAGAGACGGTAACCTCTGAAGATGGAAGTTTAGCGGACAGTGAGGCGGATAGCGAGTTACGGCCAAGTGGAACCGACAGAGAAGATGCAGTCGACAAGAGAGTTCCAACGTACACGACAGTCGCCACGCAGACTACCTGCACGTATTCTAACACGTATACGACGCAGTCTGGGTTAAGCTTGCCGATTACGTCGTCGATTTCGTTACCATCGTCTAGTTATGAGCCAACGCCTCTCACAATTCCGCCGGAGTTGTGTAATTATATCCGCCAGCATCCGACCGAATGGGATAAGTTAATGACACAACTAGGTGTATGTCCCGTTAGGTCTAATCAGCTTCCGCCGGTAGAGAGTAGGAGTGATCGAGAAGCCGCATTGAGTCCGAATGGTCCCGGAAAGTCGTATAAGAAGAGGAGTATTATCCCCGCCGAATCCGATGCATTCATACCGTCAGGCCGATCCGACACTGAGTCTGGTAACTCTAGTGCGGAGGGAGCGAATCCAAAAAGGAGGAAGAGCACAAAACCGGCAAAGAAGACTGAGCAGTCGAAGAGTAAACAGCCAAAGAGTATGGCGAACTCTACGAGATGCAGTACGGCAATTAAACCGATTGATTTGAAAGACGTGGAATCAGCGTTAAATCAATGCGATTTGCCGGATTGCCATGAGGACAGTCACAAGCAGAATGCTTCCGCCGGTAGTGTAGTGAGCAGTGGCTCAAAGAGACGAAAGCTCGCGCGGATTAATTCCAGCGAATCGGAGAATGATTCCGATGAAGGGTTCACGCGCGTGCGGTCTCGAAGAGAGAAGTCGTCCAGCCCAATCAGTCTGAAACCATACGAGAGTCTCCGGAGCATGAAAGTGCTAAAGAGCTGGGGTCTGAGGTTTGCTGGTGATGAGAGAGAGATGCCCGACGAGTTCCTCAGTCAGTTAAATGATTGTAGGAAGAGCGCTGGTTTGACAGATGCACAATTGCTAGGTGCATTGCCGTGCATACTGAGCAAGGACGCCAGCCGGTGGTTTAGGTCGACGAAGACGCAAATAGCATCGTGGCGCGATTTTCGGCGTCAGTTCCGACACCAATTTATAGGTGAATTCGACCACGAGGATTTGCTGGACGAGTTGCGCCGACGAACGCAAGGAAAGGGAGAAAAGATTACGCGATATCTCTCTAACCTGCGAATAATCGTCGGACACTTTAAGAAACCACCGTCGGAGAAAGTGTTAGTAGAGACAGCGTACCGAAATCTTCTGCCGGAGTATAGGACTGCGATGGCAAGCAAGCTCGTAGAAGATTTCAAAGACTTGGAGTACTATGGGCGGAAGTGGGAACGCCAGCAGGAGTTGAACAGCCGGTATACCCCGCCACCGCCGGTTGAGAAGTCGAGAATCCCTGGAGCAGCATACAAGGGACGATCGACAAAGCAAAAGGTCGCCGCGCTGTCGGATGTAGACATGGAGGAAGCCGCCGAAGTTCAAGTTGAGAGGAAGGTTGCTGCAAGCAAAAAGGCGAAGCAAGCAGCAACGAAAGAAGTAGTTCAGAAGTCGAAACGTCAGAAGAAGGACGTTTTGTCGAGCGTGGCTGCGGAAGTGCAAGTAGCTCAGAAGCCGACTTACGCCGCAGTTGTAAATCGGGGTTTGCCGACTAGATCGACGAATTCTGCTGCCAAGTGGGAGAGTAAGCCGTACGCCCGTCAGCAGAAGGTTGCACCGCCGAATGGAACGATCAATGCAACATTTCAGTCGAAGTCGCCAGGTCGTCGGGAATTTTATGGTCCCTGCTTCAACTGCCAGGTGGTAGGGCATCGAGCAGCGGAATGCCCGAACGCCAAGTGTTTTATCTGTGCTAAGACGGGACATCGAGCGGCGCAATGCCCAGAGAAGGTGTTCAGACCGCAGTCACCGTCACACAGATCGCAAGAGTCGTGTCAGATGTGCGGTAAACCAGGAGCGGTTTTCCGCAATTGTCCCGACTGTGCCGAAATACGCGTCAAGTTGGGAAACTTATTGGCTGGGGGACAGTAAGTCCGCTGATCCCCCAGCAGCACTCCTTAAATCTCGCCGGGAAGGTTAACTATAATCCGCCGGTGGAGAAGCAGGAGAATGCCGTAAGTGGTGAAGAGAGGCGAGCCGAGAATCACGTTACGCCAGAGGTAGACATGAAGCGGTTGAAGAAACGAGGTCTATGTTTCCTCCAACCAGAAGCCGTTGATTATTCGCTAGGGGAAGCAGAATATTCGCGGAAAAGTCTACAAACGTTTCGTGAAAGGGTGAGGCAAAGGGAGAGTGAAGTCGCCACGCCGTTACAGCCCAATGAGGATCTCGAGGAAGAGCGAGAATTCTCGAGGCTACATATAGTGCAACGCGCTGTAGAGATGCTCTCAGCGCCCTCGCCACTTGACTTGCCGGTAGAGAAGGAGGTAGATTGTATTCCGACGCCGAATCCAAGGAGTACGGGAGCGATTCCCAAGAGAACGCGGACGGAATTATGTATTCCGCCGCCGAATAGTGAGGAGAAACAAGAAGTCCGTCGAGATGACGAGAATGTAGCAGCTACGTCGGCCGATAATAGGAATTTCCTAGAACTGAATCTCGGAGGAGAGAGTTATAGTGCGCTGTTTGATCCAGGAGCCATGATTTCGCTCGCTGGACCTAAAGTAACGGAGAGATTCAGAAGCCGGTTGGAACCATGTGAGACAGCAATTAAAAGCGTCACAGGAGATGTTCGCCGAGTAATAGGAATCCTAAATATTAGTTTGGAAATAGACGGATACGCCGAAATAATTCCGCTCAAAGCCATGAATGTCCTAGACCATGATGTCATACTAGGCATGGATTTCTGCCGGATTTTCGACGTAGATACCCGCCTAGGTAGAGGAGAGTGGCGAGCCCGAGAAGGTAAATGGAGAACCTTCGCTGCCACGGCGGAAGACGGAGAAGCGACGATATATGCTGAATGCGCTGGCATCCAGGAGTTAGGGGATGACCAACGAGAACGTGTTAGGCGTCTCGTAGAAGGCATATTGCCGGAACCGTCGGATACTTTCGGCGCAACTGATCTAACCGAACATCACATTGATGTTGGAGATGCATCACCTATAATGCATAAGGTTCGCCGGTTGTCACCGAGGATGTTGGAGATTGCGTGAGACGAGGTAAATAAGATGTTGCGTAGTGATATTATTGAGAGGTCAGCCAGTGATTGGAGCAGTGCGCCGGTGATGGTTAAGGAACCTGATGGATCGATACGGTTTTGCATCGACTACCGTGATCTCAATAAGGTTACGAGAAAGGACGGATATCCAATGGCTACGACGGATTCCATCCTTGATAAGATGAGAAGGGCAAAGTGCATTACGAAAATCGACCTGAAGCAGGCGTATTTTCAGATAATGATGGAAGCAACCAGCCGGAAGTATACAGCCTTTGCCGTGCCAGGATCAGGGCAATACCAGTTTAAAAGGATACCGTTCGGCCTTACAAATGCGCCGAAAACGTTCCAGCGTCTAGTGGATGCATTATTCGGGCCAGAGTACGAGCCGTATATCTTCTGTTACTTAGACGATATAATTATAGTAACAGAGGATTTTGACGAGCATCTGAAGTGGCTGGAGTTAGTATTGAGAAAGCTCGTGGATGCTGGTTTGATGGTTAACCGGGATAAGTGCGAGTTTTGCTGTTCCAGTGTAACGTATTTAGGCTTTATCCTGGATAGCCAAGGATTGCGCCCTGATCCAGAGAAAGTTTCGCCGGTTGTAGAATACCCAGAGCCCCGCAATGTTAGAGAATTGCGCCGGTTCCTGGGAATGGTCGGGTGGTACGCCAGGTTCATTGAAAAGGACTCTGAGCTGAGATACCTTTGGTAAAACTTCTCCGTAAAAGCCAAGAGTGGACGTGGGGAGAGGAGCAACAGGAGGCTTTCGACGCGCTGAAGAAAGCTCTAACCCAGGCGCCAGTGCTCGCAAGGCCGGATTTTAGTAAGCCGTTTACTATCCAGTGCGACGCCAGTAATTTCGCCTTGGGAGCCGTCCTCACGCAGGAGAAGGATGATGGAGAGCATCCGATCGTATATATCAGCCGAGTGCTGACGCCGGCTGAGAAGAATTATACGACGTCGGAGAAGGAGTGTCTCGCCATGTTGTGGGCGATTAAGAAGTTGCGTCCGTACATCGAAGGTTACACCTTTACGGTCATTACTGACCATAGTGCCCTTCGATGGCTGCAGAATCTCAAGGACCCGACTGGCCGTCTTGCCAGATGGGCCTTGGAGATGCAGCAATGGGACTTCAAGGTGGTACATAGGAAGGGAGCTATGAACCACGTCCCAGACGCCTTGTCCAGGATGTTTCCGTCGGAAGAGGAAGACGTAGCCGCGTTTGAAGAGATAGCGGACCAATGGTATCTTAAGATGCTGAAAGAAGTGCCAGAACGTCCAGCTAAATTCAACGGTTGGAAGGTAGAGAACGGTTTACTGTATCGCCATAGATACGACCCATTACTCGATCCAATAACTACGCCGGAAGAAGGTTGGAGGCTAGTTGTGCCAGCAGACCATCGTCAACAAGTGTTACAAGAGTCGCACTGTGTCACGTCGGCTGGGCACTTAGGGATCGAGAAGACGCACGACAAACTGGCCAGAGACTATTATTGGAAGGGCATGTGGTATGACACCCACGACTTCGTACGTAGTTGCCAGACCTGCCAGCAATACAAGGTATCGCAGACAGGACCCGTCGGATTAATGGGAAGCCGGATCGTAGAGAGACCATGGGCAGTAGTGGCCGCTGATCTCATGGAATTTCCACCAAGTAAGAGCCAGTGTCGATACTTGGTGGTATTCCAAGATCTATTCACCAGGTGGATTGAGGTGAAACCTCTGCGATCAGCAGACGGAAAGTCGGTTGCGAGGGCGTTCGAGGAATTGGTGTTATTCCGTTGGGAGACGCCAGATTATTTTCTCTCAGACAATGGTCGAGAATTCGATAATAAGTTGTTGAAAGCTACCTTGGCGGAGTACGGAGTTAAGCACGTCACGACGCCTCCGTACTTTCCCCAGGCTAATCCGGTCGAGAGAAGTAATAGAACGCTGAAGACGATGATAGCAGCATTTGTCGGTGGAGACCATCGGAATTGGGACGTGCACGTGCACGAATTTCGCCATGCCGTAAACACCTCCGTACAATCCTCCACTAAGGTGTCACCTGCCTTCTTAAATTTCGGCAGACACCCTAAACCAGTGAAAAGCCTGAGGAGAGAAGTAGAAGGTCATAGACCAGTTGTTAGAATTCCGTCGGAGGTATGGGAAGAGAGGATGAAACGTCTAGATGCCCTGCGAGATTTGGTAGCTCGACACATAGATCAAGCACGTGCCAAGCAGGAGAAACAGTATAACAAGGGACGTAAAGATGTTAGTTTTACCGTCGGATATTTAGTACTGAGAAGAGTACATACGTTATCTAACGCCGCGAATAAATATTCCGCCAAACTTGCGCCGAAATATGAAGGACCGTTTGATATCGTACAAGTGTTGTCCCCTACAGTGTATGTGTTGGGTAGTGGTGAAGGAAACAGTCGGAAAATTGCGAAATCGCATGTCACCGAATTAAAACGTTTTATTCAACCCCGCAGATGTGTGTCACAAAGGAAGACAGGAGAATAATCCCCGCCGGTGGTAGAGTAGAAGAAGAGTAGAAGAAGAGTAGAAGAAGAAGAAACCGCCGGTAGTTGTGAAGAAGAAGAATAAAGATGTATATAGTAGATTAAGGCATAGAGTTAAGATGTATATAAGAAGAAAACCGTCGGTAGTAGAGGAGAATACGCCGGAAGAGAGAGGGAATAGGTATAATAATATTTTTTTTATTAATTATTCTATTTTCTATTTTTATTATTTGTTTTTATTTTATAATGGTGGTGGTTATTGAATAAATAAATAAAAATTTAAAATGTGCAATTCGGTCCGACGCTCGTGCGAGGGAAGAAGTAGTATCGCGAACGAATCGTTGTTAGGAGAATAGTAGTAGTTGTATGAGTTATTTTAAATTATATGATATATAATTGAGGGTGAATAACTTTGGTGTAATGAGTAAAAGTAGTTAGAGTAAGAAGTTGTAGTAAACCGAAGGACACCGGGGGTGTTTCGGTTTAGGAGGGGGCTGTTTGTGACGTTGTAAAATGTACAACGCACAAGTACTTGCACATGACTTGTAGTTACAAGCCATGTGCATGCATTATATTCATATCATGATAGATCGCGATCGCGTCGCAGGTAGCGAATCCCTCGCAGGCGGACCGAAGTGCACCGATGCACTTTTAAATAAGTATTGATACCAACGGTATGGGTATGTTTTAGCACGGAGCCGACGAACGACGCGACCGATACCCGACGGTAGTACGCGGACTACGACCGAAACCACGGCCGAGAGGTATCGTGAGCCAAGGACTGAGCCCAGGTCGTCTCACGATCCCTGGCGTATCCGCTGCTGATGACAACAAGACGGGAGGTTAGGCGGCGTCCTAACCTCAACCGTCACACGTGCTCAGCAGACGACGACGGCTGAGATGGCGCATGGGTGCGCGCACGCCCGAACTACGTACTAGTAGTCGGGAGAGCCAGGGTGCTCCCCCACCTTACACCCGTATACCGGGGAACGCGGCACCGACGGCGACGATCGTGCGGCACTAGGCGAGGTGCGCGGGAAGGGGGGATCACTCGAGCAGCGAGAGTGTTGCGCGCGCGAAGACGCTCGAGTGAGCGACCGTAGTGGGATAATGGGTGGGAGCGCGCGGAGCGAGGGGAGCGCGAGAAGAGTAGGAGTCGCGGTATACCTAATGTATGCGTGCAAAGGTATACCGCGGCATATTAAATACATATATATAGATATATACTGTGCGCGCACACCTATGTATTGGTGTATACTATTGTATATAGCGCGCACGTATATAATACCATATTAATTAATTTAGTTAGATAGCGTAGTTAATTTTAAATAACAAATACGTAGATCCGTCGGTAGAGTTTGGGGCGATGTTTATTAATTTTATAGTATGTATATAGTTGTAATTAGTAGTTGCTAAAATTAAATTCTAATTGACGTATGAGTGTGTCGGGATAGTTGATAGTAATTACATAGCCGGTAGGCACGGGGCGGCAGCACCGACTGGGTTACCGATATGGTAATTCATTATTTGTAATGCGCGCCTTCCGAGTGTCGGGGATGATTGGTTGCGTGATCGACCCAATAATGAACAGGTTGGTGGTGACGTAAACCACTATTATTGGGTAATCGGCCTTGACGGAAATAAGATCAAGGCTGACTACGCGTATCGATCACGCAATCAACCACCCTAATCAACGCCGGTAGATAAGGAATATAGTAAGATAGAGCAGGATAGCGATAGGGTGGGGAGGAAAATCCTTAATTTTGGGGATCAAGCCACGCCGCGAGCCGGATGAAGAAGCCGGTCTCGAGGATTCGCTACCTGATCGTCCGAGGAGACAGACGTGATTCGCTACCTGATCGTCCGAGGAGACAGACGTGATTCGCTACCTGATCGTCCGAGGAGACAGACGTGATTCGCTACCTGATCGTCCGAGGAGACAGACGTGATTCGCTACCTGATCGTCCGAGGAGACAGACGTGATTCGCTACCTGATCGTCCGACGGCAGTCGTGTTTTTGCAGAGTTGTAGTTTTGTAGAGTAGAGTATTTGAGTAGAGTAGCCATTTTTTTTTAGTTGAGTTGAGTGGTAGTCGAGAAGTTGATTCGAGGTGTGAGTCGAATTGATTGGAGTTGAAGAGTAATTAGGCGAGTAATATTTACGGTTAGCCCGACGGGCGGCCGAATTATGTTAAAGATTTAAATATAATATTTTTATATATATTTGCCGGACGGACTGAGTTGCGTGAGTGTGTGCACGTGTGTGAGAGTCGGTCGCGGATCGCGTTAATACTGTGTCGGTGCCGGAATTGTTATATTATTTTTCTTAAAAGTTTTAAAAAATTACGTTGAAGTTGATTATTTAATCCTGAGTGTTATTTGATATTTTCCTTACTCTAAAAGCCGCCGGTTCCGAGGTGGTCAGCCGTCGGAATTCCCTCTGTGACGAGGAGTCGAGGTAGAGATTTGCCGGGTTGCCGAGTAGTGTTGTAACGTAGTAATTATTTCATTTTTATTTAAATATCGCCAGGCGCCCAACTAAATACAAATCGGCGATATCTAGCCATTTTCAACGTCGCTACGACGGAACCTCCGCCGGGTTATAATTTAATCTAATTAAATTCTTCCCGACGAAAAGTAGCGTCGCACATTATATAACGATAAACAGAGAGTCATTACTTCAAGCAGCGTTTACCTAATACTGAGGAAGTTGTCGACGAAATTATTGACTTAGCACCAAGCATTTCAGAGACCGAGTGTCATGGACGTGCAATCGACCGAGTGTTATGCGGATTTCGAATACCAATGGAATATACAAGTCTGGATGCATCGAGGATTCGATGCCCGAGTCGAAGAACGTTGGCTTTGGCAATTCGTGTTAATATCGACGTGCAATCGACCGAGTGTTATGCGAATTCCGAATACCAATGAAATATACAAGTCTCGATGCATCGATGATTCGATGCCCGAATCGACAGAACGTTGGCTTTGGGAACTCTTGTTGATATGGACGTGCTATCGACCGAGTGTTATGCGGATTTCGAATACAAATGTAATATATAAGTCTGGATCCATCGGGGATTCGATGCCCGAGTCGGCAGAACGTTGGCCTTGGGAATTCGTGATAATATCGACGTGCAATCGACCGAGGGTTATGGCCATATAGAATTTATGAAACATTATATAACGATAAACAGAGAGTCATTACTTCAAGCAGCGTTTACCTAATACTGAGGAAGTTGTCGACGAAATTATTGACTTAGCACCAAGCATTTCAGAGACCGAGTGTCATGGACGTGCAATCGACCGAGTGTTATGCGGATTTCGAATACCAATGAAATATACAAGTCTGGATGCATCGAGAATTCGATGCCCGAGTCGAAGAACGTTGGCTTTGGCAATTCGTGTTAATATCGACGTGCAATCGACCGAGTGTTATGCGGATTTCGAATACCAATGAAATATACAAGTCTGGATGCATCGAGGATTCGATGCCCGAATCGACAGAACGTTAGCTTTGGGAACTCTTGTTGATATGGACGTGCAATCGACCGAGTGTTATGCGAATTTCGAATAACAATGAAATATACAAGTCTGGATGCATCGAGGATTCGATGCCCGAATCGACAGAACGTTGGCTTTGGGAACTCTTGTTGATATGGACGTGTAATCGACCGAGTGTTATGCGAATTTCGAATACCAATGAAATATACAAGATTGGATACATCGAGGACTCGATGCCCGAGTCGAAGAACGTTGGCTTTGGGAATTCGTGTTAATATCGACGTGCAATCGACCGAGTGTTATGCGAATTTCGAATACCAATGAAATATACAAGTCTGGATGCATCGAAGATCGTTGGCTTTGGGAATTCGTGTTAATATCGGACGTGCAATCGACCGAGTGTTATGCGATTTTCGAATACCAATGAAATATACAAGTCTGGATGCATCGAGGATTCGATGCCCGAGTCGACCAGATACAACTGGCTTTGGGATCTAATACCAATGAAATATACAAGTCTGGATGCATCGAGGATTCGATGCCCGAGTCGACAGAACAATGGCTTTGGGAAATCGTGTTAATATCGACGTGCAATCGACCGAGTGTTATGCGGATTTCGAATACCAATGAAATATACAAGTCTGGATGCATCGAGGATTCGATGCCCGAGTCGACAGAACGTTGGCTTTGTAATTCGTGTTAAACCCAGTTTACGACCGTATTGGTTGACCAATGATTCCGATCGCGGCGCTCGAGGCAAGCGGTCGTGTTTGATCTACGCACATCAGCTGAATTCGGCTTGATTTGCCTGGGGATCCGCGAGCAGAAAGCTAATGTATTATCTGGATTTTTGTATCAGCGAAAATTCTTATTATCTGGCAGAAGAACGCTCTTTGAAATAGGAATTAGTGACCGAGTCAACCGGGTGTCAGCAGGATGGACAATTATTTAAGAAGTACCCCTGATAACCATTTCACAGTGAAACCTCTTTTTCCAAAAGGAAATACGAATTTAAATGCAGCAATTGTTGAGGACATCAAAGATATTCTTAAAAAAACAATGCGTTTTAATTCCTGACAGACAATTTGTCTACATGGACCCCCCATGTCGGGTAAATTATACAGCGTTTTGAAGGCAGTGGATCAGGTTAAAAAAAGTAGTAGAAACTCCAATATACAAGTATATCTTTTTGATTTTCTAATGAACTCAAATGCATTAAACATCCTAAGCACTGTATGGGGTTGTTCAACAAAAGATGCCATGAGAATCTTGACACTCGGGTGTAAGTCTAGTGAATTGCAAGTTTGCATTTTTAAACATGTAATTATACGTGTAAAAATGCATATAAATACAATCCCCCAGACTATGGAACCAAATCTAAAAATTTCAAAATTAGGACTTCGTAGCCGGTTTATACGTGTTTATACGTGTAAAAATGTATTTGAATTCAATCCTCCCGGCTATGGAACGAAATCTAAAAATTTGAAAATTTGGACTTCGTAGCCGGTTTATACGTGTTTATACGTGTAACGAGGAGGGCCGAGCCCCCCTGCGCGCTGCCGCGCACCAACCCCCCGCGCGCAAATTTCTGTTCTCAGGCTCGCCTGACCGTTGGTGGTTTTTGTTATTCTATAAAATAATAATAATAATAAAAATTAGAATTGTAATTATAGTATGCAGAATTATTATTTTGCATATACATATGTGTTCTAATAATAAATTTAAAATGTATTTATAGTTGTTAAATTTTACATATTATTCTAATATTCTGAATATCAATGTATTGAAGAAAAAAGTGTTGTTCTTCAAAGATCTCAAAAATTTAAAAAAAAAATATTTGGCAAGAAAGAAGTAATAGGAAACATATTTCTGAAAGAAGAGTTTATTACAGAAAGACGTAAGAATTATAGAAAGACGTGATTTAAAAAAAAAATATATATATATATATACATCATTTTTATATGTTTATATAAAACCATATAGTTTTTTTTTTACATTAATGTTTCTTCTAAAGAATATTTGGTAAAACAATGTTAATGGCACATATATTTTGGGCAGTAAAGGTAAGTAATAAATGTGATAAAATAGTGTAATATTTAAATTTGTCTATATGAAAATATATAATTAATTTATTTTTTCGATACAGAGCAACATTCATGTATATTATTTAAATTTGTTAATTTTTTATTTACTGGTATAACTGTTTATGTTGATTATGTTCCTGAAATTGAAATTTAATTTAAGAAAAATTGTTAATGTTATTTAATATTAAAGATAGGCTTAAATTTAGAAAAAATTCGTTATGTTTATTTAACGTTCAAGTCCAAATTTTTCAAGTTTAAGAACAAAGTTTTTTGTTTAATTTTATTTAAAAATTTTAATTAAATTTTAATTTATAATTTTAGAAAAATTTGGACATATTGAAAAAATGCTTTATACGGTTCGACGTTTAGATGTCTTTTAAAATTTTATTTTTGTGTGTGGTAAATATTTTTTATTGTTTTATATTTTTTTATATCAAATTTTGTTATAAAAATATTAGTTTTTTTTAGTAAATAAATTTTTTTATTGTATTTCTTTTTTTTTTCTATTCGATTTTTTGTATTAAAAAATTAATAAAAAAAGAGAATTGTTAAAAATAAATATTTTTTTTTTATTCTTGATTTTGTGCACTCTTTTTCCTGGCACTTCCTACCATTTATCCCCCTGGGGACTTTAACGGTGTCCACCTACCACCTATGTGTGGGTGCTTTTATCCCTCCCTTTAAAAACCCCATCATCTCGCATTCGCCCGGGGTTATGCCCGTGGATGAGGGAAACCTGTGAAGCAGGGAAAACCTCACCCGAGATGGCCGGTGTATTCGAAACATTCTTTTTGGGTGTCAAAGTCACATTGCGTAGGCCTTGACACCGAAACCGAATGTTTCACACCTCCCGCTCACGTTGTGAAGTGTGGAAAAACACCTAACCGATCCCGAAAGCCGCACAAGAATGGTGTCACCCATCCAAGTACGAACCGCACTCAGTGCTGCTTAACTTTCGTGATCGGCCGAGGTGCGTCTCCGCCACTCCGCCACCGCGTCGGTTATAAATAAATATATTTTTGTAAAAAAATAAAAGAAATTTGAAATTCAAATTTGGATACGGGACGCGGATTACATAAAATGCGATATACATTATGTACTTATGTGTATATGATGGCGCTGATGGTGCTATTTAAACGGACAATAAATATAGCGGATAGTTAGTTTATTTATTTTATTGTGTATATAAAATTATGTATATACATTATGTATATATATATTACGTATACACATAGTTTTTTTTATATGATTTTCATCAAGTTTTACTGTGTGATATGAGTTATTCTAATATAAAGTTAAGTGAGCATTACAAAATAGCGGAAGCTCTTGTCCAGTATTTGTCCAATACTGGTAGTGTTTGAAAATAATAGAATAATAACTATTTTTGGATGGTAAATAATTTTTATTTATTACCTAGTTAATTTATTTATTGTATAAGATTTATATTTTATTTATTTTTGAAAACATTAAGTTGTCATTAACTAATAGTAATATTTATTTTTTTACATTTTATTAATGTTTTAAATTGTCGAATACATTATAAGTAAATTTAAAGATAATTTATAAGATAATTATGAATTATATTATATTATTATTTTTAAATTTGAATTTTCCAACTATTAGAAAAATTCGTGAATTTATTGCTTTCTTACACTTTAAGTTTTAAGATATATGAATTTATCGATCTTTACAAGCCAAAGAAATATTCTTCACATCTCAAGTAAGGCGGACTGTATTAATACCAGCCACTTAATAAACCTCACAGGATGAGTGTTTGAAAAAAGACTAAGACAAGTTAGGTCAACAAAAATATAAAATTTAGTTGTTTGTAGTATGAAATTAATAAAACCTTAATAAGACGGAAAAAAAAAAGGAAAAATTATATTTCGCCCTGAGTATGCCTGGTGGGCTCATCAGTAGAGTCCAGGCATCTCGTCTCTAGATATAAAAATTATTTATTTATAATTTTTATATCTGTCATTTATATCTAGAGACGAGATGCCTGGACTCTACTGATGAGCCCACCAGGCATACTCAGGGCGAAATATAATTTTTCCTTTTTTTTTTCCGTCTTATTAAGGTTTTATTAATTTCATACTACAAACAACTAAATTTTATATTTTTGTTGACCTAACTTGTCTTAGTCTTTTTTCAAACACTCATCCTGTGAGGTTTATTAAGTGGCTGGTATTAATACAGTCCGCCTTACTTGAGATGTGAAGAATATTTCTTTGGCTTGTAAAGATCGATAAATTCATATATCTTAATATATTATATTATTATTATTATATTCAAGGTATAACCGTATAGATACAATGTACATTGTATATACTATAAATACTGTTGTTAAATATGTCCCTGCCATTTGAATTTGTGGTTGAATTGACAAATCTTATCATGACAGACACACACACGGTGAAAACTTGCACTGTACATAGCATTACTGCACTCCTGTGATTATTCTTGTGTATTAATATTGCATAAACAAATATTTACAGAAGTAGTGCTGATACAAGTTCAAACAAAGGTTTTTTAGCTAGTGGTTACGGCAGCTGTGCTCCGCAATCATTCTCAACTTTCCAACATCCTATAGTCATTCGTTATTGAAAGTAAACGGTTTCACTCAACAAGTGTATCATAAATATCATTCACGTTGTTTAAAAGGTAAGATATTAAAAAATCTTGAATTTACTTTTTGTAACTAAGTTATAAATTCTTGATGTGATGATTATTATTATAATATGTTTTCTTTTCTTAGCTAAAGAAATCATGTTGATATTAATCATGTTGTATTCATTATTTATAAAATTTACATCACTTCACTTTAGAATTCATGGAATCTCTTTTTATTTTAGAGCGTATACAACTAGGTATAGGGAAGTTACAAGAGGTGAACACACTTCCAATTTTGGTAATTTTTTCTAAATCATTTGAAATACCTTTATTATAAATGTTATTTAATAATATTAATATTTTGTAAGAAAGGTATAGCCTTCAATTTTAAGCAATTAATAAATTAGATGTTGTTATTGATTATACTATCTACAAATTTTTATTCAATTTAGTAACGTTGGAATAAAAAGCATAATTGTTTACGATTGTTTATATACTCTTAACATTTTTGTCAACAAAGCGTTTATTTATAAATCACTATAATTTTTATTTGTACAACAAATTTGATTAAACACCCAAATATTTATAATATTTTTCAAATTTGACATATAAAAATACTATTTTCACCCGATATTTTTTTTTTACAAACAGAATATGCACTTTAAAATAGAACGGTAACATGGCAAATAAATACTTTAAATGATTTAATTTCGTAACCTGAAACTGACCATAAAAATCACACAGAAATAATTTGATTAAACAACTAAAACTATGTCATCATTTTAATTTTAGGTGATTGCATTTTCGGAGGTAGCCCGTCGACGGGATCGGGATCATTTCGCCCAAGTAACAAAACGCCCAGCGATTTCGCCCAGCGTTATCAGCGCCATTCCGACGGTGCGGAATAAAAAAATACGATAATATATTATTTTGATAATCTACTCTGTCGATAAGGCAGATTAATAAACGATTATTACTAAAACTGCCAATTTGCGACATTTAAGTTATTTTTTAAGACAATTAGTATTTTAAATATATCTACATAAATTATTTATAGAACAGATTAATTAAGTAATTTTAAAGACAATATTTGAAATATTTTTACTTAAAATATTTAATGTACGTTTAATATACATTTTTATAGGATGTATAAAAAAATATTTGATAATTTTAATAATGATTACTTATAAAATATATTTTAGTGGATTTAGATAATTTATATTTTTTTATATATAAAGGTGGGTAAGTACATAACTTTAATAAAATATTTTTATCTATATATATATATATATATATATACATATATACACAACTACAAAAAAACGTTGAAGACGACTTCTTTGCAATGTGCAAAAAAATTAAATCATAAATATAACACAAATCACGATTATTTATTTTTTTATAGTAATATTTCAAATGATAAAAGTAAAAAGCATATCATCCCAACATTGGTTATTTATTTAAAAGTCTACTTAATATCAATTATCCAAAAAAACTCTAACCCGACTAGACAGAGTTATAGTTGAATTGCGGATTCGCGCTTCCGAGAACAAAGGCAAGTTGCCGTGGAGCTAGAGAGCGGTCGGAAAAAAGTAAACAACCCCACCATCGAATTCGGACCAATCGCGTCAGTTCTTATATATTTCAAACTTCCGAGACATTTATGCGTGATACTGCTTCAGGGATTCCGATCGCGGAGCTCGGAGCGATCGGATGTATTGTATCGTGTAATTTTTTTGAGCGCTCCCGCGCATGCTTACGATCCTGTTGCTTCGGGATCCGCGAGCGGAATCACAAAATATAAGAATTTTCATTTAATATTATAAGTATATTATTTAAGATGGAGAAGATATATAATTTAATTGTAAATTTGTGTAAATGAAAGCAATATAATGATGAAAGTTAATGTTGATACAGAAAATTATATTATATGTAATGAAGAAGTTCTATAGTGATAATATATAATATTCATGAATCAGGATGGACAAACATATAATTCAATTGTTAATTTGGGAAATTGTAATTACAAATTTGTGAAATGGATAGAAATATAATGATGAAAGTTAATGTTGATAAGGAAAATTATATTATATGTAATGAAGAACTTCTATAGTTATAATTTATAATATTCATGATGAAGAAAACTTATAATTCAACCGTTAATTTGGGAAAATGAAAGAAGTAATAAAATGAAGTGCAGTGATAATAATTTTGTTGTTTTTGATAATTTGTTATATTCAAGACGAAGAAACACATAATTCAACTATAAATTTGAGGAAATTAAAGAAGAAATAAAATATAGAAATACGATGATAATAATTTTGTTTACATTATACTGGATTTGTAATAGGGGTCATAATCGATTAAGGTGATGTTAAGTGGTGTTTACTCCCCATTCTTGGAAGAAAGTGTATACATTAAAGGTTGCGTTACTTTAGATGTTAATATGCTTTCTTTTGGTTGTGCGGACGATCAGTCGCTTTCATAACAATAGTATCGATCTCATTTTGATTTATACTGTAAACATAGAAAACGGTTACGCAAATATATATGAAAAAGTAGGATAAATGATAGTTTATATTTTATAAATAATCAAAATTGAATATGAATAATTTAAAATAAGGAAAATTGGAAAAGCAAATTAAGAAGTTAAGGAATAATAATATGAAGAATTAAAGTATAAGTAATATAGAAGATAAGATAATATGAAGATATTTATTAAGAATAGATAATATTCCAAATAATATAGATAATGAGATAATAAGTATAGGTACATAGCCTGGAGCTTATAACCTTTAGGAACAAAAAAAAGAAAAAAATACTGCTTCAGTTTTCTGTGCGGCTTTTCTTATCGTCTAACAAGGATTCTTTTTATTAATAATCTGTTTTCGTGATTTTATTATATTTATTCTTACAGTTCTTTGCATTTTTATTACTTAATTGTTATTTAGTATTAGTGTTTTAATAGTTTTATTGCGTATTATATAACTCTTGGTGCATAGGATATATAAAAAAAAAGATTCTATAAAAAACATCCGCACCCTGTCCAAAGAAATTGAAGTTTGTAGTTGCGCGAGACAAATGGAAAGAAACAAACGTCGAATTAACAAAAATTATTTAATTCCGCTTAAGGATCGAATAAAAGATGGATACATCTACCAAGTCAGTAATCTCCATAAGAAAACCGGTGTGATGTGAGTATTTTATTTTAAAACAATTTTAGGATTACATTAGTAGAACAAGTTAGCATAATTACAAATGGTAGCGTACCCTTCCACATAGTTAAATATGTTCAATTAATAGTAGTTCTTAGATTCCTTACAACAATGCTTGCTTACTCTGAGTCAATATGAAAAGTGTTTCTAAAAGCTTATTATAATTTTGCCCATATAATACAGTTAATTGCTCAAATGTATGGAAAACCACTAAATTTTCATGATAGCTCTTAATGAATAGTAAAACCATACTATGAAAAAATATCAATTCTTTTATATGTACATATAAAATAATTTACTCGCTGAATAAAAATATCTTTTTATTTAGTTCACTGTTTTACTATTTGCATATTATATCTGTATTTAACATGTAAGACCAATTAAGATAGGATTGCAATAATCGAACAAGATTCTCATGATTACAAATGGTAGTGTACCCTTCCAAATAGTTAAATATGTTCAAATAATTGTAGTTATTAGATTTCTTACAACAATTCTTGCTTACGCTGAGTCAATATGAAAAGTGTTTCTAAAAGCTTATTCTGATTTTGCCCATTAAATACAGTTAATTGATCAAATGTATGGAAAAACACTAAATTTTCCTGATAGCTCTTAATGAATAGTAAAACCATACTATGAAAAAATATCAATTCTTTTATATGTAAAATATCTTTTTAATTAGTTCACTGTTTTATTATTTGCATATTTTTTCTGTATTTAACATGTAAGACCAATTAGTTTACTAATTATTTGTAGTTACATGTAAGAACAATTAGGTAACTAATTATTTAACATGTAACGAACAATATTTTTCGTATCAGTGACCCAGAAGCGTATTTTACTTATATCACTGGCTTTTTTTGTATATTATTTGCTTAACTGAATAACTTGAATTACTATTAGGTTTAGAATAATAATGGTAGAATCAGAACGTTCCTTTTCAGATTGTTATAGTGAAAGTTATCTTGGTGGAAATTGAACCTCAGAACTAGGCATTAAAAATAGTCAGTAAATAAGATAAATGAAACGCTTTTTCCCACTGCGTTCGCCCATTTAATAGATTAGACAGAACCTCAGAATATTAAATAGAACCTTTTGTCCGTAAGTGTTCTTGAATCCGAAAAGATTTTCTTATACGACTATTTACTCGAATACTTTAATGATTTAATGATTATTTCGTTATTTATCCGGCCATTTTAAGGACTCATTCAAATTATCAATTTTTCAATTTTATTTTCCGAATCTATTTGATGTACCACTTAAATACCTAGGAAATAGGTAGTGAATTTGTTTACATTCATTTAAACTCTATCTATTTTTAAACAACGTGAAAACTAACATTGTAGTCTTTTCAGTCTAGAAAATAGACGAAAAATGTAGAAAAAAGCGTTTTATTTAACAGTAGTAACTAGCTAAGAGAATTAGCTAGAAAATACTTTTTAAACGAGTGAATATCCTATTATTTACCTATTTTTAATAATCGATTTTCGGATATTTGATTTTTACGTTAATTTAATTAGTTACGTTTCTAAAAACGATTTAGGATCCTTCTCTAAAAGTTGAAGTAAAATAATACTTTTAACTGCCTATTATTTATTGCCTTTTACTTATTCAGTTACGTATCTTCTGATAGTTGAACGTATTGTCTCAAAGAAAATAAAATACTGCTTTGAATTTTTTATAGCTACTTAAAATGCAGAAACCAATTATGCAAAGGGACGGCAAAGATACTGGAGATTCAAGGGACAAAACAAATAATCGATATTCGGACGCACTCTTTTATATGTAACAACGATACTGATGCACAAATGAAAGCCGATTTTTTGTATGAATTAAAATCGGCATTGCAAAGAAACTTTTGGCAGCTTGAAGAGATTTATTTGAATTTGATAACAATGTAAGTTTAATACCTCATTTATGAAATCAAGTTTTAAAGAAATTGGTTATTATTGCAGACATTTTTTGTCATAAATTTTGTTATTCTTTTCACATACGTATATTTAATTCCTGTTGTTGGAGTATACTTTTAATCTGTTGTATATACTGTTTGATTTTTTATGGCAAGTTATATTGCAAAAATCGTAATTTACTTTTGGTACACGGACAAAACTTTTCAGTAAAAATTACCGTGAACGGCACTATAATAGTGAAATGTTAAACTTTTCTAGGTATTTTTATACGTATTTTTCTTAAAAATTAAGAAGCGTTCATTACAATTTATGATATATTGCTAGAAATTTTACCGCTACGCATGATAAAAATTTGATGCTATATTTTGTACAATCAAATTTAATAAAAATTGTAACAAATAACTATCAAAAGTATGAAATATCACTATAATTTTTACGGAGCGTAACGGTAAAAATTATATATTGAAATGTCACTAGAATAGCTTTCAACTTTCTCTCCCCCTCCATTACAGTCGACGCTCATCGACTGTTTAATCTGACTAATCACACCGACGTGTGATATTGAAAATTATTTATACTATATTTTTTATAATTTTATATTTATGAACTACATGTAATAAATTACTAAAAACATTATTTCAAATTGACTAACATTGATTTAAATTAAATATAATTATACTGTAGGTTATATTTTATAGTCATGTCAAAAGCACCTACATTCATTCGTTTAAACGTGTTTAATAGTGTTTTCGAAAACTAAATTTTACCGTGACGGTTCGTTAATATTTGTGGTATCGGTTGTAATGGTTACAGGGGGCGCTCGTTAGTAAGTGAAGAAACTTACGATTGTCCCACGTTTACGGTTCGTAACGGTAATTTTTCACTCTAATTTCATTATAAATTTTATAAAAAGAATTTGTCCGCGTATATTTTATCTACGTGATGTATTTATTTAAGGGGATGTCGGAGCTATAGCCTCCATCAAAAGCCGCTCGATCTCTCGGTTTCGAATGGCGCTGTAGTCAGGTGTCGATTTCTACGATAAACGTACTTAAAACATAAATTATAAATTTTACAGCTACATAGAGCTGTTGAAAGATACTTTCCCCCCTAGCTATAACTAAAATTAAGGTAATTGTAATATTACTCTTGGCAGTAAATGTTTATTTTTTTAAAGAAATGTGAAATACGTTGCGTGTAGCATTACGGCAGATATAGATTCATTGAATAAGAGACGTATTTCACATTTCTTTAAAAAAATAAACGTTTGATTTCAAGAGTAATATTATAATTACCTTAAGTTTAGTCATAGCTAGGGAGGAAAGTATCTGTCAACAGCTCTATGTAGCTGTAAAATTTATAATTTATGTTTTAAGTACGTTTATCGTAGAAATCGACACCTGACTACAGCGCCATTCGAAACCGAGAGATCGAGCGGCTTTTGATGGAGGCTATAGCTCCGACATCCCCTTAATGTTTATAATTTGTTAAAAATTAGTGATTATTTATTTTATGTTCAGTTTCCAACTTTATTTAATGAAATTTATAATTCGTTATTTATATTTTCAAGATTTCCTCGAGAAATTGCCATTGTTCACCCTTATAATTCAATCAAAAATTCAATGAAACGCTGGAGAAGATCTGCGTTCCCACCTAATCCCACCTCCATTGTTCAAATGGGCGAAATTTTAATGCAAGCTCAAAACAGACGTTTATTAGAATACGATTCTGGTTTCTTAGATATTCAAGTTGTAACTGATAGCCGACAAGATAACCACTTGCTAATTTATGATCAGCAGTTAATTAGAAGATAATTTTATCATATTCAGGACGCAAAAATTTTTATTGATGGCACATTTGCCACAACTCCTCACTTAAATGATGCATATCAACTATTAACATGCATGATAATGAAATATGACCATGTAAGTTATTTTAAAATGTAAACTATCTATCTTTAATATTATAAACTATTTTTCTATATGATTGTTCAGGCCTTTACTTTCGTTCATGTGGTTATGAGCTCGAAGACAGAAGCTGCTTATAAAGCAGTTTTTAGTTGTATTACAGACAATTTATTTCGGAGTAACAATATTAAAGTTGTTTTGTGCGACTTTGAAGCAGCTTTACGCAATGCATGTCGAGATAATTTTCAAACTGCGCGAATTGCTGGATATAGTGTTCATTATGATAGAGTAAGTTTAAAAAATAATATTATTAACGCAAATTTTAGAATAATATTTTTATATTAACATTTTTATTCTTCCAGGCTCTTTTGAGAAAGATTAAATCATTGAATCTTAACCGTCATGTAAAGGAAACAGAGGAACAATATTTTAACTAAACTTATATATTTTTATTCAGCAAAATTATTGAGATTAACATGTAATGTTAAGAATGACTTGGAGAGCCTCAAAAGGAATAGGCGAATTTCGCGTTAACCACGTTGCGCTACTAAGAAACGAGAAAGAATTTTAATAGAGAGTAATATTACATTTTTATATATGTACATGTATATATATATATAAGCGATTCTCTGAAAAATAGGAAAATCGGACATAGGAGTTTTTTCAGATTTTTTCTCAGCAATGTTTCGCGGGTACTGAGGTTAAAAATTTTTAAAAAAAGACGTTTGCAACTCTATCTTTGGCTTTTATCAATTTTTATCTCAAAAAGGGCTACTTCTGTAAAAAATTGGAAGACATATTTTTGCTTTAGAATCTGATAAAGGTTGCAGAAAAACTTTTTTCAAGGTCATAGCGGTTACCATTAACATTTTAATTATAAAAGTCATGATAACTGAAAAGTGATCACTGATCCGATACCACAAAAATTCATGAAACAATCTTAATTTTTAAGTATTTAGCTGGAAAATTTTCAGAGTGGGCCTAAGATTACAGTGACTACAAAAACTTATAAGGCTATTTAATATTTGCTAAAATTTAAACAATTATCGAGTATTTAATAGTTATCGACTAGAAAAATGATTTATTTAATTTCTAATGACTTAAGAAGTATTTATTTAACTAATTTAAGCGTTATATACATTAAATTTTACTTAATTTTCATAATTTAATCAGATATGAAGTTGTTTTATAATTTTTTATAGCACACCGTAATCATAGGCCCATTCTGAAAATGTTCCAGTTAAATACTTACAAATTAAGCTTGTTTCATGAATTTTTGTGCTGTCGGATCAGTGATCAACTTTCGGTTATCATGACTTTTATAATTAAAATGTATTTAAAATAGTAAATGGCAATCGCTATGACCTTGAAAACATTTTTATGAAGATTTCATTAGATTCTAAAGAAAAAGGTGTTTTTCAATTTTTTACAGGAATAGCCTTTTTTGAGATAAAAATTGATAAAAACGAAGGATAGCGTTGCCAACGTCTTTTTCGTACGAAACACTGCTGAGAAAAAATCTGAAAAAAATCTTCTATATCCGTAGTGATTTAAGGAACGTATAAATAAATTATGAACAACATCTATTTTCTCGATTTACCTATTTTTCAGAGAATCACCCATATATGTATGTATAAATTGCCCTTGCCTTTCAAAACATATGTATGTTTTCTTTAAAATTTTGTAGATTGGCAAAACCTAATGAGTGGTGCAATTTCACCAGCACAATTTTTAGAAAAGGTTGCGTCAACTAAAGGACAAGTTTGCCAAAAAATTGACGAAATTATTGATCTTCATGATGATGTAGAATTGGAGGATGTAGGCAATGAAATCTTGAATTTACCCGGTAATTATTATTTTATATTCACTATTTAAATCAAATGCGTTAATTAAAAAATTATAATAAATATATACGATTTATTTTACAAAACATGATCCTGACTTTCTAAATGAAGTGCTATCCAATGAGATACAAGTAAATGTTCGCGCAAATCAATTAGATATGGAGATAATCAACCGCCAGGGTGATCTATTCAAAATTTTATATTATAATTATTAATTCCCTTCAAAAATTTAAATGCATTATATATTTAATAATTATATCATTTTTAGATCCCGAATTTAATGTACTTGGAATGGATATCGCTGATCACGAGAACGTTCAAGAAATAAATAGTGATGAAATTCTCAACGAGGTAAATCATGTACATATTTATGTTACAAAAAAACTGTAACGGGGCGATTCCTAGCGCGTGCTCCTCGTCGAGCACCGCTTTCGAGGTGAGGACTTACCTGCGCGGACCTCGCGCCGCGCTGCCGTGTCCCTCGATGCCGCGATACCGCGCACGGGCTATAGCCGTGGTACAACCGCGGTATCTCGGTGTTGATGCGCCGTAAACAACGAGGACGATTCTCCGCCGCGTGGAGAATCGCCGGACCGAGTCGCACTCGGGTAGATTTGTACAAGCCGCGTGAAGGATGCGTGCTTGTGGTTTCTCGTGCCCGTCGTTGGAACACGAGGCTCGGCCGCTCAGAATGCACGTTAGCTAAAATGCTAACGTGCCCGCGGAGGCGGCTGGTAAGCGGGAATAGGGATACGGGGATTAGTAATAAACATGCGTGAGAGTAAGAATTTACAGTCTAAATATTAAATACTAATATTTACATCGATATTTACAAGCGCTCGGATGCGCTACAAACAAACAAAGTTTAATACGAGTAATACTTGCGGACCTCGGGGTCGCACGCTATAACGCGGCGCGTTCGCGATACACGGAAGGACGCGCCGATCGGCCAACTCGCGTTGCTCCACGGGACGAATCTCGCGCCGAGGAGGCCAGACAGCGTTTTCACGGCCCCGCTTATCCTACGCGCTCTTGACTATACTTTAGTACTAACTTTGACGTGTATCCTATCTATGAAAGCGTTGGAATTTTCTTACGAAAATTCATACCCGACTATTAGAATACGATTCTGGTTTCTTAGATATTCAAGTTGTAACTGATAGCCGACAAGATAACCACTTGCTAATTTATGATCAGCAGTTAATTAGAAGATAATTTTATCATATTCAGGACGCAAAAATTTTTATTGATGGCACATTTGCCACAACTCCTCACTTAAATGATGCATATCAACTATTAACATGCATGATAATGAAATATGACCATGTAAGTTATTTTAAAATGTAAACTATCTATCTTTAATATTATAAACTATTTTTCTATATGATTGTTCAGGCCTTTACTTTCGTTCATGTGGTTATGAGCTCGAAGACAGAAGCTGCTTATAAAGCAGTTTTTAGTTGTATTACAGACAATTTATTTCGGAGTAACAATATTAAAGTTGTTTTGTGCGACTTTGAAGCAGCTTTACGCAATGCATGTCGAGATAATTTTCAAACTGCGCGAATTGCTGGATATAGTGTTCATTATGATAGAGTAAGTTTAAAAAATAATATTATTAACGCAAATTTTAGAATAATATTTTTATATTAACATTTTTATTCTTCCAGGCTCTTTTGAGAAAGATTAAATCATTGAATCTTAACCGTCATGTAAAGGAAACAGAGGAACAATATTTTAACTAAACTTATATATTTTTATTCAGCAAAATTATTGAGATTAACATGTAATGTTAAGAATGACTTGGAGAGCCTCAAAAGGAATAGGCGAATTTCGCGTTAACCACGTTGCGCTACTAAGAAACGAGAAAGAATTTTAATAGAGAGTAATATTACATTTTTTATATATGTACATGTATATATATATATAAGCGATTCTCTGAAAAATAGGAAAATCGGACATAGGAGTTTTTTCAGATTTTTTCTCAGCAATGTTTCGCGGGTACTGAGGTTAAAAATTTTTAAAAAAAGACGTTTGCAACTCTATCTTTGGCTTTTATCAATTTTTATCTCAAAAAGGGCTACTTCTGTAAAAAATTGGAAGACATATTTTTGCTTTAGAATCTGATAAAGGTTGCAGAAAAACTTTTTTCAAGGTCATAGCGGTTACCATTAACATTTTAATTATAAAAGTCATGATAACTGAAAAGTGATCACTGATCCGATACCACAAAAATTCATGAAACAATCTTAATTTTTAAGTATTTAGCTGGAAAATTTCAGAGTGGGCCTAAGATTACAGTGACTACAAAAACTTATAAGGCTATTTAATATTTGCTAAAATTTAAACAATTATCGAGTATTTAATAGTTATCGACTAGAAAAATGATTTATTTAATTTCTAATGACTTAAGAAGTATTTATTTAACTAATTTAAGCGTTATATACATTAAATTTTACTTAATTTTCATAATTTAATCAGATATGAAGTTGTTTTATAATTTTTTATAGCACACCGTAATCATAGGCCCATTCTGAAAATGTTCCAGTTAAATACTTACAAATTAAGCTTGTTTCATGAATTTTTGTGCTGTCGGATCAGTGATCAACTTTCGGTTATCATGACTTTTATAATTAAAATGTATTTAAAATAGTAAATGGCAATCGCTATGACCTTGAAAACATTTTTATGAAGATTTCATTAGATTCTAAAGAAAAAGGTGTTTTTCAATTTTTTACAGGAATAGCCTTTTTTGAGATAAAAATTGATAAAAACGAAGGATAGCGTTGCCAACGTCTTTTTCGTACGAAACACTGCTGAGAAAAAATCTGAAAAAAATCTTCTATATCCGTAGTGATTTAAGGAACGTATAAATAAATTATGAACAACATCTATTTTCTCGATTTACCTATTTTTCAGAGAATCACCCATATATGTATGTATAAATTGCCCTTGCCTTTCAAAACATATGTATGTTTTCTTTAAAATTTTGTAGATTGGCAAAACCTAATGAGTGGTGCAATTTCACCAGCACAATTTTTAGAAAAGGTTGCGTCAACTAAAGGACAAGTTTGCCAAAAAATTGACAAAATTATTGATCTTCATGATGATGTAGAATTGGAGGATGTAGGCAATGAAATCTTGAATTTACCCGGTAATTATTATTTTATATTCACTATTTAAATCAAATGCGTTAATTAAAAAATTATAATAAATATATACGATTTATTTTACAAAACATGATCCTGACTTTCTAAATGAAGTGCTATCCAATGAGATACAAGTAAATGTTCGCGCAAATCAATTAGATATGGAGATAATCAACCGCCAGGGTGATCTATTCAAAATTTTATATTATAATTATTAATTCCCTTCAAAAATTTAAATGCATTATATATTTAATAATTATATCATTTTTAGATCCCGAATTTAATGTACTTGGAATGGATATCGCTGATCACGAGAACGTTCAAGAAATAAATAGTGATGAGAATTCTCAACGAGGTAAATCATGTACATATTTATGTTACAAAAAAAACATAACAGATTTTGATACTGCTTTCAGAGATTGTTAAATAAATTTAAAAAATCTTTGACAGCTTAATCGAAGTATACATTTTTTAATTAGTAAAATCGGTGCAAAAGTTGTGATTTTGAGATTAGAGTTTTAAACTTATTTATTTTTCAGATGACCATTTTAAAAATAGTACACTTTATTAAGGGTAGAGTATGGTCGAAAATTTAAAAAAAAATCAATTTATTTTTATTTTATAAACAAGTTCTAAATGTTACGTAGCATGTGCGTAAATAATGTTTAATATTATAAAACTTATGTGTCTACCTATAATTTCAGCATTAGATAATCTTCGTCATGTATTTTAAACTTTTAATTCAAAAACTATTTTTTATACCTTTAAAACATTCCTTGCAGGATAATTTTTATCGTAGGCTCCTGAAATTTTGCACACATCTTGAGGTATATATGAATTATAAAGTTACACAGTATTTTTTGTTTAAAATTAAATGTGACATTTTTATTACTATTTTTTTAATGAAAAATCTGACATTTTTTAAGTAATTATTTAAACTAATTAGGTTTATCGAGCCAGAAAGTGCATTTTTCTATAGATAATATACTACAGCTGTGTATAAAGTTAAAGCTCTTATATGTATTTCATCGGAGTCCTTTGATAACTTTTATCCTGCAAGGAGTTCTTTGAATTTGTAACTGTTTTAGATCTATTTTGTTAAATATTTTAATATTTTACGTAATTTGGGTGTTAGTAATCATCAATAAAGAATATTTTATATAATATATTTGATAAAGATGACATTTCACATAATATTTTATAAAAATTACAAAAATATTTTTCTAACCATACTCTACACTTAAAATTAAACTCCAAAGAGAATATCTTAAAGACAAATTTTGTACACATTTATACCAATAAACAATTAATATTTCAACTCAATTTTAAATGAAAGTTGGATAAAAATTCATAGTATTTCAAAACATGTTGAAGTGATGCTTATAAATTTACGGCAAAGATAAAAACCTTCAAAAAATTTCAGTCAAAAAAAGAACTGTGATTTTTAGTTTATTTTATACTAAAATTGTCCAACATGAATGTTAATGACGTAAAATTGAAAGTTTAAGGTCAATGTATAATGTTTTCGATACGCCGTGCGCGTTGACGCGATTTTACGCACCCTCCGAAAAAGTGGCGTGGTGAAATCTCGCTCCGCATAGGTTGTATCGAAGAATATAGTTCGATACAAGTGCGTTAATGTGATTTGATCCTCGTATGGCCTTTTACCCTCGCTTCGCTCGGGCACAAACCGTCACACGAGAAGAAAATCAAATACTCGCACTAGTGTCGAAATGTACTATTTAAGTTTTGTTTTACATTGAAAATATTTATGTTGACTAATATTTTTTATTAGATTCAGAATCAGACAGCGAAGACGACATTTTCGAAAACAACGAACATTTGCATTTTCTTTACGCATTTCTAATACCTATAATATTTTTTAGATGACGAATTTAATAACAATATGCTCGAAGTCAATATTACCGTTAACGACCCTGTTCAAGAAATGAATGTTGCTATAAACACTCAACAAGGTAATAGGAAAATTTGGTGTACATTATATACAGAACGCGTTTAAGATATTTTTTTACTTGATACTTTTATTATATTATTTAAAGACGTGTATTTTAATAACACTTAAAAATAAGTTAAGCTTAAGATCAAAAAGTTATTATTTAAAATATTATTTAGGAAATTCAAATTAGTAATAAAGAAATCAAATAATTAAATTTACAATTGAAAGATTTACTTAATCATTTAAATAATTTATTGTAGGACACGAAAGCGACGAAGATTTTCAAATATCGGAAGATTTTATAGATTTTATAGGTAAAAGAGCTATTATTTATTACTTTTTGAGTCAGACCGACCGAAAGTGCCACTTTTCCGTTCTAACCTTAAACAGAAAAGTGGTAATTTCGGCCTCGCTGTGCGATAGTATACGCACTAGGGACGAAAAGAAACTCAGCCTATAATGAGCTTTTGACAACCTTGCCTTCGGTTTAGATGTCAATTTTCGCGCGCTATAGATTGTCCACTTCTTTTCTGTCCTAGGTACGTAATGTACTATTTTTAACATCACAATCACCAATTCACTATCAACAATTATATATAATTTTTAGAGTCTGAAGACGAAACTTTATTGAATATACGCCGCCAAACGAATTACAAGGACATTGAAAATAGTATTGGACAAGGTTATTTATTTAATTTATTTATTTAATTTTTTATAATACTCGTACTATCATGAAAAATATTCATTGCAAAACAAAATTTTCATTTTAGTTCTCGCCTTCATTTATCAACAAGATGTTTCGATGAATGAGAATAATATCACAGGTAACAAAATGCAGTTTATAAATTTTATTTTCTATTCTTCGTACTAAATAATTTTACCATGTTTAGAGCCTGTCCAGGTAGTGAGAACGTCAACAGAAACATTACAGATGAAGATGGTAATATTTCTGAAGGTATTATAAAATAAAACTTTTTTTTCTATGAACATTTCACTTAACATTTCTGGTTTATAAATAATTTTATTTGTTTTAGTAGCACAAAATTTAAGGGGAGTTCCAAACCAACCGAGTCGAAAATTCGCTATTATAATACAAAAATGTTTCGTACTAAAAAAGTATGGGCTTTTATAAAAAACCTAGAGATATTTGCCGTAGATATCGGCATCGTCTAAAATGGCATTTAAATGCAATTAATCGTTTCTATGCGGAGGCGATAGATGAAATTTTGCATAGAGATTGCCTGTGGCGATTTGTAGGGCAAGTGTCTCTTGGTTTTTATAGTAGTGCATAATTGTTTAGTTCAACGCATTTTTGTACAAAAAAGGGAATTTTAGACTCATTGACTTGGAACCCACTTAACGAGGTAAACAAATCAATTATTAATAACTTTTCTAATTTCAGATTCCGATGACATGATTTTAATATTATCAGATGAGGAGGAAGATGTAGAAAATAGAAGTATCAACATGAATCAGCCATCAACTTCAGGTAATTAATAATCCATATTTACGGGTTCAAATGTATAAGTATTTAATTTTTATAATAAAAGATACTGTTTATGTTTAGGCACAATCGATGATCAGCATCTGTTAAATAGAACATGTCAACGAAAAGGTTTATTAAGAAAAATTTATTTTTATACAATAGTTTTACGTATTTAAAAATTGCCGCTGTATTCTCATTATAAAATTTCAGCTAGAAATAGAAGACAAAGGAGAAGAAATAGAAAATGGAAGCGACTGAACAGATCTTCGGAAAAAGACAAAGAAAAGAAAAAGCGTCAAAGACGAGCGAAAAAGCATAAAGGTAATAACATTCTGTATTTCAGGACCAAGGCAGATTTATATTGTAAAACTTGATATTAATATTTTACATATTAGTAGAACAATATATACACATATACATTTGATCATATTTTATTGCATTACATTGATTTGAACAGTTAAAAAATTTCGTCATCAATTTATTGCTTACATAAAGTTTGTTTCTAACGAACAAATAAATCTGCCTCGAGAGTTATTACAACAGTATATTAATCAATAACTAAAATAAAATACTTTATTGAACTACTTCAAAAAAGATTTTCATGAAAGAAATCAAATTTTTTCATATTTTTAATAATATTTATTTATTAATTTTTACAATACAAAGAATTATCTTTATATAAAATAAAATGAATCGGCTAAATCATGTTTTTTAAATTAAACTAATACCGAAAATAATTATAAACATAGGTTCATAAAAAATTTAAAGATGAATCATTAATCTGTGTACTTAAAATTCATAAAACAGTATAATGGTGAAAGTTGTACAAACTTTTTACAGTACGACAGTTTGTATATAATTGATGCATTCACTAATTTTTTTATAGAAGTTCTTCAAACATATATACCATAAATTATATATAATGTTAAAAAAAATATGTTTAAATCTTATTAAAATTTGCAATAATCCACATTATATTAAAATTTTATACTGTCAAAATGACGATTTAAGTATAAATTATGTTATATTTTTTAAATAGTTTGTAAAAATTAATTTTTTTTATTCAATAGGATCGCGGCACCCAAAGGAATAATTAGACATAGTGTTTGACTTTTTTATAGGTATTTAATTAATTTTTTAATGGTTTTAAAGTTTAATTCTGAGCGTACGTACGTACGTCCGTACGTCCGTACAGGCAGACTTTTATTTTTAACTCTTCTTATATCTCTCTTGGATTTTCGAAAAAAATGAATTTTATTTAATGAAAGTGATCGCGGAATCACACGGATTAATTAGTAATAGTGTTTAACCTTTTTATAGGTGCTTAATTACTTTTTTAAATGGTTAACCTCGATTATTTAAAATGATTATTTATTGTTTATCTCGATCAGTTACAACTGAAGTTAACATTAAGGACTGGACATCATCAACAGGAAGGGAATATTTTTTTTTAATTTCGTAATATGGGCTCCAGTAGATGATGCCCCGTCGACCTGGAGGTAACAGTAGGGACCTGGACATCTTCTACTGGAAGAAAAATTTTGTTTTTAATTTCGTAATATGCCTTCCAGTAGATGTTGCCCCGATGACCTGGAGGTAAAATTAGTGACCTGCACGTCATCTACAGGAAGAAAAATTTTTTTTTTATTTCGTAATAGGTCTTTCAGTAGAAGATGCCCTGTTGACCTGGAGGTAACATTACTGACCTACATATCTCCTACAGAGAAAAATTTTTTTTTTTGATTTCGTAATATGCCTGCCAGTAGATTATGCCCCGTCGACCTGGAGGTAACAGTAGGGACCTGACATTTTCTACAGGAAGAAAATTTTTTTTTAAATTTCGTAATGTGCGTTCCAGTAGATGATGCCGCGATGATCTAGAGGTAACATAAGGGACCTGAACATCATCTACTATCTAGGAAAAATTTTTTTTTTGGTTTCGTAATAGGCTTTCCAGTAGATGTTATCCCGTTAACCTAGAGGTAACATTAGGGACCTGGACATCATCTACAGGAAGAAAATTTTTTTTTATTTTTATAATGAACCTTCCAGTAGATGATGTCCCGATGACCTGTAGGTAACATTATGGACCTGGACATCCACTACAGGCAGAAAATATTTTTTTTTGATTCCGTAATAGGCCTTTCAGTAAATGTTGCCTCGTTAACCTGGAGGTAACATTAGTGACCTGGATATCATCTTCAGGAAAAAATTTTTTTTTGGTTTCGTAATAGGCTTTCCAGTAGATGTTTATCCCGTTAACCTGGAGGTAACATGAGGGACCTGGACATCATCTACAGGAAGAAAATTGTTTTTTTATTTTTATAATGAACCTTCCAGTAGATTATGTCCCGATGACCTGGAGGTAACATTAGGGACCTGGATATCTACTACAAGAAGAAATTTTTTTTTTTTGATTCCGTATAGGCCTTTCAGTAAATGTTGCCCCCGTTAACCTTGAGGTAACATTAGGGACCTGGAAATCATCTCCAGAAAGAAATGATTTTTTTAATTTCATAATGGACCTTCCAATATATATAGTAGTATTATAAATTTATGATAATTTTGTTATAAACTAAGAGATATTAACAACGTTACTAGAATGTAGGATGTACGTAGTAGATCAATTCTCAGAAATTCAGAAAAATACAGTTCATTAAGTAGATATTAAATGATATTATCCACATCCACATCCATCCACATTATATTAAAATTTTATACTGTCTAAATGACGATTTAAGTATAAATTATGTTATATATTTTAAATAGTTTATAAAAATTATTTTTTTTAATTCAATATGATCGCGGCACCCAAAGGAATAATTTGACTTAGTGTTTGAATTTTTTATAGGTATTTAAGTATTTTTTAATGGTTTAAAAAGTTTAAGTCTGAGCGTACGTTCGTATGTCCGTACAGGCAGACTTTTATTTTTAACTCTTCTTATCTCTCTTGAATTTTCGAAAAAATGAATTTTTTTTAAATGAAAGTATCGCGAAAACCACACGGATTATTAGAAATAATTCTTAACTTTTTATAAAAAAACCTCGATTATTTATCTCGATTATTTATTTGCTTATATCGATCAGTTATAACTAAAGGTAACATGAAGGACTGGATATCATCAACAGGAAGGGAATATTTTTTTTAATTTCGTAATATGGGCTCCAGTAGATGATGCCCCGTCGACCTGGAGGTAACAGTAGGGACCTGGACATCTTCTACTGGAAGAAAAATTTTGTTTTTTAATTTCGTAATATGCCTTCCAGTAGATGTTGCCCGATGACCTGGAGGTAAAATTAGTGACCTGCACGTCATCTACAGGAAGAAAATTTTTTTTTATTTCGTAATAGGTCTTTCAGTAGAAGATGCCCTGTTGACCTGGAGGTAACATTACTGACCTACATATCTCCTACAGGAAGAAAATTTTTTTTTTGATTTCGTAATATGCCTGCCAGTAGATTATGCCCCGTCGACCTGGAGGTAACAGTAGGGACCTGGACATTTTCTACAGGAAGAAAATTTTTTTTTAATTTCGTAATGTGCGTTCCAGTAGATGATGCCGCGATGATCTAGAGGTAACATAAGGGACCTGAACATCATCTACTATCTAGGAAAAATTTTTTTTTTGGTTTCGTAATAGGCTTTCCAGTAGATGTTATCCCGTTAACCTGGAGGTAACATTAGGGACCTGGACATCATCTACAGGAAGAAAATTTTTTTTTATTTTTATAATGAACCTTCCAGTAGATGATGTCCCGATGACCTGTAGGTAACATTATGGACCTGGACATCCACTACAGGCAGAAAATATTTTTTTTTGATTCCGTAATAGGCCTTTCAGTAAATGTTGCCTCGTTAACCTGGAGGTAACATTAGTGACCTGGATATCATCTTCAGGAAAAATTTTTTTTTGGTTTCGTAATAGGCTTTCCAGTAGATGTTATCCCGTTAACCTGGAGGTAACATGAGGGACCTGGACATCATCTACAGGAAGAAAATTGTTTTTTTATTTTTATAATGAACCTTCCAGTAGATTATGTCCCGATGACCTGGAGGTAACATTAGGGACCTGGATATCTACTACAAGAAGAAATTTTTTTTTTGATTCCGTAATAGGCCTTTCAGTAAATGTTGCCCCGTTAACCTTGAGGTAACATTAGGGACCTGGAAATCATCTCCAGAAAGAAATGATTTTTTTTAATTTCATAATGGACCTTCCAATATATAGTATTATTATAAATTTATGATAATTTTGTTAATAAACTAAGAGATATTAACAACGTTACTAGAATGTAGGATGTACGTAGTAGATCAATTCTCAGAAATTCAGAAAAATACAGTTCATTAAGTAGATATTAAATGATATTATCCACATCCACATCCATCCACATTATATTAAAATTTTATACTGTCTAAATGACGATTTAAGTATAAATTATGTTATATATTTTAAATAGTTTATAAAAATTAATTTTTTTTTAATTCAATATGATCGCGGCACCCAAAGGAATAATTTGACTTAGTGTTTGAATTTTTTATAGGTATTTAAGTAATTTTTTAATGGTTTAAAAGTTTAAGTCTGAGCGTACGTTCGTATGTCCGTACAGGCAGACTTTTTATTTTTTAACTCTTCTTATCTCTCTTGAATTTTCGAAAAAATGAATTTTTTTTAATGAAAGTATCGCGAAACCACACGGATTATTAGAAATAATCTTAACTTTTTTATAAAAAAACCTCGATTATTTATCTCGATTATTTATTTGCTTATATCGATCAGTTATAACTAAAGGTAACATGAAGGACTGGATATCATCAACAGGAAGGGAATATTTTTTTTTAATTTCGTAATGTTTGTTCCAGTAGATGATGTCGCGATGATCTGGAGGCAACATAAGGGACCTGAATATCATCTACAGGAAGAAATTAATTTTTTTTTAATTTCGTAATGTGCGTTCCAATAGATGATGTTGCGATGATCTGGAGGTAACATAAGGGACCTGGACATCATCTACAGGAAGAAATTAATTTTTTTTTAATTTCGTAATGTGCGTTACAGTAGATGATGCCGCGATGATCTGGAGGTAACATTAGGGACCTGGAAATCATCTTCAGAAAGAAATGATTTTTTTTAATTTCGTAATGTGCGTTCCAGTAGATAATAATAAAAATAATAATAAATAGTAATAAAATAATATAAATAACATAAATACCATAAATACTTTAAGTACCATAATACATAATAACATAAACTACCTAATATATAAATAGATTATAATTATATATGTATGATCAATATTTAATTATTTGGTTGAGTTTTTATATAAATTAGTTATATATAGACAAAAATTATTAAAATTTTTATACTATATTTTGTTATTTTATAAAATTTATAAAATAAAGTTTTACAATATTTAATATGTAACGTTATAATTAATCTTACGTAAATAGCAAATTTTAATATCAAAATAACAAAAGTTCTTACATCATATGTATAGTGAAATATATATACTACATATATTAAAATTTGTATAATATGTTTGTAGAATATTTATATACGCGTATACGTTCATTTCTTTTTCAGTATTCAATTGTTTTGAGACGACTTTTAATTAAGGCTATTAAAAATTTAACGCTATATTCTAATTACTCCATTCGTCCAATAGGTGGCGTGTATAAAATTTTCTATTTTTCCAGTTCTTCTCGCAAATGCTCAAAAATGTGTCAACTAGTATATAAGAAACAACAAGATATTTAGTTATTATGCGAAAATGTATCTTCCGTTCAGCGTATTTCAATGATAGCGATTGAAACAATATTTAAGTTAGTGACTAATAAGTGTAATGAATAAATATATGCGAGTGAATAAAAATTGCGATCAACTGCGTAAGAATAGTATATAATTAAATTCCAATATTAAATGCTTCTGTAGTACTTAATTGACAAATGGAATTCCCCCAATATATACATTCTATTTCGAATTAATTAAAAACAAAATATAATTCATTTTTACTTCCTTACATTCGCATTTAAAAAATACCAGATTGAATAATAAAATTTGCTGACTTATATAATAAAAATTACTATATTGAATATCAAAAATTACGATATTGGATATTAAAAGATAGTATATCTAAATTTTACTATATAACATAGCAAAAATTATTATATTGCTGAGATGTCACACTTTTCCTATACAATATAGTAATTTTTAATATAGATTATTTTATATAGATTTTTTGTAATATAGTTTATAATATTTTACTCAGTGTATAAAAAGTGTTATTACCAAATTACCAATAACACACAAATTAATAAGTACTGCCAAATAAATAAATAATTATTTGCAAAGGATGTATACATATCACATGACAATAAAAATCAATAATAATTCCTTTATGAAAAGTGCTATTGCAATAATAATTAAACTCTATTTCATACAAAAATTATTATTTTTATAGATAATTTCTATTTTTTTAATATTATCATTTTAATTCATCGTATAATAATAATAAATTCATTAATTATTATACATATGATAATAAATCTATATGGGTACAATTTAATAAATAATAATTGAATGTAGTTAAATAATAAAATATTTTTAGTTTAATTTAATATTATCTATTAGATAATGATTTTTCAGCGAGCGAGCGTGAGCGAGTGAGGATTTTAGCTAGTATTTATTTAAAGAAAAACATTAAAAAATCTGTTGATAGCTTGTACAATCGCAGACGTTTGTCATAATTTATTACAATATAATGTGAATACATTGTTTTGTAATAGTTTATGCAAACTAGCGATGTATTCATCGTTTCGTTGGTTCTTTTGATTTTATGTCATGTGAATCGACTCGAGATGATGCCCGCTTTGCAAAAAGCCCGTAAGATATCCGCAGTTTTTGGGACAGTTCTTTGAAAGTTAAATAAAATTTTATGTTAAATAGAATCTTACAATAGCGGAGGTTTATGCAATATATTAAAGTACATAATTTTGTATGTATTACTTTATTTATAAATAGTATAATTTTAAGTTTCAAATATCTATCTGGTTAACTGATGTTAGTAACAGTGAGTTATATAAACTGATTCAGTTAAATTATTTAAAAATAAATTATTGATTAATCAAAACTTAAGTCCTACAGAATTGATCGTATAATTGTATGTTTTATAGGTGTATCAAGAAGATAAAAATTGAGTACACATATTTTTGAAGTGTCTTTCATGAACGAGTTATTAAAATTCTACATTTTAATTTTTACTGTAGATTTTATTAATATATACGCCATATCTTTTGTATAAAATAAAAACATGAAATTGAAAAATTTCAGACATTCTTTGCCCGCGAAAACATTTGTTGAAATAAAATGATATTAATAGTTTTACATCATATTATATTCTTAAATAAATACTTCGTAATGTAATTTATTGTTTTATATACAGATTTTTTTTCTTTAGTTTCAGAAAAGATGTGTCTAATTTGCACAGTAAATGCGGTAACGCACGGATTTTTCCCTTGCGGACACTGCATTGTCTGCGAAGATTGTGCTGTAGCTTGCACTGATACAAAAAATAAGTGCCCTAAGTGTCGACAACCTGTTTGTTATGTGACTAAAATATATTTGGATTAAATAAATTTATTCTTTACCAAATAATTATTCCTCCTAAGATCCTTTTCTAACCTTTTAACCTGCCTTGAATTTCTACTATCATTAAGGGTTAAAAATTGAATGAATATAAGAACCTTTTTTGCAATAATGATGTAAAATAAATCGTAAAATGGTTTATATTATGTTGAACCTTTGAAGCATACATTTATCAAAGAAAGTGGTCTGTTCTTTTAAATTTTTTTTATAAATGTTCAACAAATAAATATTTGTAAAGTTTATATGCAAATTAATTAAAGATATAAACAAATAACAATTACTTAAATTGTTAACAATTGTAACAACTAAACAATTCGTAACTATGTTAAATACATATAAGTTATGTTAGAAACCTCCATAATAGGTTTATAAACTAATTTATTAATGTAAAGAACCTAAATGTTCCTTCGCTGACCAACTTGTAAAATTTGCTTGAGTCCGAGTAATCAAAAATGAAATTTACAAGATTTTTAAATTTCATTTTTGAGTATTCGGTCTCAAGCAGATTTTACAAGTTGGTCTGCGAAGGACCATTTAGGTTCTTTATATTAATAAATTAGTTTATACACCTATTATGGAGATTTCTCAGATAATTCCCTGCATAACCTCAAATTACTCTTGAAAGACATGACACTTTATAATTCATTAGCTATTTATTTATCTTTGCACAGACTTGATGGTCTAATGCATTCAGACAGTAACAGAAATATGTTAGGTTAAGTATTGAGAAAAGTATTTGAAGAATTTTATTTGAAATTAACTTTACTTTTACGTTAATAAAATTCAAGAAATGTATATTAATCACTTCTGGAAATATAATCATTTTTTTTAAACACGATCTTGATTTATTCGCGAACGATATAACAATAATAGGTCCTTATAAAATGTATATCGCACAGCTCTTACGCTTTACGCGGAACACAAGGACGACTTACACTTTATGGCATAAAAATCAACATTCTTTTTTATAAATTAAATACGAATTACGTAAACAATAATTCTATATATTATTAAAATTCCAGAGGCCAAGAGTCGCCAAACACTACAGAATAGTTCTTAGAGTTGAATTAGAGTTAAATTAATTAACTACTCTAAGAGATAGAGTTAAAAATTAACTCTAACGGTAGAGCAAGAAAAGTAACTCTATTAGAGTTAATTTAACTCTACGACGAATTAACTCGATCACTAGAGTTAAAATTAACTCTACCAGTTTAAAGCGTGTTCATGTTCGTATATTGAATTTGCACTATAGCATAGCGAAATTATTATGATTTATACTGGCTGTATAATGAGGTTACATAAATCTAAAAATTCAAGTGTGTCTTTAGGTGTTTACCCTAAATAATTCAATATAAATTTTACTTTAATAAGTATACAATTTTGTTTATTTTTTACATTTTTAAAAATCGTCGAATGTATCAAATAAGAAAGAGCTCAAATACTCTACCTTAGATTTAGTTGAACTCTACCTTAGAGTTAAATTAATTAACTCTAACTAGATTTAATTTCACTACTCTAATAGAGTTAAAATAATTAACTCGAACGTTCGAGTTTATTTTACTCTATTAGAGATCGCTTAATTTAAAAACTCATCACTTTATTTAAATATTGAATCACACTATATTAGTAGACCAAAAATCGTTAAAGAAAACCAGTACTAGATGTAAAAACTATTTTTTTAGAAGCAGTTATTTAATTATTCTTTCTGTTTAATATGAGTTACAATAAATTATGTTTTAATTACATATTAATCATTTACAATATTATTTGAATATTATTAATTTATGTTATATTATAATGTTAATTACGTTTTATACGTGTAAAAATGCATTTGAATTCAATACACCCGGCAATAGAACGAAATCTAAAAATTTGAAAAATTGGAATTCTAAGCCGGTTTATACGTGATTATACGCGTAAAATTGCATGTGAATTCAATCCCTCCGGCTATGGAACGAAATCTAAAAATTTTGAAAATTTGGACTTCTATGGCGGTTATACGTGTTTATACGTGTAAAAATGCACTTGAATTCAATCCCCCCGTCTATGAATGAAATCTAAAAATTTGAAACTTTGGACTTCTAAGCCGGTTATACGTGTAAAAATGCATTTGAATTCAATCACCGCGGCTATGGAATGAAATCTAAAAATTTGAAAATTTGCGCTACTTAGCCGGATTATACGTTTTTATACGTGTAAAATTTCATTTGAATTCAATCCCTTCGGCTATGGAACGAAATCTATAAATTTAAAATTTGAACTGCTATGGCGGTTATACGTGTTTATACGTGTAAAATTGCATGTGAATTCAATCCCTCCGGCTAGGGAACGAAATCTAAAAATTTTGAAAATTTGGACTCCTAGGCCGTTTTATACGTGTTTATACGTATAAAATTTCATTTCAATTCATCCCCGCGGCTATGGAATAAAATCTAAAAATTTGAAAATTTGAACTGCTATGGCGGTTATACGTTTTATACGTGTAAATTGCATGTGAATTCAATCCCTCCGGCTATAGAACGAAATCTAAAAATTTTGAAAATTTGGACTTCTAGGCCGTTTCAATACGTGTTTATACGTGTAAAAAATGTTTTTGAATTCAATCCCCCCGTCTATGGAACGAAATCTAAAAAATTTGAAAATTTGGGCTACTTAGCCGGATCATACGTTTTTCTACGTGTAAAAATTTCATTTCAATTCAATCCCCGCGGCTATGGAATGAAATCGAAAAATTTGAAAATTTGGTCTTCTTAACCGGTTTATACGTTTATATACGTTTAAAATTTCATTTGAAATCCATCCCCCCGGCTAGGGAACGAATCTAAGAATTTTGAAAATTTGGACTTCTCTTGCGGTTATACGTGTTTATACATGTAAAATTGCATGTGAATTCAATCCCGTCGATATGTAATGAAATCTAAAAATTGAAAATTGAACTGCTATGGCGGTTATACGTGTTTATACGTGTAAAATTGCATGTGTATTCAATCCCTCCGGCTATAGAACGAAATCTAAAAATTTTGAAAATTTGGACTTCTAGGCCGTTTCATACGTGTTATACGTGTAAAAATGTTTTTGAATTCAATCCCCCGTCTATGGAACGAAATCTAAAATTTGAAAATTTGGGCTACATAGCCGGATCATACGTTTTCTACGTGGTAAAATTTCATTTGAATTCAAACCCTCCGGCTATGGAACGAAATCTATAAATTTGAAAATTTGGACTTCTTAACCGGTTTATACGTTTATATACGTTTAAAATTTCATTTGAAAATCCACCCCCGGCTATGGAACGAAATCTAGAATTTTGAAAATTTGGACTTCTCTTGCGGTTATACGTGTTTATACATGTAAAATTGCATGTGAATTCATCCCCGCGGATATGGAATGAAATCTAAAAATTTGAAAATTTGAACTGCTATGGCGGTTATACGTGTTTATACGTGTAAAATTGCATGTGAATTCATCCCGCCGGCTATGGAACGAAATCTAAAAATTTTGAAAATTTGGACTTCTAGGCCGATTTATACGGTTTATACGTATAAAATTTCATTTCAATTCAATCCCCGCGGCTATGGAATGAAATCGAAAAAATTTGAAAGTTTGAACTGCTATGGCGGTTATACGTGTTTATACGTGTAAAATTGCATGTGAATTTAATCCCTCCGGCTATGGAACGAAATCTAAAAATTTGAAAATTTGTACTTCTAGATCGTGTTATACGTGTATACGTGTAAAAATGTTTTTGTATACAATCCCCCCGTCTATGGAACGAAATCTACAAATTTGTAAATTTGGAATTCTAAGCCGGTTTATACGTGTTATACGTATAAAATTTCATTTCATTCAATCCCCCGCGTCCTATGGAATGAAATCTAAAAATTTGAAAATTTGGACTTCTTACCGGTTTATACGTTTATATACGTTTAAAATTTCATTTGAAATCCATCCCGCCGGCTATGGACCGAAATCTAAGAATTGTGAAAAATTTGGACTTCTCTTGCGGTTATACGTGTTTATACGTGTAAAATTGCAATGTGAAGTCAATCCCGCCGGCTAGGGAATGAAATCTAAAAATTTTGATAATTTGGACTTCTAGTCCGTTTTCATACGATGTTTATACGGTGTAAAAATGTTTTGAATTCAACAATCCCCCCGTCTATGGAACGAAATCTAAAATTTGAAAAATTGGGCTACCTTAGGCCGGATTAATACGTTTTTATACGTGGTAAAATTGCATGGTGAAGTTCAATCCCTCCGGCTATGGAACGAAATCTAAAAATTTTGAAAAGTTTGGACTTCTAGGCCGTTTTATACGTGTTTATACATGTAAAATTGCATGTGAATTCAATCCCGTCGAATATGTAATGAAATCTAAAAATTTGAAAATTTGGACTTCTTAACCGGTTTATACGTTATATACGTTTAAAATTTCATTTGAATTCAATCCCTCCGGCTAGGGAACGAAATCTAAAAATTTTGAAAATTTGGGCTACTTAGCCGGTTTATACGTGTTTATACATGTAAAATTGCATGTGAATTTAATCCCTCCGGCTATGGAACGAAATCTACAAATTTTGAAAATTTGGGCTACATAGCCGGATCATACGTTTTTCTACGTGTAAAATTTCATTTCAATTCAATCCCCGCGGCTATGGAATAAAATCTAAAAATTTGAAAATTTGGACTTTTTTGGCGGATATACGTGTTTATACATGTAAAATTGCATGTGAATTCAATCCCCGCGGATATGGAATGAAATCTAAAAATTTGAAAAATTGGAATTCTAAGCCGGTTTATACGTGTAAAATTTCATTTGAATTCAATCCCCCCGTCTATGGAATGAAATCTAAAAATTTTGAAAATTTGCGCTACTTAGCCGGATCATACGTTTTTCTACGTGTAAAATTTCATTTGAATTCAATCCCTCCGGCTATGGAATGAAATCTAAAAATTTTGAAAATTTGGACTTCTCTTGCGGTTATACGTGTTTATACGTGTAAAATTTCATTTGAAATCCATCCCCCCGGCTATGGAACGAAATCTACAAATTTGTAAATTTGGAATTCTAAGCCGGTTTATACGTGTAAAATTGCATGTGAATTCAATCCCGTCGAATATGTAATGAAATCTAAAAATTTGAAACTTTGGACTTCTAAGCCGGTTTATACGTGTAAAATTGCATGTGAATTCAATCCCTTCGGCTATGGAACGAAATCTAAGAATTTTGAAAATTTGGGCTACTTAGCCGGTTTATACGTGTAAAAATGCACTTGAATTCAATCCCCCCGTCTATGGAATGAAATCTAAAAATTTTGAAAATTTGGACTTCTAGGCCGATTTATACGTGTTTATACGTGTAAAAATGTTTTTGAATTCAATCCCCCCGTATATGGAACGAAATCTAAGAATTTTGAAAATTTGGACTTCTTAACCGGTTTATACGTTTATATACGTTTAAAATTTCATTTGAATTCAATCCCCCCGTATATGGAACGAAATCTATAAATTTGAAAATTTGCGCTACTTAGCCGGATTATACGTTTTTATACGTGTAAAAATGCATTTGAATTCAATCCCTTCGGCTATGGAACGAAATCTAAGAATTGTGAAAATTTGGACTTTTTTGGCGGATATACGTGTTTATACGTGTAAAAATGTTTTTGTATACAATCCCCCCGTCTATGGAACGAAATCTAAGAATTTTGAAAATTTGGACTTCTAGGCCGATTTATACGTGTTTATACGTGTAAAATTGCATGTGAATTCAATCCCGCCGGCTATGGAACGAAATCTATAAATTTGAAAATTTGAACTGCTATGGCGGTTATACGTGTTTATACATGTAAAATTGCATGTGTATTCAATCCCTCCGGCTATGGAACGAAATCTACAAATTTTGAAAATTTGGACTTCTAGGCCGTTTTATACGTGTTTATACGTGTAAAATTGCATGTGAATTCAATCCCCGCGGATATGGAATGAAATCTAAAAATTTTGAAAATTTGTACTTCTAGATCGTTTTATACGTGTATACGTGTAAAAATGCATTTGAATTCAATACACCCGGCAATAGAACGAAATCTAAAAATTTGAAAATTTGGGCTACTTAGCCGGTTTATACGTGTTTATACGTGTAAAATTTCATTTGAAATCCACCCCCGGCTATGGAACGAAATCTACAAATTTGTAAATTTGGAATTCTAAGCCGGTTTATACGTGTAAAAATGCATTTGAATTCAATCCCTCCGGCTATGAAACGAAATCTACAAATTTGTAAATTTGGAATTCTAAGCCGGTTTATACGTGTTTATACATGTAAAATTGCATGTGAATTCAATCCCCCCGTATATGGAACGAAATCTACAAATTTGTAAATTTGGAATTCTAAGCCGGTTTATACGTGTTTATACGTGTAAAATTGCATGTGAATTCAATCCCTCCGGCTATGGAATGAAATCTAAAAATTTTGAAAATTTGGACTTCTAGGCCGTTTTATACGTGTTTATACGTGTAAAAATGTTTTTGAATTCAATCCCCCCGTCTATGGAACGAAATCTAAAATTTTGAAAATTTGGGCTACTTAGCCGGATTATACGTTTTTATACGTGTAAAATTTCATTTGAATTCAATCCCTCCGGCTATGAAACGAAATCTACAAATTTTGAAAATTTGGACTTTTTTGGCGGTTATACGTGTTTATACGTGTAAAATTGCATGTGAATTCAATCCCCGCGGATATGGAATGAAATCTAAAAATTTGAAAATTTGAACTTCTATGGCGGATATACGTGTTTATACGTGTAAAATTGCATGTGAATTCAATCCCTCCGGCTATGGAATGAAATCTAAAAATTTTGAAAATTTGGACTTCTAGGCTGTTTTATAGGTGTTTATATGTGTAAAAATGTTTTTGAATTCAATCCCCCCGTCTATGGAACGAAATCTAAAATTTTGAAAATTTGGGCTACTTAGCCGGATTATACGTTTTTATACGTGTAAAATTTCATTTGAATTCAATCCTCCGGCTATGGAACGAAATCTAAAAATTTTGAAAATTTGGACTTCTATGGCGGTTATACGTGTTTATACGTGTAAAAATGTTTTTGAATTCAATCCCCCCGTCTATGGAATGAAATCTAAAAATTTGAAAATTTGGGCTACTTAGCCGGTTTATACGTTTTCCTACTATCGTGCGCAAAGTTCGAGTTTGCGCACTCATTTGCGTGCGCAAAGTTCCACTTTCCCACACGCTATAATTTCTACAATTGAGCGTGCGGGAAAGTAGTTGAGCGTGCGGGAAAGTAGTTAAGCGTGCGGAAAAGTGGTTGAACACGTAGGAAAGTATAAGAAGTTGGGCGCAATACAATACGTATGAATATGGGCACGTAACTCGAACGCCGATTTGTTTACGTCTTGTTACTTAGCAACATCTTATATTTATGTTAAAAGTTTCAATCTTAATTTTGACGTCTCACTTGCGGCTCTATATATACGTATTTATATGTTCTGAATAAGGATGACATCAGTAAGTGGGGTCGACAGTGATAGTGACGATGTGTTCGATGATGTGCCACCGGAATAGCTTGAAGCAGCAAAAGAAATAGCTTTGAATACGTTGCCAAATATTTCTAAACAAAATATACAAAAGTTTACAATGAGTTCAAAAAGTGGCGTAGTACAAGAAATACGAAATCATTTGTAGAGTCCGTTTTATTACTGTATTTAAACGAAATATCAACAAAATTTAAATTTAAATGTTAAATTAACGGTTTTTCATTTTTTTAAGCGGGGGGGCTCCGCCCCCCCAAACCCCCCCGTCCCCCCCAACTTTCCCTCCGCCCACGCGGTTCTGCTCAAATGTGTCGAACTTTGCGCACTCAGTAGGAAAAATAGTATACGATACTCGTGCGCTCGTAGGTTATCTCGCACTCGCTTCGCTCGTGCGGGAACAACCTACTTTGCGCACTCGTATCGTAATGTACTATTATATACGTGGAAAATTTCATTTGAATTCAATCCCTCCGGCTATGAAACGAAATCTACAAATTTTGAAAATTTGGACTTTTTTGGCGGATATACGTGTTTATACGTGTAAAATTGCATGTGAATTCAATCCCTCCGGCTATGGAATGAAATCTAAAAATTTTGAAAATTTGGACTTCTAGGCCGTTTTATACGTGTTTATACGTGTAAAAATGTTTTTGAATTCAATCCCCCCGTATATGGAACGAAATCTAAAATTTTGAAAATTTGGGCTACTTAGCCGGATTATACGTTTTTATACGTGTAAAATTTCATTTGAATTCAATCCCTCCGGCTATGGAACGTTTTCTAAAAATTTTGAAAATTTGGACTTCTCTGGCGGTTTATACGTGTTTATACGTGTAAAAATGTTTTTGAATTCAATCCCCCCGTCTATGGAACGAAATCTAAAATTTTGAAAATTTGGGCTACTTAGCCGGATTATACCTTTTTATACGTGTAAAATTTCATTTCAATTCATTCCCCGCGGCTATGGAATGAAATCTAAAAATTTGAAAATTTGGACTTCTTGACCGGTTTATACGTTTACATACGTTTAAAATTTCATTTGAAATCCATCCCCCCGGCTATGGAACGAAATCTAAGAATTTTGAAAATTTGGACTACTCTTGCGGTTATATGTGTTTATACGTGTAAAATTGCATGTGAATTCAATCCCCGCGGATAAGGAATGAACTCTAAAAATTTGAACTGCTAGGGCGGTTATACGTTTTTATACGTGTAAAATTTCATTTGAATTCAATCCCTCCGGCTATGGAACGAAATCTACAAATTTGAAAATTTGAACTGCTATGGCGGTTATACGTGTTTATACGTGTAAAATTGCATGTGAATTCAATCCCTCCGTCTATGGAACGAAATCTAAAAATTTGAAAATTTGGGCTACTTAGCCGGATTATACGTTTTTATACGTGTAAAATTTCATTTGAATTCAATCCCTCCGGCTATGGAACGAAATCTAAAAATTTTGAAAATTTGGTCTTCTATGCCGGTTTATACGTGTTTATATGTATAAAAATTCATATCAATTCAATCCTCGCGGATATGGAATGAAAACTAAAAATTTGAAAATTTGAACTGCTATGGCGGTTATACGTGTTTATACGTGTAAAATTTCATTTGAAATCCATCCCCCCGGCTATGGATCGAAATCTAAAAATTTTGAAAATTTGGAGTTTTATACCGGTTTATACGTGTTTATACGTAAAAATGTTTTTGAATTCAATCCCCCCGTCTATGGAACGAAATCTAAAATTTTGAAAATTTGGGCTACTTAGCCGGATTATACGTTTTTATACGTGTAAAATTTCATTTCAATTCAATCCCCGCGGCTATGGAATGAAATCTAAAAATTTGAAAATTTGGACTTCTTGACCGGTTTATACGTTTATATACGTGGAAAATTTCATTTGAATTCAATCCCTCCGGCTATGAAACGAAATCTACAATTTTGAAAATTTGGACTTTTTTGGCGGATATACGTGTTTACGTGTAAAATTGCATGTGAATTCAATCCCTCCGGCTATGTAATGAAATCTAAAAATTTTGAAAATTTGGACTTCTAGGCCGTTTTATACGTGTTTATACGTGTAAAAATGTTTTTGAATTCAATCCCCCCGTCTATGGAACGAAATCTAAAATTTTGAAAATTTGGGCTATTAGCCGGATTATACGTTTTTATACGTGTAAAATTTCATTTGAATTCAATCCTCCGGCTATGGAACGAAATCTAAGAATTTTGAAAATTTGGACTTCTCTGGCGGTTTATACGTGTTTATACGTGTAAAAATGTTTTGAATTCAATCCCCCCGTCTATGGAACGAAATCTAAAATTTTGAAAATTTGGGCTACTTAGCCGGATTATACCTTTTTATACGTGTAAAATTTCATTTCAATTCATTCCCCGCGGCTATGGAATGAAATCTAAAAATTTGAAAATTTGGACTTCTTGACCGGTTTATACGTTTACATACGTTTAAAATTTCATTTGAAATCATCCCCCGGCTATGGAACGAAATCTAAGAATTTTGAAAATTTGGACTACTCTTGCGGTTATACGTGTTTATACTGTAAATTGCATTAGAATTCAATCCCCGCGGATAAGGAATGAACTCTAAAAATTTGAACTGCTAGGGCGGTTATACGTTTTTATACGTGTAAAATTTCATTTGAATTCAATCCCTCCGGCTATGGAACGAAATCTACAAATTTGAAAATTTGAACTGCTATGGCGGTTATACGTGTTTATACGTGTAAAATTGCATGTGAATTCAATCCTCCGTCTATGGAACGAAATCTAAAAATTTGAAAATTTGGGCTACTTAGCCGGATTATACGTTTTTATACGTGTAAAATTTCATTTGAATTCAATCCCTCCGGCTATGGAACGAAATCTAAAAATTTGAAAATTTGGTCTTCTATGCCGGTTTATACGTGTTATATGTATAAAAATTCATATCAATTCAATCCTCGCGGATATGGAGTGAAAACTAAAAATTTGAAAATTTGAACTGCTATGGCGGTTATACGTGTTTATACGTGTAAAATTTCATTTGAAATCCATCCCCCCGGCTATGGATCGAAATCTAAAAATTTTGAAAATTTGGACTTTTATACCGGTTTATACGTGTTTATACGTGTAAAAATGTTTTTGAATTCAATCCCCCCGTCTATGGAACGAAATTTAAAAATTTGAAAATTTGGGCTACTTAGCCGGATTATACGTTTTTATACGTGTAAAATTTCATTTGAATTCATCCCTCCGGCTATGGAACGAAATCTAAACATTTTGAAAATTTGGACTTCTATGCAGGTTTATACGTGTTTATACGTATAAAAATTCATTTCAATGCAATCCCCGCGGATATGGAATGAAATCTAAAAATTTGAAAATTTGAACTGCTATGGCGGTTATATGTGTTTATACGTGTAAAATTGCATGTGAATTCAATCCCTCCGGCGATGGAACGAAATCTAAAAATTTTGAAAATTTGGACTTCTAGGCCGTTTTACACGTGTCTACGTGTAAAAATGTTTTTGTATACAATCCCCCCGTCTATAGAACGAAATCTAAAATTTTGATAATTTGTACTTCTAAGCCGGTTTATACGTGTTTGTACGTGTAAAAATGCATGTGAATTCAATCCCCCCGGTATTGGACGAAATCTAAAAAATTTGCAAATTCGGACTTCTAAGCCGGTTTATACGTGTAAAAATGCACGTGAATTCAATCATCCCGGCTATGAAACGAAATCTAAAAACTTTGAAAATTCGGACTTCTTAGCCGGATTATACGTGTTTATACCTGTAAAAATGCATGTGAATTCAATCCCCACGACTATAAAACGAAATCTAAAAGTTTGAAAATTTAGACTTCTAAGCAGGTTTATACGTGTAAAAATGCACGGGAATTCAATCCCCCCGGCTATGAAACGAAATCTAAAAACTTTGAAAATTCGGACTTCTAGCCAGTTTATACGTGTTTATACGTGAAAAATGCATGTGAATTCAATCCCCCGGCTATGGAACGAATTCAAAAATTTGAAAATTCGGACTTCTTAGCCGGTTTATACGTGTTTATACGTGTAAAAATGCATGTGAATTCAATCCCCACGACTATAAAACAAAATCTAAAAATTTGAAAATTTAGACTTCTAAGCAGGTTTATACGTGTAAAAATGCACGGGAATTCAATCCCCCGGCTATGAACGAAATCTAAAAACTTTGAAAATTCGGACTTCTTAGCCCTTTTATACGTGTTTATACTTGATAAATGCATGTTAATTCAATCCCCCCGGCTATGGAACGAAATCTAAAAATTTGAAAATTTGGACTTCTTAGCCGGTTTATACGCGTTTGTACGTGTAAAATATCATTAGAATTCAATCCCCCGGCGATGTAACGAAATCTAAAAATTTTAAAATTTGGACTTCTAAGCCGGTTTATACGTGTATATACGTGTAAAAATGCATGTGAATTGTATCCCCCCGGCTATGGAACGAAATCTTAAAATTTGAATATTCGGAATTCTTAGCCAGTCTATACGTGTTTATATGTGTAAAATGTATTTGAATTCAACCCCGGCTATGGAACGAAATTTAAAAATTTGATAATTTGAACTTCTAAGCCAGTTTATACGTGTTTGTACGTGTAAAAATGTTTTTGAATTCAATCCCCCCGTCTATGGAACGAAATCTAAAAATTTGAAAATTTGGGCTACTTAGCCGGATTATACGTTTTTGTACGTGTAAAATTTCATTTGAATTCAATCCCTCCGGCTATGGAACGAAATCTAAAAATTTTGAAAATTTGGACTTCTATGCAGGTTTATACGTGTTTATACGTATAAAAATTCATTTCAATTCAATCCCCGCGATATGGAATGAAATCTAAAAATTTGAAAATTTGAACTGCTATGGCTGTTATACGTGTTTATACGTGTAAAATTGCATGTGAATTCAATCCCTCCGGCGATGGAACGAAATCTAAAAATTTTGAAAATTTGGACTTCTAGGCCGTTTTATACGTGTCTACGTGTAAAAATGTTTTTGTATACAATCCCCCCGGCTATGAAACGAAATATAAAAACTTTGAAAATTTGGACTCTTAGCCGGATTATACGTGTTTATACGTGAAAAATGCACATGTGAATTCAATCCCCCGGCTATGGAACGAAATCTAAAAATTTGAAAATTAGACTTCTAAGCAGGTTTATACGTGTAAAAATGCACGGGAATTCAATCCCCCCGGCTATGAAACGAAATCTAAAAACTTTGAAAATTCGGACTTCTAGCCAGTTTATATGTGTTTATACGTGAAAAATGCATGTGAATTCAATCCCCCGGCTATGGAACGAATTCAAAAATTTGAAAATTCGGACTTCTTAGCCCTTTTATACGTGTTTATACTTGATAAATGCATGTTAATTCAATCCCCCCGGCTATGGAACGAAATCTAAAAATTTGAAAATTTGGACTTCTTAGCCGTTTATACGCGTTTGTACGTGTAAAATATCATTAGAATTCAATCCCCCGGCGATGTAACGAAATCTAAAAATTTTAAAATTTGGACTTCTAAGCCGGTTTATACGTGTATATACGTGTAAAAATGCATGTGAATTGTATCCCCCCGGCTATGGAACGAAATCTTAAAATTTGAATATTCGGAATCTTAGCCAGTCTATACGTTTTATGTGTAAATGTATTTGAATCAACCCCGGCTATGGAACGAAATTTAAAATTGATAATTTGAACTTCTAAGCCAGTTTATACGTGTTGTACGTGTAAAAATGTTTTTGAATCAATCCCCCCGTCTATGGAACGAAATCTAAAAATTTTGAAAATTTGGGTACTTAGCCGGATTATACGTTTTGTACGTGTAAAATTTCATTTGAATCAATCCCTCCGGCTATGGAACGAAATCTAAAAATTTTGAAAATTTGGACTTTATGCAGGTTTATACGTGTTTTACGTATAAAAATTCATTTCAATTCAATCCCCGCGAATATGGAATGAAATCTAAAAATTTGAAAATTTGAACTGCTATGGCGGTTATACGGTTTATACGTGTTAAATTGCATGTGAATTCAATCCCTCCGGCGATGGAACGAAAATCACAAAATTTTGAAAATTTGGACTTCTAGGCGTTTATACGTGTCTACGTGTAAAAATGTTTTTGTATACAATCCCCCCGGCTATGAAACGAATCTAAAAACTTTGAAAAATTTGGACTTCTTAGCCGGATTACTGTTTATACGTGTAAAAATGCATGTGATTCAATCCCCCGACTATAGAACGAAATCTAAAAATTTGAAAATTTAGACTTCTAAGCAGGTTTATACGTGTAAAAATGCACGGGAATTCAATCCCCCGGCTATGAAACGAAATCTAAAAACTTTGAAAATTCGGACTTCTAGCCAGTTTATATGTGTTTATACGTGAAAAATGCATGTGAATTCAATCCCCCGGCTATGGAACGAATTCAAAAATTTGAAAATTCGGACTTCTTAGCCCTTTTATACGTGTTTATACTTGATAAATGCATGTAATTCAATCCCCCCGCTATGGAACGACAATCTAAAAATTTTGAAAATTTGGACTTCTTAGCCGGTTATACGCGTTTGTACGTGTAAAATATCATTAGAATTCAATCCCCGGCGATGTAACGAATCTAAAAATTTTAAAATTTGGTCTTCTAGCCGGTTTATACGTGTATATACGTGTAAAAATGCATGTGAATTGTATCCCCGGCTATGGAACGAAATCTTAAAATTTGAAAATTTCGAACGGCTATGGCGGTTATATGTGTTCTATACGTGTAAAAATTGCATGTGCATCAATCCCCCGGCGATGGAACGAAATCTAAAATTTTTGAAAATTTGGACTTCTAGGCCGTTTACACGTGTCTACGTGTTAAAATGTTTTTGTATACAATCCCCCGTCTATAGAACGAAATCTAAAATTTTGATAATTTGTACTTCTAAGCCGGGTTTATACGTGTTTTGTACGTGTAAAATGCATGTGCATTCAATCCCCCCGGTATTGGACGAAATCTAAAAATTTGCAAATTCGGACTTCTAAGCCGGGTTTATACGTGTAAAACTGCACGTGAATTCAATCATCCCGGCTATGAACGAAATCTAAAAACTTTGAAAATTCGGACTTCTTAGCCGGATTATACGTGTTTATACCTGTAAAAATGCATGTGAATTCAATCCCCACGACTATAAAACGAAATCTAAAAGTTTGAAAATTTAGACTTCTAAGCAGGTTTATACGTGTAAAAATGCACGGGAATTCAATCCCCCCGGCTATGAAACGAAATCTAAAAACTTTGAAAATTCGGACTTCTAGCCAGTTTATACGTGTTTATACGTGAAAAATGCATGTGAATTCAATCCCCCGGCTATGGAACGAATTCAAAAATTTGAAAATTCGGACTTCTTAGCCGGTTTATACGTGTTTATACGTGTAAAAATGCATGTGAATTCAATCCCCACGACTATAAAACAAAATCTAAAAATTTGAAAATTTAGACTTCTAAGCAGGTTTATACGTGTAAAAATGCACGGGAATTCAATCCCCCCGGCTATGAAACGAAATCTAAAAACTTTGAAAATTCGGACTTCTTAGCCCGTTTATACGTGTTTATACTTGATAAATGCATGTTAATTGAATCCCCCCGGCTATGGAACGAAATCTAAAAATTTGAAAATTTGGACTTCTTAGCCGGTTTATACGTGTTTGTACGTGTAAAATATCATTAGAATTCAATCCCCCGGCGATGTAACGAAATCTAAAAATTTTAAAATTCGGACTTCTAGCCAGTTTATACGTGTTTATACGTGAAAAATGCACGTGAATTCAATCCCCCGGCTATGGAACGAATTCAAAAATTTGAAAATTATAACTTCTAAGCCGGTTTATACGTGTTTGTACGTGTAAAAATGCATGTGAATTGTATCCCCCCGGCTATGGAACGAAATCTCAAAATTTGAATATTCGGAATTCTTAGCCAGTCTATACGTGTTTATATGTGTAAAATGTATTTGAATTCAACCCCGGCTATGGAACGAAATCTAAAAATTTGATAATTTGAACTTCTAAGCCGGATTATACGTGTTTGTACGTGTAAAAATTCATGTGAATTCAATCCCCCCGGTATTGGACGAAATCTAAAAAATTTGAAAATTCGGACTTCTAAGCCGGTTCTACATGTTGTACGTGCGGTAAATATCATTAGAATTCAATCAATCTAAAAATTTCAAATTTCTTAGCCTGTCTATACGTTTTTATATGTGTAAAAATGTAGTTGAATTCAACGCCGGCTATGGAACGAAATCTAAAAATTTGAAAATTTGGACTTCTAAGCCTGTTTATACGTGTTATACGTGAAAAATGCATGTGAATTCAATCCCCCCGGCTATGGAACGAAATCTAAAATTTGAAAATTTGGACTTCTAAGCAGGTTTATACGTGTAAAAGGCACGGGAATTCAATCCCCCGGCTATGAAACGAAATCTAAAAACTTGGAAAATTCGGACTTCTAGCCAGTTTATACGTGTTTATACGTGAAAAATGCACGTGAATTCAATCCCCCGGCTATGGAACGAATTCAAAAATTTGAAAATTTGAACTTCTAAGCCGGTTTATACGTGTTTGTACGTGTAAAAATGCATGTGAATTCAATCCCCCCGGTATTGGACGAAATCTAAAAATTTGAAAATTTGGACTTCTACGCCGGTTTATACGTGTTTATACGTGATACATGCATGTGAATTCAATGTCCCCGGCTATGGAACGAAATCTAAAAATTTGAAAATTTGGACTTCTTAGCCGGTTTATACGTGTTTGTACGTGTAAAATATCATTAGAATTCAATCCCCCGTCTATGGAACGAAATCTAAAAATTTCAAATTTCTTAGCCTGTCTATACGTTTTTATATGTGTAAAATGTATTTGAATTCAACCCAGGCTATGGAACGAAATCTAAAAATTTGATAGTTTGAACTTCTAAGCCGGTTTATACGTGTTTGTACGTGTAAAAATGCATGTGAATTCAATCCCCCCGGTATTGGACGATATATAAAAAATTTGAAAATTCGGACTTCTAAGCCGGTTTATACGTGTTTATACGTGTAAAAATGCATGTGAATTCAATCCCCCCGGCTATGGAACTAATTCAAAAATTTGAAAATTCGGACTTCTTAGCCCGTTTATACGTGTTTATACTTGATAAATGCATGTTAATTCAATCCCCCCGGCTATGGAACGAAATCTAAAAATTTTAAAATTTGGACTTCTTAGCCGGTTTATACGTGTTTGTACGTGTAAAATTTCATTAGAATTCAATCCCCCGGCGTTGTAACGAAATCTAAAAATTTTAAAATTCGGACTTCTAGCCAGTTTATACGTGTTTATACGTGAAAAATGCACGTGAATTCAATCCCCCGGCTATGGAACGAATTCAAAAATTTGAAAATTAGAACTTCTAAGCCGGTTTATACGTGTTTGTACGTGTAAAATTGCATGTGAATTGTATCCCCCCGGCTATGGAACGAAATCTTAAAATTTGAATATTCGGAATTCTTAGCCAGTCTATACGTGTTTATATGTGTAAAATGTATTTGAATTCAACCCCGGCTATGGAACGAAATCTAAAAATTTGATAATTTGAACTTCTAAGCCGGTTTATACGTGTTTGTACGTGTAAAATATCATTAGAATTCAATCCCCCGTCTATGGAACGAAATCTAAAAATTTCAAATTTCTTAGCCTGTTTATACGTTTTTATATGTGTAAAAATGTATTTGAATTCAACGCCGGCTATGGAACGAAATCTAAAAATTTGAAAATTTGGACTTCTAAGCCTGTTTATACGTGTTTATACGTGAAAAATGCATGTGAATTCAATCCCCCCGGCTATGGAACGAAATCTAAAAATTTGAAAATTTGGACTTCTAAGCAGGTTTATACGTGTAAAAATGCACGGGAATTCAATCCCCCCGGCTATGAAACGAATTCAAAAATTTGAAAATTTGAACTTCTAAGCCGGTTTATACGTGTTTGTACGTGTAAAAATGCATGTGAATTTCATCCCCCCGGTATTGGACGAAATCTAAAAATTTTAAATTTGGACTTCTAAGCCGGTTTATACGTGTTTATACGTGATAAATGCATGTGAATTCAATCCCCCCGGCTATGGAACGAAATCTAAAAATTTGAAAATTTGGACTTCTTAGCCGGTTTATACGTGTTTGTACGTGTAAAATATCATTAGAATTCAATCCCCCGTCTATGGAACGAAATCTAAAAATTTCGAATTTCTTAGCCTCTCAATACGTTTTTATATGTGTAAAATGTATTTGAATTCAACCCCGGCTATGGAACGAAATCTAAAAATTTGATAATTTGAACTTCTAAGCCGGTTTATACGTGTTTGTACGTGTAAAAATGCATGTGAAATCAATCCCCCCGGTATTGGACGATATCTAAAAAATTTGAAAATTCGGACTTCTAAGCCGGTTTATACGTGTTTATACGTGTAAAAATGCATGTGAATTCAATCCCCCCGGCTATGGACCTAATTCAAAAATTTGAAAATTCGGACTTCTTAGCTGGTTTATATGTGTTTGTACGTCTAAAATATCATTAGAATTCAATCCCCCGTCTATGGAACGAAATCTAAAAATTTCCAATTTGAACATCTTAGCCTGTCTATACGTTTTTATATGTGTAAAAATGTATTTGAATTCAACGCCGGCTATGGAACGAAATCTAAAAATTTGAAAATTTGGACTTCTAAGCCTGTTTATACGTGTTTCTACGTGTAAAATGCATGTGAATTCCATCCCCCCGACTATAGAACGAAATCTAAAAATTTGAAAATTGGACTTCTAAGCAGGTATATACGTGTTTATACGTGTAAAAATGCATGTGAATTCATTCCCCCGGCTATAGCACGAAATCTAAAAATTTGAAAATTTGGACTTCTAAGCCGGTTTATACGTGTTTATACGTGTAAAAATTCATGTGAATTGAATCCCCCCGGCTACAGAACGATATCTAAAAATTTGAAAATTTGGGCTTCTAAGCCGGTTTATACGTGTTTATACGTGTAAAAATGCATGTGAATTCAATACACCCGGATATGGCACGAAATCTAAAACTTTGAAAATTTGGACTTCTTAGCTTGTCTATACGTAATTATATGTGTAAAAATGTATTTGAATTCCACCCCGGCTTAGGAACGAAATCTAAAAATTTGAAAATTTGAACTTCTTAGCCGGGTTATACGTGTTTATACGTGTAAAAATTCATGTGAATTCAATCCCCCCGGCTATGGCACGAAATTTAAAACTTTGAAAATTTGGACTTCTAAACCTGTCTATACGTGTTTATATGTGTAAAAATGTATTTGAATCCAACCCCGGCTATGGAACGAAATCTAAAAAATTGAAAATTTGAACTTCTAAGCAGGTTTATACGTGAATATATGTGAAAAAATGCATGTGAGTTCAATACCCCGGCTATAGAACGAAAACAAAAAAATTTGAAAATTTGGACTTCTTAGTCGGTTTATACGTGTTTATGCGTGTAAAAATGCATGTAAATTCAATCCCCCCGCTATAGAACGATATCTAAAAATTTAAAAATTTGAACTTCTTAGCCGGTTTATACGTGTTTATAGGTGTAAATATGCATGCGAATTCAATCCCCCCGACTATAGAACGAAATCTAAAAATTTGAAAATTTCGAATTCTAAGCCGGTTTATACGTGTTTATACGTGTAAATATGCATGCGAATTCAGTCCCCCCGGGATTGGACGATATCTAAAAATTTGACAATTTGGACTTCTTAGCTGGATTATATGTGTTTGTACGTGTAGAATATCGTTAGAATTCAATCCCCCGGCTATGGAACGAAATCTAAAAATTTGAAAGTCGGAATTTTTAACCGGATTATACGTGTTTATACGTGTAAAAATGCATGTGAATTCAATCGCCCCGGCTATGGAACGAATCCTAAAAGTTTGAACATTTGGACTTCGAAGGCGGTTTATACGTGTTTATATGTGTAAAAATACATGTGAATTCAATCCCCCCGGCTATGGAACGAAATCTAAAAAATTTGAAAATTTGGACTTCTTAGCCTGTTTATACGTGATTATACGTGTAAAAATATATTTGATTTCAATCCCCACGGCTATGGAACGAAATCTACAAATTTGAAAATATGGACTTCTAAGCCGGTTTATGCGTGTTTGTACGTGTAAAAATGCATGTGAATTCAATCCCCACGGTAAAGGACGAAATCTAAAAAATTTGAAAATTCGGACTTCTTAGCTGGTTTATACGTGTTTATACGTGTAAAAATAAATGTGAATTCAATCCCCCCGGCTATGTAACGAAATATAAAATTTGAATATTCGGACTTCTTAGCCTGTCTATACGTGTTTTTATGTGTAAAATGTATTTGAATTCAACCCCGGCTATGGGACGAAATCTAAAAATTTGAAAATTTGAACTTCTAAGCCGGTTTATACGTGTTAGTGCGTGTAAAAATACATGTAAATTCAATCCCCCCGGTATTGGACGAAATCTAAAAATTTTAAATTTGGACTTCTAAGCCGGTTTATACGTGTTTATACGTGATAAATGCATGTGAATTCAATCCCCCCGGCTATGGAACGAAATCTAAAAATTTGAAAATTTGGACTTCTTAGCCGGTTTATACGTGTTTGTACGTGTAAAATATCATTAGAATTCAATCCCCCGTCTATGGAACGAAATCTAAAAATTTCGAATTTCTTAGCCAGTCAATACGTTTTTATATGTGTAAAATGTATTTGAATTCAACCCCGGCTATGGAACGAAATCTAAAAATTTGATAATTTGAACTTCTAAGCCGGTTTATACGTGTTTGTACGTGTAAAAATGCATGTGAATTCAATCCCCCCGGTATTGGACGATATCTAAAAAATTTGAAAATTCGGACTTCTAAGCCGGTTTATACGTGTTTATACGTGTAAAAATGCATGTGAATTCAATCCCCCCGGCTATGGACCTAATTAAAAAATTTGAAAATTCGGACTTCTTAGCTGGTTTATACGTGTTTGTACGTCTAAAATATCATTAGAATTCAATCCCCCGTCTATGGAACGACATCTAAAAATTTCAAATTTGAACATCTTAGCCTGTCTATACGTTTTTATATGTGGAAAATGTATTTGAATTCAACGCCGGCTATGGAACGAAATCTAAAAATTTGAAAATTTGGACTTCTAAGCCTGTTTATACGTGTTTCTACGTGAAAAATGCTTGTGAATTCCATCCCCCCGACTATAGAACGAAATCTAAAAATTTGAAAATTTGGACTTCTAAGCCGGTTTATACGTGTTTATACGTGTAAAAATGCATGTGAATTGAATCCCCCCGGCTACAGAACGATATCTAAAAATTTGAAAATTTGGGCTTCTAAGCCGGTTTATACGTGTTTATACGTGTAAAAATGCATGTGAATTCAATACACCCGGCTATGGCACGAAATCTAAAGCTTTGAAAATTTGGACTTCTTAGCTTGTCTATACGTAATTATATGTGTAAAAATGTATTTGAATTCCACCCCGGCTTAGGAACGAAATCTAAAAATTTGAAAATTTGAACTTCTTAGCCGGGTTATACGTGTTTATACGTGTAAAAATTCATGTGAATTCAATCCCCCCGGCTATGGCACGAAATCTAAAACTTTGAAAATTTGGACTTCTAAACCTGTCTATACGTGTTTATATGTGTAAAAATGTATTTGAATCCAACCCCGGCTATGGAACGAAATCTAAAAAATTGAAAATTTGAACTTCTAAGCAGGTTTATACGTGAATATATGTGAAAAAATGCATTTGAGTTCAATACCCCGGCTATAGAACGAAAACAAAAAAATTTGAAAATTTGGACTTCTTAGTCGGTTTATACGTGTTTATGCGTGTAAAAATGCATGTAAATTCAATCCCCCCGCTATAGAACGAAATCTAAAAATTTAAAAATTTGAACTTCTTAGCCGGTTTATACGTGTTTATAGGTGTAAATATGCATGCGAATTCAATCCCCCCGACTATAGAACGAAATCTAAAAATTTGAAAATTTCGAATTCTAAGCCGGTTTATACGTGTTTATACGTGTAAATATGCATGCGAATTCAGTCCCCCCGGGATTGGACGATATCTAAAAATTTGACAATTTGGACTTCTTAGCTGGATTATATGTGTTTGTACGTGTAGAATATCGTTAGAATTCAATCCCCCGGCTATGGAACGAAATCTAAAAATTTGAAAGTCGGAATTTTTAACCGGATTATACGTGTTTATACGTGTAAAAATGCATGTGAATTCAATCGCCCCGGCTATGGAACGAATCCTAAAAGTTTGAACATTTGGACTTCGAAGGCGGTTTATACGTGTTTATATGTGTAAAAATACATGTGAATTCAATCCCCCCGGCTATGGAACGAAATCTAAAAAATTTGAAAATTTGGACTTCTTAGCCTGTTTATACGTGATTATACGTGTAAAAATATATTTGATTTCAATCCCCACGGCTATGGAACGAAATCTACAAATTTGAAAATATGGACTTCTAAGCCGGTTTATGCGTGTTTGTACGTGTAAAAATGCATGTGAATTCAATCCCCCCGGTAAAGGACGAAATCTAAAAAATTTGAAAATTCGGACTTCTAAGCCGGTTTATACGTGTATATACGTGTAAAAATGCATGTGAATTGTATCCCCCCGGCTATGGAACGAAATCTAAAAATTTGAATATTCGGACTTCTTAGCCTGTCTATACGTGTTTTTATGTGTAAAATGTATTTGAATTCAACCCCGGCTATGGGACGAAATCTAAAAATTTGAAAATTTGAACTTCTAAGCCGGTTTATACGTGTTAGTGCGTGTAAAAATACATGTAAATTCAATCCCCCCGGTATTGGACGAAATCTAAAAATTTTAAATTTGGACTTCTAAGCCGGTTTATACGTGTTTATACGTGATAAATGCATGTGAATTCAATCCCCCCGGCTATGGAACGAAATCTAAAAATTTGAAAATTTGGACTTCTTAGCCGGTTTATACGTGTTTGTACGTGTAAAATATCATTAGAATTCAATCCCCCGTCTATGGAACGAAATCTAAAAATTTCGAATTTCTTAGCCTGTCAATACGTTTTTATATGTGTAAAATGTATTTGAATTCAACCCCGGCTATGGAACGAAATATAAAAATTTGATAATTTGAACTTCTAAGCCGGTTTATACGTGTTTGTACGTGTAAAAATGCATGTGAATTCAATCCCCCCGGTATTGGACGATATCTAAAAAATTTGAAAATTCAGACTTCTAAGCCGGTTTATACGTGTTTATACGTGTAAAAATGCATGTGAATTCAATCCCCCCGGCTATGGACCTAATTCAAAAATTTGAAAATTCGGACTTCTTAGCTGGTTTATACGTGTTTGTACGTCTAAAATATCATTAGAATTCAATCCCCCGTCTATGGAACGAAATCTAAAAATTTCAAATTTGAACATCTTAGCCTGTCTATACGTTTTTATATGTGGAAAATGTATTTGAATTCAACGCCGGCTATGGAACGAAATCTAAAAATTTGAAAATTTTGACTTCTAAGCCTGTTTATACGTGTTTCTACGTGAAAAATGCTTGTGAATTCCATCCCCCCGACTATAGAACGAAATCTAATAATTTGAAAATTGGACTTCTAAGCAGGTATATACGTGTTTATACGTGTAAAAATGCATGTGAATTCATTCCCCCGGCTATAGCACGAAATCTAAAAATTTGAAAATTTGGACTTCTAAGCCGGTTTATACGTGTTTATACGTGTAAAAATGCATGTGAATTGAATCCCCCCGGCTACAGAAAGATATCTAAAAATTTGAAAATTTGGGCTTCTAAGCCGGTTTATACGTGTTTACACGTGTAAAAATGCATGTGAATTCAATACACCCGGCTATGGCACGAAATCTAAAGCTTTGAAAATTTGGACTTCTTAGCTTGTCTATACGTAATTATATGTGTAAAAATGTATTTGAATTCCACCCCGGCTTAGGAACGAAATCTAAAAATTTGAAAATTTGAACTTCTTAGCCGGGTTATACGTGTTTATACGTGTAAAAATTCATGTGAATTCAATCCCCCCGGCTATGGCACGAAATCTAAAACTTTGAAAATTTGGACTTCTAAACCTGTCTATACGTGTTTATATGTGTAAAAATGTATTTGAATCCAACCCCGGCTATGGAACGAAATCTAAAAAATTGAAAATTTGAACTTCTAAGCAGGTTTATACGTGAATATATGTGAAAAAATGCATGTGAGTTCAATACCCCGGCTATAGAACGAAAACAAAAAAATTTGAAAATTTGGACTTCTTAGTCGGTTTATACGTGTTTATGCGTGTAAAAATGCATGTAAATTCAATCCCCCCGCTATAGAACGAAATCTAAAAATTTAAAAATTTGAACTTCTTAGCCGGTTTATACGTGTTTATAGGTGTAAATATGCAGGCGAATTCAATCCCCCCGACTATAGAACGAAATCTAAAAATTTGAAAATTTCGAATTCTAAGCCGGTTTATACGTGTTTATACGTGTAAATATGCATGCGAATTCAGTCCCCCCGGGATTGGACGATATCTAAAAATTTGACAATTTGGACTTCTTAGCTGGATTATATGTGTTTGTACGTGTAGAATATCGTTAGAATTCAATCCCCCGGCTATGGAACGAAATCTAAAAATTTGAAAGTCGGAATTTTTAACCGGATTATACGTGTTTATACGTGTAAAAATGCATGTGAATTCAATCGCCCCGGCTATGGAACGAATCCTAAAAGTTTGAACATTTGGACTTCGAAGGCGGTTTATACGTGTTTATATGTGTAAAATACATGTGAATTCAATCCCCCCGGCTATGGAACGAAATCTAAAAAATTTGAAAATTTGGACTTCTTAGCCTGTTTATACGTGATTATACGTGTAAAAATATATTTGATTTCAATCCCCACGGCTATGGAACGAAATCTACAAATTTGAAAATATGGACTTCTAAGCCGGTTTATGCGTGTTTGTACGTGTAAAAATGCATGTGAATTCAATCCCCCCGGTAAAGGACGAAATCTAAAAAATTTGAAAATTCGGACTTCTTAGCTGGTTTATACGTGTTTATACGTGTAAAAATGAATGTGAATTTAATCCCCCCGGCTATGGAACGAAATCTAAAAATTTGAAAATTTGGACTTCTAAGCCGATTTATACGTGTTTATACGTGATAAATGCATGTGAATTCAATCCCCCCCAGCTATGGAACGAAATCTAAAAATTTTTAAATTTGGACTTCTAAGCCGGTTTATACGTGTATATACGTGTAAAAATGCATGTGAATTGTATCCCCCCGGCTATGGAACGAAATCTAAAGATTTGAATATTCGGACTTCTTAGCCTGTCTATACGTGTTTTTATGTGTAAAATGTATTTGAATTCAATCCCCCCGGTATTGGACGAAATCTAAAAAATTTGAAAGTTCGGACTTCTCAGCCGGTTTATACGTGTTTATACGTGTAAAAATGCATGTGAATTCAATCCCCCCGACTATAGAACGAATTTTAAAAATTTGAAAATTTGGACTTCTTAGCCTGTCTATACGTGTTTATATGTGTAAAAATGTATTTGAATTCAACCCCGGCTATGGAACGAAATCTAAAAATTTGAAAATTTGGATTCCTTAGCCTGTCTATACGTGTTTATATGTGTAAAAATGTATTTGAATTCAACCCCGGCTATGGAACGAAATCTAAAAATTTGAAAATTTGGACTTCTAAGGCGGTTTTGACGTGTTTATACGTGTAAAAATACATGTGAATTCAATCCCCCCGGCTATGGAACGAAATCTAAAAAATTTGAAAATTTGGACTTATAGCCTGTTTATACGTGATTATATTTCGTTCGCCTCGTTCTCAAGATTACAAATGTAGTTTCCCCCACCCCTTGGAAATAACAGCGCTTTAGAGTATATTAAAAGTTTTTAAAATGCTGCGCATGCGCTGGCGCAGTCACCTATACCGCTCTCGTGTCGTGCTTCTTCATTCCTTTTCGCTCTTTTGAGGAGGTAACATCGCTGGAGTATTCATATTATTCAGAATGGGTAGAAAGAGGAAAATGATAAGTGAGTTACAAGACGAGGTGAAGAAATTAAAAGAACAACTATCTAATCAAATTAATCAGATGGAAGAAAATGAATCGGATAGTTCGACGTCTGGGGAGAGTTCTAAAACGATAGGCAGAAACGAACACGTTACAGTCGCAGATATACATCAAGGTAAGCTAGGTCGAAAAGTATACAAAGAGAGAGACGCTGTATATGTGTTTACGATTCGCCAACGCGCGCAGTTGGACATATCGGCAAAAACAGTATACAAGTCGTGTGCCGACGTGTACACACAAGTCATATATAACTATATATATTTATTTTAGTTTTCTCTCTCTCTTTCACTCTTTTGTTTTCACTTGTTCAGTTTCGTTGTTTTCTATATTTCTAAGAACGTAGTGATGTAAAATAATTTAATTAGACAGATAATATTATGATACGCCAACGCGGGCAGTTGGATATATCATCAAATTAATCTAATGCGCATATACACGCGATATGCCATATTAGCTCTGTTTGTCTCTTTTGATCTTATGATTATCTTCATTGTTTGCAAATAATTTCTGTTTTCACGAAATCTCTTCGATAATTGGAGACAAAAAATTTTAAAAAACTCCTCATATTAAATTACAGATCCGACCGATGAACAAGATATTGAACAAAATAAAGAGAATGAGGATGTTAATATTCATGAACTCGATGAAGAGGTGGAAAAAGCCTTGGGAGCAGATCCTACAAAAGTAAATTCTGCAAACGTGAAATTACATCCCTCAATTAACAAAAGATGGTCTTACTGGTTCCTTAAGGGTTTACCTAACAACGAAAAAGAGGATTTGTTAAAAAAGTATCCGAATTTGGAGGAGTTTAAAACGCCAAAACTTAACCTAGAAATATCGGCAAAATTAAATGAGAATGCGATCAAAAGAGACAATTACATGATGGATCGTCAAAAATTAGCCGGATCAATTTTAACAATTTTGGGTTCGTTAATGACGGATGTTATGAGTGAAACTGAGGATGGTTTGGATCAGATTAATTTTATAGAAAAAATTAATGATGCTGCAAAACTTACGAATCAATTAATGTTTGAACAAACGGAATCCCGTAAAGCATTCCTAATGCCAGGAATAGATAAAAAATATAAAACGGTTCTGGAAGAGGCAAAACCAGATGAATTTTTATTTGGAACTGATCTTGGTGAAAAGATAAAAGCATCAAATGTGATTGAAAAAGTAGGATCTTCAATGAAAACGCAAAATAAAGCTAAAAAGCCTTTGCCTTTCCAACATAAAGGTAATTTAAACTACGGAGGCCCGTCAGCGAAGAGGCCATGGCAAGCACAGGCGGGCAATTTTTATCAAAACTCACCGGGCCGACAAAGATTGTTTTTCAAAAACAAGCAGCAGCCATTCAACCCCAGAGTGCAGGGTCAACCTCGCTTCCAAAACAGGACACAACAAAACTACAAGAAATAGACGTAGGTATAAGTGCGGGAAGATTAAAGAATTATGTAAAAGTTTGGCAAAAAATAACAAATAGTAATTTTGTATTAAATTGTATTAGGGGTTTTAAAATTCAATTCAATTCAAACGTTAAGCAAAATAAAAAGCCAATAGTAAAATTTAATTCTGTTAAAGAAAGGAAAAATATGTTACAGGCTATTAATTCTTTATTAAATAAAGGTGTTGTAGAAAGATGTAAGCAAAGTAGACAACAATATTTATCATCATATTTCTTAATAGAAAAATCTGATGGAACTTTTAGGTTTATTTTAAATCTTAAGAATTTAAACAAGTACGTACATACTAACCATTTTAAAATGGAAAATATTAAAACAGCTACGAATTTAGTTTTTCCTGGAGATTTTATGGCTAATATTGATTTGCAAGATGCATATTATTTAGTGCCTATTAATAAGGAAAGTAGAAAATTTTTGAGATTTGAATTTTTGGGAGAGTTATTTCAATTTACTTGTCTGCCAAATGGGTTGTCATCCGCACCTTTTATATTTACAAAAATTTTAAAACCGGTGATTCAAAATCTTAGAAGCAGAGGATATTTTTCAGTGATATATTTGGATGATATTTTATGTTTAGGGAATACGTTTGAGTTGTGTGAAGAAAATGTTGCGGAAACGATTCAGTTGTTATCTAATTTAGGATTTTTAATAAATTGGCAGAAAAGTAATTTGAAACCATTGCAACAATGTAAATTTTTAGGTTTTATCATAAATTCTTTAGATTATGTAATTGAAATTCCTAAGGAAAAGAGATTGAAATTAATTAAGCTGGTAAATTCGTTTATGTCAAAACAAACTTGTAAAATAAGAGAATTTGCTAATCTCATTGGCTCGCTTGTTGCTGTTTGTGTTGCCTTAGAATATGGTATGTTATATACAAAAAATTTAGAAAGAATAAAATTATTAGCGCTTAAATTTAACAAAGATAATTATGAAGCAAAAATGAATATCCCGAGTTCTATTACCGATGATTTAACATGGTGGCAAAAATCTTTAGTGGAGTCAGTTAATCCGATTAAAACAAGAGAATTTGCATTAGAAATTTACACAGACGCCTCTGATACAGGTTGGGGTGCGACTAATAATGAAAATAGTATATTTGGATTTTGGAATGAAAATGAAAAAACGTATTCTATAAATTTTAGAGAATTGTTAGCAGTTAAATTTGCTCTACAGCAATTGGCAGAAGGCATTGAGAATAGTCAAATTTTACTTCGAGTAGATAATGTAACTGCCATATCTTACATTAATAAGATGGGAGGTGTGAGTTATGTAGAATATAATAAATTAGCAAAAGATATTTGGCAGTGGGCGGAATTAAGAAAAAATTTTTTATTTGCTTCTTATATTTCATCTTCTGACAATTATAAAGCAGATAGGTTATCCAGGATAAAAAATGAAGATACAGAATGGGAATTAAATAATAAATTCTTTTTAGATATTATTAAAAGGTTTGGTAAACCTGAAATTGATTTGTTTGCAAATAAATATAATAGAAAGTGTAAAAAATTTTTGTCATGGATGCCAGATAGTGAAGCTTTTAAAATAGATGCATTTTCAATTAGTTGGAAAAATTTAAAATTTTATGCATTTCCACCATTTAGTTTAATTTTGAAATCATTAGTGAAAATAAAACGTGAAAGAGCGTCGGGTATATTGGTAGTGCCAGATTGGCCTAATCAACCTTGGTATCCTTTATTCACAAGTATGTTATGTGAGATGCCATTAATATTTGGACCGGATGTTAATATGTTATTATCTCTCTGTAGGTCCAGAGGTCACCCTCAGGCCAAGTCTCTTCGTTTAATTGTCGGGAGATTATCGCCGAGGCATTCTTAAAAAAGGACGTTCCGCAGGAATCGGTCGAAGTATTATTAGCGTCATTGACAGATTCAACGATTAAACAATATAATTCTGCTTTAAGAAAATGGTGGTATTTTTGTATTAAAAATAAGTTAGATTTTGTTACTCCTAATCGTTTTAGTTTGTTAAGATTTTTATCTGAATGTTATAAAACGGGTAGTTCTTATACTTCTTTAAATACGTATAGATCGGCTGTGTCTTTATTATCAATAGATAAAATAGGTGATGATATAATGATTAGTAGGTTTTTTAAAGGGCTCTCTCATGTAAGACCGCCAAAGCCAAAGTACAATTATACCTGGGATGTACAAATAGTTTTAAGTTATTTAGAAAAATTAGAACCATTAGAAAAATTAAATTTAAAAGACTTGTCGGAGAAGACAATAACTCTATTAGCTCTAAGTACTGGGCATAGAGCTCAGACGTTAGCAAACATAAAAATCTTAAATATTGAGGAAAAAACTAATCAATTAGAAATTAGAATTCCTGATAGAATAAAAACGTCTGCACCTGGTAGATTTCAGCCATTGTTAATTTTACCAAAGTTTAAAGAAAATACAAAATTGTGCGTGGCTTCAGCCATTATAAGTTATATTAAGATTACAAGTAAATTAAGAAATGATAGAGATGAATTATTTATTTCGTTTAAAAAGCCTTTTGATCCTATTAGTGCACAAACTATAAGCCGATGGATTAAATCCGTTTTACGTAAAAGTGGGATTGACACATCAGTATTTACAGCTCATTCTACGAGACATGCGGCTACGTCCGCAGCATTTAAGAAAGGTGTCCATTTGGATGTTATTAGACAAACGGCTGGTTGGACTAATAAGTCAAAAACTTTTGCTACCTTTTATAATAGGCCGATTAAGAATAATAATAATCAAAGTTTTGCGTCAGCAATTTTAAATATTAAATAACTGAGGTTATTGATAATTTAAATCAAAATTAATAATGGTTTATTTATAATAAGTATGATGTTAAAATGATTATAAACAAATTAGACAATGATTAAACAAAAGTGTAAGTTAATGATGTAATCAATAAAGAAACCTTTGTATAAGAATTATAAATTATGGTATTTTAAATTGTAATCTCTAAACAACTACATTTGTAATCTTGAGAACGAGGCGAACGAAATATAATTGAACGATCAAACGAACTTACCTGTAAGTGAAGTTCGATCGCAATTATATGAGGAGCCTCGTTCGAAGAGATTACATTCCCTCCCAAACATATATATACATATATATTCCCGTTCCCTTTAAATAAACAAATTTAAAATACTTTCTCTAAAAAATGAAGAAGCACGACACGAGAGCGGTATAGGTGACTGCGCCAGCGCATGCGCATCATTTTAAAAACTTTTAATATACTCTAAAGCGCTGTTATTTCCAAGGGGTGGGGGAAACTACATTTGTAATCTCTTCGAACGAGGCTCCTCATATAATTGCGATCGAACTTCACTTACAGGTAAGTTCATTTGATCGTTCAATTATACGTGTAAAAATATATTTGAATTATATCCCCACGGCTATGGAACGAAATCTACAAATTTGAAAATTTGGACTTCTAAGCCGGTTTATGCGTGTTTGTACGTGTAAAAATGCATGTGAATTCAATCCCCCCAGTAATGGACGAAATCTAAAAAATTTGAAAATTCGGACTTCTTAGCTGGTTTATACGTGTATATACGTGTAAAAATGCATGTGAATTGTATCCCCCCGGCTATGGAACGAAATCTAATAATTTGAATATTCGGACTTCTAAGCCGGTTTATACGTGTTTATACGTTTAAAATGTATTTGAATTCAACCCCGGCTATGAAACGAAATCTAAAAATTTGAAAATTTTGGACTTCTAAGCCTGTTATACGTGTTTTATACGTGAAAAAATGCATGTGAATTCAATCCCCCGGCTATAGAACGAAATCTAAAACTTGAAAATTTGGACTTCTTAGCCTGACTATACGTGTTTATAGGTGTAGAAAATGAATTTGAATCCAACCCCGGCTATGGAACGAAATCTAAAAATTGAAAATTTGGATTTCTAAGCCGGTTTATACGTGTATATACGTTAAAAAATGCATGTGAATTGTATCCCCCCCGGCTATGGAACGAAATCTAAAAATTTGTAAATTTTTTAGGACTCTAAGAAATTGTATCCCCCCGACTATGGAACGCATGTGAATTCAATCCCCTCGGTATTGGACGAAATCTAAAAATTTGAAAATTTGGACTTCTAAGCCTGTTTATACGTGTTTATACGTGAAAAATGCATGTGAATTCAATCCCCCGGCTATAGAACGAAATCTAAAACTTTGAAAATTTGGACTTCTTAGCCTGACTATACGTGTTTATATGTGTAAAAATGAATTTGAATCCAACCCCGGCTATGGAACGAAATCTAAAAATTGAAAATTTGGATTTCTAAGCCGGTTTATACGTGTATATACGTGTAAAAATGCATGTGAATTGTATCCCCCCCGGCTATGGAACGAAATCTAAAAATTTGTAAATTTGGACTTCTAAGCCAGTTTATACGTGTTTATACTTGAAAAATGCATGTGAATTGTATCCCCCCGACTATGGAACGCATGTGAATTCAATCCCCTCGGTATTGGACGAAATCTAAAAATTTGAAAATTTGGACTTCTAAGCCGGTTTATACGTGTTTATACGTGATAAATGCATGTGAATTCAATCCCCCCGGCTATAGAACGAAATATAAAAATTTGAAAATATGGACTTCTTAGCCTGTCTATACGTGTTTATATGTGTAAAAATGTATTTGAATTCTACCCCGGCTATGGACCGAAACCTAAAAATTTGAAAATTTGGACTTTTAAGCCTGTTTATAGGTGTTTATACGTGAAAAATGCATGTGAATTCAATCCCCCCGGTATTGGACGAAATCTAAAAATTTGAAAATTTGAACTTCTAAGCCGGTTTATACGTGTTTGTACGTGTAAAATATCATTAGAATTCAATCCCCCCGGCGATGTAACGAAATCTAAAAATTTTAAAATTTGGACTTCTAAGCCGGTTTATACTTGTATATACGTGTAAAAATGCATGTGAATTGTATCCCCCCGGCTATGGAACGAAATCTAAAAATTTGAATATTCGGACTTCTTAGCCGGTTTATACGTGTTTATATGTGTAAAAATGTATTTGAATTCAACCCCGGCTATGGAACGAAATCTAAAAATTTGAAAATTTGGACTTCTAAGCCGGTTTATACGTGTATATACGTGTAAAAATGCATGTGAATTGTATCCCCCCGGCTATGGAACGAAATCTAAAAATTTGAAAATTCGGACTTCTTAGCCTGTCTATACGTGTTTATATGTGTAAAATGTATTTGAATTCAACCCCGGCTATGGAACGAAATCTAAAAATTTGTAAATTTGGACTTCTAAGCCAGTTTATACGTGTTTATACGTGAAAAATGCATGTGAATTCAATCCCCCGGCTATGGAAATAATTCAAAAATTTGAAAATTCGGACTTCTTAGCCGGTTTATACGTGTTTGTACGTGTAAAAATGCATGTGAATTCATTCCCCCCGGTATTGGTCGAAATCTAAAAATTTGAATATTTGGACTTCTAAGCCGGTTTATACGTGTTTATACTTGATAAATGCATGTGAATTCAATCCCCCCGGCTATGGAACGTAATCTAAAAATTTGAAAATTTGGACTTCTTAGCTGGTTTATACGTGTTTGTACGTGTAAAATATCATTAGAATTCAATCCCCATGGCGATGTAACGAAATCTAAACATTTGAAAATTTGAACTTCTAAGCCGGTTTATACGTGTTTGTACGTGTAAAATTGCATGTGAATTCAATCCCCCCGGAATTGGACGTAATCTAAAAAATTTGAAAATTCGGACTTCGTGGCCGGTTTATACGTGTTTATATGTGTAAAAATGTATTTGAATCCAACCCCGGCTATGGAACGAAATCTAAAAAATTGAAAATTTGGACTTCTTAGCTGGTTTATACGTGATTGTACGTGTAAAATATCATTAGAATTCAATCCCCCCGGCGATGTAACGAAATCTAAAAATTTGAAAATTTGAACTTCTAAGCCGGTTTATACGTGTATATACGTGAAAAATGCATGTGAATTCAATCCCCCGGCTATAGAACGAAATCTAAAAATTTGAAAATTAGGACTTCTTAGCCTGTCTATACGTGTTTATATGTGTAAAAATGTATTTGAATTCTACCCCGGCTATGGAACGAAACCTAAAAATTTAAAAATTTGGACTTTTAAGCCTGTTTATAGGTGATTATACGTGAAAAATGCATGTGAATTCAATCACCCCGGCTATGGAACGAAATCTAAAAATTTGAAAATTCGGACTTCTTAGCCTGTCTATACGTATTTATATGTGTAAAAATGTATTTGAATTCAACCCCAACTATGGAACGAAATCTAAAAATTTGAAAATTTGAACTTCTAAGCCGGTTTATACGTGTTTGTATGTGTAAAAATGCATGTGAATTCAATCCCCCCGGTATTGGACGAAATCTAAAAATTTGAAAATTTGAACTTCTAAGCCGGTTTATACGTGTTTGTACGTGTAAAATATCATTAGAATTCAATCCCCCCGGCGATGTAACGAAATCTAAAAATTTTAAAATTTGGACTTCTAAGCCGGTTTATACTTGTATATACGTGTAAAAATGCATGTGAATTGTATCCCCCCGGCTATGGAACGAAATCTAAAAATTTGAATATTCGGACTTCTTAGCCTGTGTATTCGTGTTTATATCTGTAAAATGTATTTGAATTCAACCCCGACTATGGAACGAAATCTAAAAATTTTAAAATTTGGACTTCTAAGCCGGTTTATACGTGTATATACGTGTTAAAATTCTAGTGAATTGTATCCCCCCGGCTATGGAACGCATGTGAATTCAATCCCCTCGGTATTGGACGAAATCTAAAAATTTGAAAATTTGGACTACTTAGCTGGTTTATACGTGTTTGTACGTGTAAAAAATATCATTAGAATTCAATCCCCCCGGCGATGTAACGAAATCTAAAAATTTTAAAATTTGGACTTCTAAGCCGGTTTATACGTGTATATACGTGTAAAAATGCATGTGAATTGTATCCCCCCGACTATGGAACGCATGTGAATTCAATCCCCTCGGTATTGGACGAAATCTAAAAATTTGAAAATTTGGACTTCTAAGCCGGTTTATACGTGTTTATACGTGATAAATGCATGTGAATTCAATCCCCCCGGCTATAGAACGAAATATAAAAATTTGAAAATATGGACTTCTTAGCCTGTCTATACGTGTTTATATGTGTAAAAATGTATTTGAATTCTCCCCCGGCTATGGACCGAAACCTAAAAATTTGAAAATTTGGACTTGTAAGCCTGTTTATAGGTGTTTATACGTGAAAAATGCATGTGAATTCATTCCCCCCGGCTATGGAACGAAATCTAAAAATTTGAAAATTCGGACTTCTTAGCCTGTCTATACGTATTTATATGTGTAAAAATGTATTTGAATTCAACCCCAACTATGGAACGAAATCTAAAAATTTGAAAATTTGAACTTCAAAGCCGGTTTATACGTGTTTGTATGTGTAAAAATGCATGTGAATTCAATCCCCCCGGTATTGGACGAAATCTAAAAATTTGAAAATTTGAACTTCTAAGCCGGTTTATACGTGTTTGTACGTGTAAAATATCATTAGAATTCAATCCCCCCGGCGATGTAACGAAATCTAAAAATTTTAAAATTTGGACTTCTAAGCCGGTTTATACTTGTATATACGTGTAAAAATGCATGTGAATTGTATCCCCCCGGCTATGGAACGAAATCTAAAAATTTGAATATTCGGACTTCTTAGCCGGTTTATACGTGTTTATATGTGTAAAAATGTATTTGAATTCAACCCCGGCTATGGAACGAAATCTAAAAATTTGAAAATTTGGACTTCTAAGCCGGTTTTATACGTGTATATACGTGTAAAAGCATGTACGGAATATCCCCCCCGGCTATGGAACGAAATCTAAAAATTTGAAAATTCGGACTTCTTAGCCGGTTTATACGTGTTTGTACGTGTAAAAATGCATGTGAATTCATTCCCCCCGGTATTGGTCGAAATCTAAAAATTTGAATATTTGGACTTCTAAGCCGGTTTATACGTGTTTATACGTGATAAATGCATGTGAATTCAATCCCCCCGGCTATGGAACGTAATCTAAAAATTTGAATATTCGGACTTCTTAGCCTGTCTATACGTGTTTATATGTGTAAAATGTATTTGAATTCAACCCCGGCTATGGAACGAAATCTAAAAATTTGTAAATTTGGACTTCTAAGCCAGTTTATACGTGTTTATACGTGAAAAATGCATGTGAATTCAATCCCCCGGCTATGGAAATAATTCAAAAATTTGAAAATTCGGACTTCTTAGCCGGTTTATACGTGTTTGTACGTGTAAAAATGCATGTGAATTCATTCCCCCCGGTATTGGTCGAAATCTAAAAATTTGAATATTTGGACTTCTAAGCCGGTTTATACGTGTTTATACGTGATAAATGCATGTGAATTCAATCCCCCCGGCTATGGAACGTAATCTAAAAATTTGAAAATTTGGACTTCTTAGCTGGTTTATACGTGTTTGTACGTGTAAAATATCATTAGAATTCAATCCCCATGGCGATGTAACGAAATCTAAACATTTGAAAATTTGGACTTCTAAGCCGGTTTATACGTGTATATACGTGTAAAAATGCATGTGAATTGTATCCCCCCGGCTATGGAACGAAATCTCAAAATTTGAATATTCGGAATTCTTAGCCTGTCTATTCGTGTTTATATGTGTAAAATGTATTTGAATTCAACCCCGGCTATGGAACGAAATCTAAACATTTGAAAATTTAAACTTCTAAGCCGATTTATACGTGTTTGTACGTGTAAAAATGCATGTGAATTCAATCCCCCCCGTATTGGACGTAATCTAAAAAATTTGAAAATTCGGACTTCTCGGCCGGTTTATACGTGTTTATACGTGATAAATGCATGTGAATTCAATCCCCCCGGCTATGGAACGAAATCTAAAAATTTGAAAATTTGGACTTCTTAGCTGGTTTATACGTGATTGTACGTGTAAAATATCATTAGAATTCAATCCCCCCGGCGATGTAACGAAATCTAAAAATTTTAAAATTTGGACATCTAAGCCGGTTTATACGTGTATATACATGTAAAAATGCATGTGAATTGTATCCCCCCGGCTATGGAACGAAATCTAAAAATTTGAAAATTAGGACTTTTTAGCCGGTTTATACGTGTTTATATGTGTAAAAATGTATTTGAATTCAACCCCGGCTATGGAACGAAATCTAAATATTTGAAAATTTGGACTTTAAGCCTGTTTATACGTGTTTATACGTGAAAAATGCATGTGAATTCAATCCCCCCGGCTATGGAACGAAATCTAAAAATTTGAAAATCGGACTTCTTAGCCTGTCTATACGTGTTTATATGTGTAAAAATGTATTTGAATTCAACCCCAACTATGGAACGAAATCTAAAAATTTGAAAATTTGAACTTCTAAGCCGGTTTATACGTGTTTGTATGTGTAAAAATGCATGTGAATTCAATCCCCCCGGTATTGGACGAAATCTAAAAATTTGTAAATTTGACCTTCTAAGCCGGTTTATACGTGTTTATACGTGATAAATGCATGTGATTCAATCCCCCCGCTATGGAAGGAAATCTAAAAATTTGAAAATTTGGACTACTTAGCTGGTTTATTCGTGTTTGTACGTGTAAAAAATATCATTAGAATTCAATCCCCCCCGGCGATGTAACGAAATCTAAAAATTTAAAATTTGGGACTTCTAAGCCGGTTTATACGTGTATATACGTGTAAAAATGCATGTGAATTGTAACCCCCCGGCTATGGAACGCATGTGAATTCAATCCCCCCGGTATTGGACGAAATCTAAAAATTTGAAAATTTGGACTTCTAAGCCGTTTTATACGTGTTTATACGTGAAAAATGCATTGAATTCAATCCCCCGGCTATGAGAACGAAATCTAAAACTTTGAAAATTTGGACTTCTTAGCCTGACTATACGTGTTTATATGTGTAAAAATGTATTTGAATCACCCCGCTATGGAACGAAATCTAAAAAATGAAAATTTGGCTTCTAAGCCGGTTTATACGTGTATATACGTGTAAAGCGCATGGAATTGTATCCCCCCCGGCTATGGAACGAAATCTAAAATTTGAAAATTCGGACTTATTAGCCTGTTATACGTGTTTATATGTGTAAAATGTATTTGAATTCAACACCGGCTATGGAAGCGAATCTAAAAATTTGAAAATTTGGACTTCTTAGCTAGTTTTATAACGTGTTTGTACGTGTAAAATATCATTAGAATTCAATCCCCCCGGCGATGTAACGAAATCTAAAAATTTTAAAATTTGGACTTCTAACCTGTTTATACGTGTTTTATACGTGAAAAATGCATGTGAATTCAATCCCCGGCTATAGAAACGAATCTAAAACTTTGAAAATTTGGACTTCTTAGCCTGACTATTCGTGTTTATATGTGTAAAATGTATTTGAATTCAACCCCGGCTATGGAACGAAATCTAAAAATTTGAAAATTTGAACTTCTAAGCCGGTTTATACGTGTTTGTACGTGTAAAAATGCATGTGAATTCAATCCCCCCCGTATTGGACGTAATCTAAAAAATTTGAAAATTCGGACTTCTCGGCCGGTTTATACGTGTTTATACGTGATAAATGCATGTGAATTCAATCCCCCCGGCTATGGAACGAAATCTAAAAATTTGAAAATTTGGACTTCTTAGCTGGTTTATACGTGATTGTACGTGTAAAATATCATTAGAATTCAATCCCCCCGGCGATGTAACGAAATCTAAAAATTTTAAAATTTGGACATCTAAGCCGGTTTATACGTGTATATACATGTAAAAATGCATGTGAATTGTATCCCCCCGGCTATGGAACGAAATCTAAAAATTTGAAAATTAGGACTTTTTAGCCGGTTTATACGTGTTTATATGTGTAAAAATGTATTTGAATCCACAACCCCGGCTATGGAACGAAATCGAAAAATGGAAAATTTGGACTTCTAAGCCGTTTTATACGTGTATATACGTGTAAAAATGCATGTGAATTGTATCCCCCCGGCTATGGAACGAATCTCAAATTTGAATATTCGGACTTCTAAGCCTGTCTATACGTGTTTATATGTGTAAAATGTTTTTGGAATTCAACCCCGGTATGGAACGAAATCTAAAATTTGAAAAATTTGAACTTCTAAGCCGGTTTATACGTGTTTGTACGTGTAAAATTTCATGTGAATTTCAATCCCCCGGTATTGGACGTAATCTAAAAAATTTGAAAATTCGGTCTGCTCGGCCGGTTATAACGTGTTTATATTGTTAAAAAATGTATTTGAATCCACCCCGGCTATGGAACGAAATCTAAAAAATTGAATATTTGGACTTCTGAGCTGTTTATACGTGATTGTACGTGTAAAATATCATTAGAATTCTATCCCCCCGGCGATGTAACGAAATCTAAAAATTTGAAAATTTGGACTTCTAAGCCGGTTTATACGTGTATATACGTGTAAAAATGCATGTGAGTTGTATCCCCCCGGCTATGGAACGAAATCTAAAAATTTGAAAATTAGGACTTTTTAGCCGGTTTATACGTGTTTATATGTGTAAAAATGTATTTGAATTCAACCCCGGCTATGGAACGAAATCTAAATATTTGAAAATTTGGACTTTAAGCCTGTTTATACGTGTTTATACGTGAAAAATGCATGTGAATTCAATCCCCCCGGCTATGGAACGAAATCTAAAAATTTGAAAATCGGACTTCTTAGCCTGTCTATACGTGTTTATATGTGTAAAAATGTATTTGAATTCAACCCCAACTATGGAACGAAATCTAAAAATTTGAAATTTGAACTTCTAAGCCGGTTTATACGTGTTTGTATGTGTAAAAATGCATGTGAATTCAATCCCCCCGGTATTGGACGAAATCTAAAAATTTGTAAATTTGACCTTCTAAGCCGGTTTATACGTGTTTATACGTGATAAATGCATGTGAATTCAATCCCCCCGGCTATGGAAGGAAATCTAAAATTTGAAAATTTGGACTTCTTAGCTGGTTATACGTGTTTGTACGTGTAAAATATCATTAGAATTCAATCCCCCCGGCGATGTAACGAAATCTAAACATTGAAAATTTGGACTTCTAAGCCGGTTTATACGTGTATATACGTGTAAAAATGCATGTAATTGTATCCCCCCGGCTATGGAACGAAATCTCAAAATTTGAATATTCGGACTTCTTAGCCTGTCTATTCGTGTTTATATCTGTAAAATGTATTTGAATTCAACCCCGGCTATGGAACGAAAATCTAAAAATTTTAAAATTTGGACTTTTAAGCCGGTTTATACGTGTTTATACGTGATAAATGCATGTGAATTCAATCCCCCCGGCTATGGAACGAAATCTAAAAATTTGAAAATTTGGACTACTTAGCTGGTTTATACGTGTTTGTACGTGTAAAATATCATTAGAATTCAATCCCCCCGGCGATGTAACGAAATCTAAAAAATTGAAAATTTGGACTTCTAAGCCGGTTTATACGTGTATATACGTGTAAAAGCGCATGTGAATTGTATCCCCCCCGGCTATGGAACGAAATCTAAAAATTTGAAAATTCGGACTTATTAGCCTGTTTATACGTGTTTATATGTGTAAAATGTATTTGAATTCAACACCGGCTATGGAACGAAATCTAAAAATTTGAAAATTTGGACTTCTTAGCTAGTTTATACGTGTTTGTACGTGTAAAATATCATTAGAATTCAATCCCCCCGGCTATGAAACGAAATCTAAAGATTTGAAAATTTGGACTTCTAAGCCTGTTTATACGTGTTTATACGTGAAAAATGCATGTGAATTCAATCCCCCGGCTATAGAACGAAATCTAAAACTTTGAAAATTTGGACTTCTTAGCCTGACTATACGTGTTTATATGTGTAAAAATGTATTTGAATCCAACCCCGGCTATGGAACGAAATCTAAAAAATTGAAAATTTGGACTTCTAAGCCGGTTTATACGTGTATATACGTGTAAAAGCGCATGTGAATTGTATCCCCCCCGGCTATGGAACGAAATCTAAAAATTTGAAAATTCGGACTTATTAGCCTGTTTATACGTGTTTATATGTGTAAAATGTATTTGAATTCAACACCGGCTATGGAACGAAATCTAAAAATTTGAAAATTTGGACTTCTTAGCTAGTTTATACGTGTTTGTACGTGTAAAATATCATTAGAATTCAATCCCCCCGGCGATGTAACGAAATCTAAAAATTTTAAAATTTGGACTTCTAAGCCTGTTTATACGTGTTTATACGTGAAAAATGCATGTGAATTCAATCCCCCGGCTATAGAACGAAATCTAAAACTTTGAAAATTTGGACTTCTTAGCCTGACTATACGTGTTTATATGTGTAAAAATGTATTTGAATCCAACCCCGGCTATGGAACGAAATCTAAAAAATTGAAAATTTGGACTTCTAAGCCGGTTTATACGTGTATATACGTGTAAAAGCGCATGTGAATTGTATCCCCCCCGGCTATGGAACGAAATCTAAAAATTTGAAAATTCGGACTTATTAGCCTGTTTATACGTGTTTATATGTGTAAAATGTATTTGAATTCAACACCGGCTATGGAACGAAATCTAAAAATTTGAAAATTTGGACTTCTAAGCCTGTTTATACGTGTTTATACGTGAAAAATGCATGTGAATTCAATCCCCCGGCTATAGAACGAAATCAAAACTTTGAAAATTTGGACTTCTTAGCCTGACTATACGTGTTTATATGTGTAAAAATGTATTTGAATCCAACCCCGGCTATGGAACGAAATCTAAAAAATTGAAAATTTGGACTTCTAAGCCGGTTTATACGTGTATATACGTGTAAAAATGCATGTGAATTGTATCCCCCCGGCTATGGAACGAAATCTCAAAATTTGAATATTCGGACTTCTAAGCCTGTCTATACGTGTTTATATGTGTAAAATGTTTTTGAATTCAACCCCGGTTATGGAACGAAATCTAAAAATTTGAAAATTTGAACTTCTAAGCCGGTTTATACGTGTTTGTACGTGTAAAATTGCATGTGAATTCAATCCCCCGGTATTGGACGTAATCTAAAAAATTTGAAAATTCGGTCTGCTCGGCCGGTTTATACGTGTTTATATGTGTAAAAATGTATTTGAATCCAACCCCGGCTATGGAACGAAATCTAAAAAATTGAATATTTGGACTTCTTAGCTGGTTTATACGTGATTGTACGTGTAAAATATCATTAGAATTCTATCCCCCCGGCGATGTAACGAAATCTAAAAATTTGAAAATTTGGACTTCTAAGCCGGTTTATACGTGTATATACGTGTAAAAATGCATGTGAGTTGTATCCCCCCGGCTATGGAACGAAATCTAAAAATTTGAAAATTAGGACTTTTTAGCCGGTTTATACGTGTTTATATGTGTAAAAATGTATTTGAATTCAACCCCGGCTATGGAACGAAATCTAAAAATTTGAAAATTTGGACTTCTAAGCCGGTTTATACGTGTATATACGTGTAAAAATGCATGTGAATTGTATCCCCCCCGGCTATGGAACGAAATCTAAAAATTTGAAAATTCGGACTTCTTAGCCTGGCTACACGTGTTTATATGTGTAAAATGTATTTGAATTCAACCCCGGCTATGGAACGAAATCTAAAAATTTGTAAATTTGGACTTCTAAGCCGGTTTATACGTGTTTATACGTGATAAATGCATGTGAATTCAATCCCCCCGGCTATGGAACGAAATCTAAAAATTTGAAAATTTGGACTTCTTAGCTGGTTTATACGTGTTTATATCTGTAAAATGTATTTGAATTCAACCCCGGCTATGGAACGAAATCTAAAAATTTTAAAATTTGGACTTCTAAGCCGGTTTATACGTGTTTATACGTGATAAATGCATGTGAATTCAATCCCCCCGGCTATGGAACGAAATCTAAAAATTTGAAAATTTGGACTTCTTAGCTGGTTTATACGTGTTTGTACGTGTAAAATATCATTAGAATTCAATCCCCCCGGCGATGTAACGAAATCTAAACATTTGAAAATTTGGACTTCTAAGCCGGTTTATACGTGTATATACGTGTAAAAATGCATGTAATTGTATCCCCCCGGCTATGGAACGAAATCTCAAAATTTGAATATTCGGACTTCTTAGCCTGTCTATTCGTGTTTATATCTGTAAAATGTATTTGAATTCAACCCCGGCTATGGAACGAAATCTAAAAATTTTAAAATTTGGACTTTTAAGCCGGTTTATACGTGTTTATACGTGATAAATGCATGTGAATTCAATCCCCCGGCTATGGAACGAAATCTAAAATTTGAAAATTTGGACTACTTAGCTGGTTTATACGTGTTTGTACGTGTAAAATATCATTAGAATTCAATCCCCCGGCGATGTAACGAAATCTAAAAATTTGAAAATTTGGACTTCTAAGCCGGTTTATACGTGTATATACGTGTAAAAATGCATGTGAATTGTATCCCCCCGGCTATGGAACGAAATCTAAAAATTTGAAAATTAGGACTTTTTAGCCGGTTTATACGTGTTTATACGTGAAAAATGCATGTGAATTCAATCCCCCGGCTATGGAACTAATTCAAAAATTTGAAAAATCGGACTTCTTAGCCGGTTTATACGTGTTTGTACGTGTAAAAATGCATGTGAATTCAATCCCCCCGATATTGGTCGAAATCTAAAAATTTGAAAATTTGGACTTCTAAGCCGGTTTATACGTGTTTATACGTGATAAATGCATGTGAATTCAATCCCCCCGGCTATGGAACGAAATCTAAAAATTTGAAAATTTGGACTTCTTATCTGGTTTATACGTGTTTGTACGTGTAAAAATGCATGTGAATTCAATCCCCCCGGTATTGGTCGAAATCTAAAAATTTGAAAATTTGGACTTCTAAGCCGGTTTATACGTGTTTATACGTGATAAATGCATGTGAATTCAATCCCCCCGGCTATGGAACGAAATCTAAAAATTTGAAAATTTGGACTTCTAAGCCGGTTTATACGTGTATATACGTGTAAAAATGCATGTGAATTGTATCCCCCCGGCTATGGAACGAAATCTCAAAATTTGAATCTTCGGACTTCTTAGCCTGTCTATTCGTGTTTATATCTGTAAAATGTATTTGAATTCAACCCCGGCTATGGAACGAAATCTAAAAATTATAAATTTGGACTTCTAAGCCGGTTTATACGTGTATATACGTGTAAAAATGCATGTGAATTGTATCCCCCCGGCTATGGAACGCATGTGAATTCAATCCCCTCGGTATTGGACGAAATCTAAAAATTTGAAAATTTGGACTACTTAGCTGGTTTATACGTGTTTGTACGTGTAAAATATCATTAGAATTCAATCCCCCCGTCGATGTAACGAAATCTAAAAATTTGAAAATTTGGACTTCTAAGCCGGTTTATACGTGTTTATACGTGATAAATGCATGTGAATTCAATCCCCCCGGCTATGGAACGAAATCTAAAAATTTGAAAATTTGGACTTCTTAGCTGGTTTATACGTGTTTGTACGTGTAAAATATCATTAGAATTCAATCCCCCCGGCGATGTAACGAAATCTAAACATTTGAAAATTTGGACTTCTAAGCCGGTTTATACGTGTATATACGTGTAAAAATGCATGTGAATTGTATCCCCCCGGCTATGGAACGAAATCTCAAAATTTGAATATTCGGACTTCTTAGCCTGTCTATTCGTGTTTATATCTGTAAAATGTATTTGAATTCAACCCCGGCTATGGAACGAAATCTAAAAATTTTAAAATTTGGACTTCTAAGCCGGTTTATACGTGTATATACGTGTAAAAATGCATGTGAATTGTATCCCCCCGGCTATGGAACGCATGTGAATTCAATCCCCTCGGTATTTGACGAAATCTAAAAATTTGAAAAGTTGGACTACTTAGCTGGTTTATACGTGTTTGTACGTGTAAAATATCATTAGAATTCAATCCCCCCGGCGATGTAACGAAATCTAAAAATTTCAAAATTTGGACTTCTAAGCCGGTTTATACGTGTATATACGTGTAAAAATGCATGTGAATTGTATCCCCCCGGCTATGGAACGAAATCTAAAAATTTGAAAATTAGGACTTTTAAGCCTGTTTATAGGTGTTTATACGTGAAAAATGCATGTGAATTGTATCCCCCCGGCTATGGAACGAAATCTAAAAATTTGAAAATTAGGACATTTTGGCCGGTTTATACGTGCTTATATGTGTAAAAATGTATTTGAATTCAACCCCGGCTATGGAACGAAATCTAAATATTTGAAAATTTGGACTTTAAGCCTGTTTATACGTGTTTATACGTGAAAAATGCATGTGATTTCAATCCCCCCGGCTATGGAACGAAATCTAAAAATTTGAAAATTCGGACTTCTTAGCCTGTTTATACGTGTTTATATGTGTAAAATGTATTTGAATTCAACACCGGCTATGGAACGAAATCTAAAAATTTGAAAATTTGGACTTCTTAGCTAGTTTATACGTGTTTGTACGTGTAAAATATCATTAGAATTCAATCCCCCCGGCGATGTAACGAAATCTAAAAATTTGAAAATTTGGACTTCTAAGCCGGTTTATACGTGTTATACGTGTAAAAATGCATGTGAATTGTATCCCCCCGGCTATGGAACGAAATCTCAAAATTTGCATATTCGGACTTCTTAGCCTGTCTATACGTGTTTATATGTGTAAAATGTTTTTGAATTCAACCCCGGTTATGGAACGAAATCTAAAAATTTGAAAATTTGAACTTCTAAGCCGGTTTATACGTGTATATACGTGTAAAAATGCATGTGAAGTGTATCCCCCCGGCTATGGAACGAAATCCCAAAATTTGAATATTCGGACTTCTTAGCCTGTCTATTCGTGTTTATATGTGTAAAATGTATTTGAATTCAACCCCGGCTATGGAACGAAATCTAAAAATTTGAAAATTTGAACTTCTAAGCCGGTTTATACGTGTTTGTACGTGTAAAAATGCATGTGAATTGTATCCCCCCGGCTATGGAACGAAATCTAAAAATTTGAATATTCGGACTTCTTAGCCTGTCTATTCGTGTTTATATCTGTAAATGTATTTGAATTCAACCCCGGCTATGGAACGAAATCTAAAAATTTTAAAATTTGGACTTCTAAGCCGGTTTATACGTGTATATACGTGTAAAAATGCATGTGAATTGTATCCCCCCGGCTATGGAACGCATGTGAATTCAATCCCCCCGGTATTGGTCGAAATCTAAAAATTTGAAAATTTGGACTTCTAAGCCGGTTTATACGTGTTTATACGTGATAAATGCATGTGAATTCAATCCCCCCGGCTATGGAACGAAATCTAAAATTTGAAAATTTGGACTTCTTAGCTGGTTTATACGTGTTTGTACGTGTAAAATATCATTAGAATTCAATCCCCCCGGCGATGTAACGAAATCTAAACATTTGAAAATTTGGACTTCTAAGCCGGTTTATACGTGTATATACGTGTAAAAATGCATGTGAATTGTATCCCCCCGGCTATGGAACGAAATCTCAAAATTTGAATATTCGGACTTCTTAGCCTGTCTATTCGTGTTTATATCTGTAAAATGTATTTGAATTCAACCCCGGCTATGGAACGAAATCTAAAAATTTTAAAATTTGGACTTCTAAGCCGGTTTATACGTGTATATACGTGTAAAAATGCATGTGAATTGTATCCCCCCGGCTATGGAACGCATGTGAATTCAATCCCCTCGGTATTGGACGAAATCTAAAAATTTGAAAATTTGGACTACTTAGCTGGTTTATACGTGTTTGTACGTGTAAAATATCATTAGAATTCAATCCCCCCGGCGATGTAACGAAATCTAAAAATTTGAAAATTTGGACTTCTAAGCCGGTTTATACGTGTATATACGTGTAAAAATGCATGTGAATTGTATCCCCCCGGCTATGGAACGAAATCTAAAAATTTGAAAATTAGGACTTTTTAGCCGGTTTATACGTGTTTATACGTGAAAAATGCATGTGAATTCAATCCCCCGGCTATGGAACTAATTCAAAAATTTGAAAAATCGGACTTCTTAGCCGGTTTATACGTGTTTGTACGTGTAAAAATGCATGTGAATTCAATCCCCCCGGTATTGGTCGAAATCTAAAAATTTGAAAATTTGGACTTCTAAGCCGGTTTATACGTGTTTATACGTGATAAATGCATGTGAATTCAATCCCCCCGACTATGGAACGAAATCTAAAAATTTGAAAATTTGGACTTCTTAGCTGGTTTATACGTGTTTGTACGTGTAAAATATCATTAGAATTCAATCCCCCCCGCGATGTAACGATATCTAAACATTTGAAAATTTGGACTTCTAAGCCGGTTTATACGTGTATATACGTGTAAAAATGCATGTGAATTGTATCCCCCCGGCAATGGAACGAAATCTCAAAATTTGAATATTCGGACTTCTTAGCCTGTCTATTCGTGTTTATATCTGTAAAATGTATTTGAATTCAACCCCGGCTATGGAACGAAATCTAAAAATTTTAAAATTTGGACTTCTAAGCCGGTTTATACGTGTATATACGTGTAAAAATGCTAGTGAATTGTATCCCCCGGCTATGGAACGCATGTGAATTCAATCCCCTCGGTATTGGACGAAATCTAAAGATTTGAAAATTTGGACTACTTAGCTGGTTTATACGTGTTTGTACGTGTAAAAAATATCATTAGAATTCAATCCCCCCGGCGATGTAACGAAATCTAAAAATTTTTAAATTTGGACTTCTAAGCCGGTTTATACGTGTATATACGTGTAAAAATGCATGTGAATTGTATCCCCCCGACTATGGAACGCATGTGAATTCAATCCCCTCGGTATTGGACGAAATCTAAAAATTTGAAAATTTGGACTTCTAAGCCGGTTTATACGTGTTTATACGTGATAAATGCATGTGAATTCAATCCCCCCGGCTATGGAACGAAATATAAAAATTTGAAAATATGGACTTCTTAGCCTGTCTATACGTGTTTATATGTGTAAAAATGTATTTGAATTCTACCCCGGCTATGGAACGAAACCTAAAAATTTGAAAATTTGGACTTTTAAGCCTGTTTATAGGTGTTTATACGTGAAAAATGCATGTGAATTCAATCCCCCCGGCTATGGAACGAAATCTAAAAATTTGAAAATTCGGACTTCTTAGCCTGTCTATACGTATTTATATGTGTAAAAATGTATTTGAATTCAACCCCAACTATGGAACGAAATCTAAAAATTTGAAAATTTGAACTACTAAGCCGGTTTATACGTGTTTGTATGTGTAAAAATGCATGTGAATTCAATCCCCCCGGTATTGGACGAAATCTAAAAATTTGAAAATTTGAACTTCTAAGCCGGTTTATACGTGTTTATATGTGTAAAAATGTATTTAAATTCAACCCCGGCTATGGAACGAAATCTAAAAATTTGAAAATTTGGACTTCTAAGCAGGTTTATACGTGTATATACGTGTAAAAATGCATGTGAATTGTATCCCCCCCGGCTATGGAACGAAATCTAAAAATTTGAAAATTCGGACTTCTTAGCCTGTCTATACGTGTTTATATGTGTAAAATGTATTTGAATTCAACCCCGGCTATGGAACGGAATCTAAAAATTTGTAAATTTGGACTTCTAAGCCAGTTTATACGTGTTTATACGTGAAAAATGCATGTGAATTCAATCCCCCGGCTATGGAAATAATTCAAAAATTTGAAAATTCGGACTTCTTAGCCGGTTTATACGTGTTTGTACGTGTAAAAATGCATGTGAATTCAATCCCCCCGGTATTGGTCGAAATCTAAAAATTTGAAAATTTGGACTTCTAAGCCGGTTTATACGTGTTTATACGTGATAAATGCATGTGAATTCAATCCCCCCGGCTATGGAACGAAAACTAAAAATTTGAAAATTTGGACTTCTTAGCTGGTTTATACGTGTTTGTACGTGTAAAATATCATTAGAATTCAATCCCCCCGGCGATGTAACGAAATCTAAAAATTTTAAAATTTGGACTTCTAAGCCGGTTTATACGTGTATATACGTGTAAAAATGCATGTGAATTGTATCCCCCCGGCTATGGAACGCATGTGAATTTAATCCCCTCGGTATTGGACGAAATCTAAAATTTGAAAATTTGGACTACTTAGCTGGTTTATACGTGTTTGTACGTGTAAAATATCATTAGAATTCAATCCCCCCGGCGATGTAACGAAATCAAAAAATTTGAAAATTTGGACTTCTAAGCCGGTTTATACGTGTATATACGTGTAAAAATGCATGTGAATTGTATCCCCCCGGCTATGGAACGAAATCTAAAAATTTGAAAATTAGGACTTTTTAGCCGGTTTATACGTGTTTGTACGTGTAAAATATCATTAGAATTCAATCCCCCCGGCGATGTAACGAAATCTAAAAATTTTAAAATTTGGACTTCTAAGCCGGTTTATACTTGTATATACGTGTAAAAATGCATGTGAATTGTATCCCCCCGGCTATGGAACGAAATCTAAAAATTTGAATATTCGGACTTATTAGCCGGTTTATACGTGTTTATATGTGTAAAAATGTATTTAAATTCAACCCCGGCTATGGAACGAAATCTAAAAATTTGAAAATTTGGACTTCTAAGCAGGTTTATACGTGTATATACGTGTAAAAATGCATGTGAATTGTATCCCCCCCGGCTATGGAACGAAATCTAAAAATTTGATAATTCGGACTTCTTAGCCTGTCTATACGTGTTTATATGTGTAAAATGTATTTGAATTCAACCCCGGCTATGGAACGAAATCTAAAAATTTGTAAATTTGGACTTCTAAGCCAGTTTATACGTGTTTATACGTGAAAAATGCATGTGAATTCAATCCCCCGGCTATGGAAATAATTCAAAAATTTGAAAATTCGGACTTCTTAGCCGGTATATACGTGTTTGTACGTGTAAAAATGCATGTGAATTCAATCCCCCCGGTATTGGTCGAAATCTAAAAATTTGAAAATTTGGACTTCTAAGCCGGTTTATACGTGTTTATACGTGATAAATGCATGTGAATTCAATCCCCCCGGCTATGGAACGAAAACTAAAAATTTGAAAATTTGGACTTCTTAGCTGGTTTATACGTGTTTGTACGTGTAAAATATCATTAGAATTCAATCCCCCCGGCGATGTAACGAAATCTAAAAATTTTAAAATTTGGACTTCTAAGCCGGTTTATACGTGTATATACGTGTAAAAATGCATGTGAATTGTATCCCCCCGGCTATGGAACGCATGTGAATTCAATCCCCTCGGTATTGGACGAAATCTAAAAATTTGAAAATTTGGACTACTTAGCTGGTTTATACGTGTTTGTACGTGTAAAATATCATTAGAATTCAATCCCCCCGGCGATGTAACGAAATCTAAAAATTTGAAAATTAGGACTTCTAAGCCGGTTTATACGTGTATATACGTGTAAAAATGCATGTGAATTGTATCCCCCCGGCTATGGAACGAAATCTAAAAATTTGAAAATTAGGACTTTTTAGCCGGTTTATACGTGTTTATACGTGAAAAATGCATGTGAATTCAATCCCCCGGCTATGGAACTAATTCAAAAATTTGAAAAATCGGACTTCTTAGCCGGTTTATACGTGTTTGTACGTGTAAAAATGCATGTGAATTCAATCCCCCCGGTATTGGTCGAAATCTAAAAATTTGAAAATTTGGACTTCTAAGCCGGTTTATACGTGTTTATACGTGATAAATGCATGTGAATTCAATCCCCCCGGCTATGGAACGAAATCTAAAAATTTGAAAATTTGGACTTCTTAGCTGGTTTATACGTGTTTGTACGTGTAAAATATCATTAGAATTCAATCCCCCCCGCGATGTAACGAAATCTAAACATTTGAAAATTTGGACTTCTAAGCCGGTTTATACGTGTATATACGTGTAAAAATGCATGTGAATTGTATCCCCCCGGCTATGGAACGAAATCTAAAAATTTGAAATTCGGACTTCTTAGCCTGTCTATACGTATTTATATGTGTAAAAATGTATTTGAATTCAACCCCAACTATGGAACGAAATCTAAAAATTTGAAAATTTGAACTACTAAGCCGGTTTATACGTGTTTGTATGTGTAAAAATGCATGTGAATTCAATCCCCCCGGTATTGGACGAAATCTAAAAATTTGAAAATTTGAACTTCTAAGCCGGTTTATACGTGTTTGTACGTGTAAAATATCATTAGAATTCAATCCCCCCGGCGATGTAACGAAATCTAAAAATTTTAAAATTTGGACTTCTAAGCCGGTTTATACTTGTATATACGTGTAAAAATGCATGTGAATTGTATCCCCCCGGCTATGGAACGAAATCTAAAAATTTGAATATTCGGACTTCTTAGCCGGTTTATACGTGTTTATATGTGTAAAAATGTATTTAAATTCAACCCCGGCTATGGAACGAAATCTAAAAATTTGAAAATTTGGACTTCTAAGCAGGTTTATACGTGTATATACGTGTAAAAATGCATGTGAATTGTATCCCCCCTGGCTATGGAACGAAATCTAAAAATTTGAAAATTCGGACTTCTTAGCCTGTCTATACGTGTTTATATGTGTAAAATGTATTTGAATTCAACCCCGGCTATGGAACGAAATCTAAAAATTTGTAAATTTGGACTTCTAAGCCAGTTTATACGTGTTTATACGTGAAAAATGCATGTGAATTCAATCCTCCGGCTATGGAAATAATTCAAAAATTTGAAAATTCGGACTTCTTAGCCGGTTTATACGTGTTTGTACGTGTAAAAATGCATGTGAATTCAATCCCCCCGGTATTGGTCGAAATCTAAAAATTTGAAAATTTGGACTTCTAAGCCTGTATATACGTGTTTATATGTGTAAAATGTATTTGAATTCAACCCCGGCTATGGAACGAAATCTAAAAATTTGTAAATTTGGACTTCTTAGCTGGTTTATACGTGTTTGTACGTGTAAAATATCATTAGAATTCAATCTTCCCGGCGATGTAACGAAATCTAAACATTTGAAAATTTGGACTTCTAAGCCGGTTTATACTTGTATATACGTGTAAAAATGCATGTGAATTGTATCCCCCCGGCTATGGAACGAAATCTAAAATTTGAATATTCGGACTTCTTAGCCGCTTTATACGTGTTTGTATGTGTAAAAATGCATGTGAATTCAATCCCCCCGGTATTGGACGAAATCTAAAAATTTGAAAATTTGAACTTCTAAGCCGGTTTATACGTGTTTGTACGTGTAAAATATCATTAGAATTCAATCCCCCCGGCGATGTAACGAAATTTAAAAATTTTAAAATTTGGACTTCTAAGCCGGTTTATACTTGTATATACGTGTAAAAATGCATGTGAATTGTATCCCCCCGGCTATGGAACGAAATCTAAAAATTTGAATATTCGGACTTCTTAGCCGCTTTATACGTGTTTATATGTGTAAAAATGTATTTGAATTCAACCCCGGCTATGGAACGAAATCTAAAAATTTGAAAATTTGGACTTCTAAGCAGGTTTATACGTGTATATACGTGTAAAAATGCATGTGAATTGTATCCCCCCGGCTATGGAACGAAATCTAAAAATTTGAAAATTCGGACTTCTTAGCCTGTCTATACGTGTTTATATGTGTAAAATGTATTTGAATTCAACCCCGGCTATGGAACGAAATCTAAAAATTTGTAAATTTGGACTTCTAAGCCAGTTTATACGTGAAAAATGCATGTGAATTCAATCCCCCGGCTATGGAAATAATTCAAAAATTTGAAAATTCGGACTTCTTAGCCGGTTTATACGTGTTTGTACGTGTAAAAATGCATGTGAATTCAATCCCCCCGGTATTGGTCGAAATCTAAAAATTTGAAAATTTGGACTTCTAAGCCGGTTTATACGTGTTTATACGTGATAAATGCATGTGAATTCAATCCCCCCGGCTATGGAACGAAATCTAAAAATTTGAAAATTTGGACTTCTTAGCTGGTTTATACGTGTTTGTACGTGTAAAATATCATTAGAATTCAATCCCCCCGGCGATGTAACGAAATCTAAACATTTGAAAATTTGGACTTCTAAGCCGGTTTATACGTGTATATACGTGTAAAAATGTATGTGAATTGTATCCCCCCGGCTACGGAACGCATGTGAATTCAATCCCCCCGGTATTGGACGAAATCTAAAAATTTGAAAATTTGGACTTTTAAGCCGGTTTATACGTGTTTATACGTGATAAATGGATGTGAATTCAATCCCCCCGGCGATGTAACGAAATCTAAAAATTTTAAAATTTGGACTTCTAAGCCGGTTTATACGTGTATATACGTGTAAAAATGCATGTGAATTGTATCCCCCGGCTATGGAACGAAATATAAAAATTTGAAAATATGGACTTCTTAGCCTGTCTATACGTGTTTATATGTGTAAAAATGTATTTGAATTCAACCCCGGCTATGGAACGAAATCTAAATATTTGAAAATTTGGACTTTAAGCCTGTTTATACGTGTTTATACGTGAAAAATGCATGTGAATTCAATCCCCCCGGCTATGGAACGAAATCTAAAAATTTGAAAATCGGACTTCTTAGCCTGTCTATACGTGTTTATATGTGTAAAAATGTATTTGAATTCAACCCCAACTATGGAACGAAATCTAAAAATTTGAAAATTTGAACTTCTCAGCCGGTTTATACGTGTTTGTATGTGTAAAAATGCATGTGAATTCAATCCCCCCCGTATTGGACGTAATCTAAAAAATTTGAAAATTCGGACTTCTCGGCCGGTTTATACGTGTTTATACGTGTAAAAATGCATGTGAATTCAATCCCCCCGACTATAGAAAGAATTTTAAAATTTGAAAATTTGGACTTCTTAGCTGGTATATACGTGTATATACATGTAAAAATGCATGTGAATTGTATCCCCCCGGCTATGGAACGAAATCTAAACATTTGAAAATTAGGACTTTTTAGCCGGTTTATACGTTTTTAGATGTGTAAAAATGTATTTGAATTCAACTCCGGCTATGGAACGAAATCTAAAAATTTGAAAATTTGGACTTTAAGCCTGTTTATACGTGTTTATACGTGAAAAATGCATGTGAATTCAATCCCCGCGGCTATGGAACGAAATCTAAAAATTTGAAAATCGGACTTCTTAGCCTGTCTATACGTGTTTATATGTGTAAAAATGTATTTGAATTCAACCCCAACTATGGAACGAAATCTAAAAATTTGAAAATTTGAACTTCTCAGCCGGTATATACGTGTTTGTACGTGTAAAAATGCATGTGAATTCAATCCCCCCGGTATTGGTCGAAATCTAAAAATTTGAAAATTTGGACTTCTAAGCCGGTTTATACGTGTTTATACGTGATAAATGCATGTGAATTCAATCCCCCCGGCTATGGAACGAAAACTAAAAATTTGAAAATTTGGACTTCTTAGCTGGTTTATACGTGTTTGTACGTGTAAAATATCATTAGAATTCAATCCCCCCGGCGATGTAACGAAATCTAAAAATTTTAAAATTTGGACTTCTAAGCCGGTTTATACGTGTATATACGTGTAAAAATGCATGTGAATTGTATCCCCCCGGCTATGGAACGCATGTGAATTCAATCCCCTCGGTATTGGACGAAATCTAAAAATTTGAAAATTTGGACTACTTAGCTGGTTTATACGTGTTTGTACGTGTAAAATATCATTAGAATTCAATCCCCCCGGCGATGTAACGAAATCTAAAAATTTGAAAATTAGGACTTCTAAGCCGGTTTATACGTGTATATACGTGTAAAAATGCATGTGAATTGTATCCCCCCGGCTATGGAACGAAATCTAAAAATTTGAAAATTAGGACTTTTTAGCCGGTTTATACGTGTTTATACGTGAAAAATGCATGTGAATTCAATCCCCCGGCTATGGAACTAATTCAAAAATTTGAAAAATCGGACTTCTTAGCCGGTTTATACGTGTTTGTACGTGTAAAAATGCATGTGAATTCAATCCCCCCGGTATTGGTCGAAATCTAAAAATTTGAAAATTTGGACTTCTAAGCCGGTTTATACGTGTTTATACGTGATAAATGCATGTGAATTCAATCCCCCCGGCTATGGAACGAAATCTAAAAATTTGAAAATTTGGACTTCTTAGCTGGTTATACGTGTTTGTACGTGTAAAATATCATTAGAATTCAATCCCCCCCGCGATGTAACGAAATCTAAACATTTGAAAATTTGGACTTCTAAGCCGGTTTATACGTGTATATACGTGTAAAAATGCATGTGAATTGTATCCCCCCGGCTATGGAACGAAATCTAAAAATTTGAAAATTCGGACTTCTTAGCCTGTCTATACGTATTTATATGTGTAAAAATGTATTTGAATTCAACCCCAACTATGGAACGAAATCTAAAAATTTGAAAATTTGAACTACTAAGCCGGTTTATACGTGTTTGTATGTGTAAAAATGCATGTGAATTCAATCCCCCCGGTATTGGACGAAATCTAAAAATTTGAAAATTTGAACTTCTAAGCCGGTTTATACGTGTTTGTACGTGTAAAATATCATTAGAATTCAATCCCCCCGGCGATGTAACGAAATCTAAAAATTTTAAAATTTGGACTTCTAAGCCGGTTTATACTTGTATATACGTGTAAAATGCATGTGAATTGTATCCCCCCGGCTATGGAACGAAATCTAAAATTTGAATATTCGGACTTCTTAGCCGGTTTATACGTGTTTATATGTGTAAAAATGTATTTAAATTCAACCCCGGCTATGGAACGAAATCTAAAAATTTGAAAATTTGGACTTCTAAGCAGGTTTATACGTGTATATACGTGTAAAAATGCATGTGAATTGTATCCCCCCTGGCTATGGAACGAAATCTAAAAATTTGAAAATTCGGACTTCTTAGCCTGTCTATACGTGTTTATATGTGTAAAATGTATTTGAATTCAACCCCGGCTATGGAACGAAATCTAAAAATTTGTAAATTTGGACTTCTAAGCCAGTTTATACGTGTTTATACGTGAAAAATGCATGTGAATTCAATCCTCCGGCTATGGAAATAATACAAAAATTTGAAAATTCGGACTTCTTAGCCGGTTTATACGTGTTTGTACGTGTAAAAATGCATGTGAATTCAATCCCCCCGGTATTGGTCGAAATCTAAAAATTTGAAAATTTGGACTTCTAAGCCGGTTTATACGTGTTTATACGTGATAAATGCATGTGAATTCAATCCCCCCGGCTATGGAACGAAAACTAAAAATTTGAAAATTTGGACTTCTTAGCTGGTTTATACGTGTTTGTACGTGTAAAATATCATTAGAATTCAATCTTCCCGGCGATGTAACGAAATCTAAACATTTGAAAATTTGGACTTCTAAGCCGGTTTATACTTGTATATACGTGTAAAAATGCATGTGAATTGTATCCCCCCGGCTATGGAACGAAATCTAAAAATTTGAATATTCGGACTTCTTAGCCGCTTTATACGTGTTTGTATGTGTAAAAATGCATGTGAATTCAATCCCCCCGGTATTGGACGAAATCTAAAAATTTGAAAATTTGAACTTCTAAGCCGGTTTATACGTGTTTGTACGTGTAAAATATCATTAGAATTCAATCCCCCCGGCGATGTAACGAAATTTAAAAATTTTAAAATTTGGACTTCTAAGCCGGTTTATACTTGTATATACGTGTAAAAATGCATGTGAATTGTATCCCCCCGGCTATGGAACGAAATCTAAAAATTTGAATATTCGGACTTCTTAGCCGCTTTATACGTGTTTATATGTGTAAAAATGTATTTGAATTCAACCCCGGCTATGGAACGAAATCTAAAAATTTGAAAATTTGGACTTCTAAGCAGGTTTATACGTGTATATACGTGTAAAAATGCATGTGAATTGTATCCCCCCCGGCTATGGAACGAAATCTAAAAATTTGAAAATTCGGACTTCTTAGCCTGTCTATACGTGTTTATATGTGTAAAATGTATTTGAATTCAACCCCGGCTATGGAACGAAATCTAAAAATTTGTAAATTTGGACTTCTAAGCCAGTTTATACGTGAAAAATGCATGTGAATTCAATCCCCCGGCTATGGAAATAATTCAAAAATTTGAAAATTCGGACTTCTGAGCCGGTTTATACGTGTTTGTACGTGTAAAAATGCATGTGAATTCAATCCCCCCGGTATTGGTCGAAATCTAAAAATTTGAAAATTTGGACTTCTAAGCCGGTTTATACGTGTTTATACGTGATAAATGCATGTGAATTCAATCCCCCCGGCTATGGAACGAAATCTAAAAATTTGAAAATTTGGACTTCTTAGCTGGTTTATACGTGTTTGTACGTGTAAAATATCATTAGAATTCAATCCCCCCGGCGATGTAACGAAATCTAAACATTTGAAAATTTGGACTTCTAAGCCGGTTTATACGTGTATATACGTGTAAAAATGTATGTGAATTGTATCCCCCGGCTACGGAACGCATGTGAATTCAATCCCCCCGGTATTGGACGAAATCTAAAAATTTGAAAATTTGGACTTTTAAGCCGGTTTATACGTGTTTATACGTGATAAATGGATGTGAATCAATCCCCCGGCGATGTAACGAAATCTAAAAATTTTAAAATTTGGACTTCTAAGCCGGTTTATACGTGTATATACGTGTAAAAATGCATGTGAATTGTATCCCCCCGGCTATGGAACGAAATATAAAAATTTGAAAATATGGACTTCTTAGCCTGTCTATACGTGTTTATATGTGTAAAAATGTATTTGAATTCAACCCCGGCTATGGAACGAAATCTAAATATTTGAAAATTTGGACTTTAAGCCTGTTTATACGTGTTTATACGTGAAAAATGCATGTGAATTCAATCCCCCCGGCTATGGAACGAAATCTAAAAATTTGAAAATCGGACTTCTTAGCCTGTCTATACGTGTTTATATGTGTAAAAATGTATTTGAATTCAACCCCAACTATGGAACGAAATCTAAAAATTTGAAAATTTGAACTTCTCAGCCGGTTTATACGTGTTTGTATGTGTAAAAATGCATGTGAATTCAATCCCCCCCGTATTGGACGTAATCTAAAAATTTGAAATTCGGACTTCTCGGCCGGTTTATACGTGTTTATACGTGTAAAACTGCATGTGAATTCAATCCCCCCGACTATAGAAAGAATTTTAAAAATTTGAAAATTTGGACTTCTTAGCTGGTATATACGTGTATATACATGTAAAAATGCATGTGAATTGTATCCCCCCGGCTATGGAACGAAATCTAAACATTTGAAAATTAGGACTTTTTAGCCGGTTTATACGTTTTAGATGTGTAAAAATGTATTTGAATTCAACTCCGGCTATGGAACGAAATCTAAAAATTTGAAAATTTGGACTTTAAGCCTGTTTATACGTGTTTATACGTGAAAAATGCATGTGAATTCAATCCCCGCGGCTATGGAACGAAATCTAAAAATTTGAAAATCGGACTTCTTAGCCTGTCTATACGTGTTTATATGTGTAAAAATGTATTTGAATTCAACCCCAACTATGGAACGAAATCTAAAATTTGAAAATTTGAACTTCTCAGCCGGTTTATACGTGTTTGTATGTGTAAAAATGCATGTGAATTCAATCCCCCCGGTATTGGACGAAATCTAAAAATTTGTAAATTTGACCTTCTAAGCCGGTTTATACGTGTTTATACGTGATAAATGCATGTGAATTCAATCCCCCCGGCTATGGAAGGAAATCTAAAAATTTGAAAATTTGGACTACTTAGCTGGTTTATACGTGTTTGTACGTGTAAAAATATCATTAGAATTCAATCCCCCCGGCGATGTAACGAAATCTAAAAATTTTAAAATTTGGACTTCTAAGCCGGTTTATACGTGTATATACGTGTAAAAATGTATGTGAATTGTATCCCCCCGGCTATGGAACGCATGTGAATTCAATCCCCCCGGTATTGGACGAAATCTAAAAATTTGAAAATTTGGACTTCTAAGCCGGTTTATACGTGTTTATACGTGATAAATGCATGTGAATTCAATCCCCCCGGCTATGGAACGAAATATAAAAATTTGAAAATATGGACTTCTTAGCCTGTCTATACGTGTTTATATGTGTAAAAATGTATTTGAATTCAACCCCAAATATGGAACGAAATCTAAAAATTTGAAAATTTGAACTTCTAAGCCGGTTTATACGTGTTTGTATGTGTAAAAATGCATGTGAATTCAATCCCCCCGGTATTGGACGATATCTAAAAATTTGAAAATTTGAACTTCTAAGCCGGTTAATACGTGTTTGGACGTGTAAAAATGCATGTGAATTCAATCCCCCCGGTATTGGTCGAAATCAAAAATTTGAAAATTTGGATTTCTAAGCCGGTTTATACGTGTTTATACGTGATAAATGCATGTGAATTCAATCCCCCCGGCTATGGAACGAAATCTAAAAATTTGAAAATTTGGACTTCTTAGCTGGTTTATACGTGTTTGTACGTGTAAAATATCATTAGAATTCAATCCCCCCGGCGATGTAACGTAATCTAAAAATTTTAAAATTTGGACTTCTAAGCCGGTTTATACTTGTATATACGTGTAAAATGCATGTGAATTGTATCCCCCCGGCTATGGAACGAAATCTAAAAATTTGAATATTCGGACTTCTTAGCCGGTTTATACGTGTTTATATGTGTAAAAATGTATTTGAATTCAACCCCGGCTATGGAACGAAATCTAAAAATTTGAAAATTTGGACGTCTAAGCCTGTTTATACGTGTTTATACGTGAAAAATGCATGTGAATTCAATCCCCCCGGCTATGGAACGAAATCTCAAAATTTGAATATTCGGACTTCTTAGCCTGTCTATACGTGTTTATATGTGTAAAATGTATTTGAATTCAACCCCGGCTGTGGAACGAAATCTAAAAATTTGAAAATTTGAACTTCTAAGCCGGTTTATACGTGTTTGTACGCGTAAAAATGCATGTGAATTCAATCCCCCCGGTATTGGACGTAATCTAAAAAATTTGAAAATTCGGAATTCTCGGCCGGTTTATACGTGTTTATACGTGTAAAAATGCATGTGAATTCAATCCCCCCGACTATGGAACGAAATCTAAAAATTTGAAAATTTGGACTTCTTAGCTGGTATATACGTGTATATACATGTAAAAATGCATGTGAATTGTATCCCCCGGCTATGGAACGAAATCTAAACATTTGAAAATTAGGACTTTTTAGCCGGTTTATACGTTTTTAGATGTGTAAAAATGTATTTGAATTCAACTCCGGCTATGGAACGAAATCTAAAAATTTGAAAATTTGGACTTTAAGCCTGTTTATACGTGTTTATACGTGAAAAATGCATGTGAATTCAATCCCCGCGGCTATGGAACGAAATCTAAAAATTTGAAAATCGGACTTCTTAGCCTGTCTATACGTGTTTATATGTGTAAAAATGTATTTGAATTCAACCCCAACTATGGAACGAAATCTAAAAATTTGAAAATTTGAACTTCTCAGCCGGTTTATACGTGTTTGTATGTGTAAAAATGCATGTGAATTCAATCCCCCGGTATTGGACGAAATCTAAAAATTTGTAAATTTGACCTTCTAAGCCGGTTTATACGTGTTTATACGTGATAAATGCATGTGAATTCAATCCCCCCGGCTATGGAAGGAAATCTAAAAATTTGAAAATTTGGACTACTTAGCTGGTTTATACGTGTTTGTACGTGTAAAAAATATCATTAGAATTCAATCCCCCCGGCGATGTAACGAAATCTAAAAATTTTAAAATTTGGACTTCTAAGCCGGTTTATACGTGTATATACGTGTAAAAATGTATCTGAATTGTATCCCCCCGGCTATGGAACGCATGTGAATTCAATCCCCCCGGTATTGGACGAAATCTAAAAATCGAAAATTTGGACTTCTAAGCCGGTTTATACGTGTTTATACGTGATAAATGCATGTGAATTCAATATCCCCGGCTATGGAACGAAATATAAAAATTTGAAAATATGGACTTCTTAGCCTGTCTATACGTGTTTATATGTGTAAAAATGTATTTGAATTCAACCCCAATTATGGAACGAAATCTAAAAATTTGAAAATTTGAACTTCTAAGCCGGTTTATACGTGTTTGTATGTGTAAAAATGCATGTGAATTCAATCCCCCCGGTATTGGACGATATCTAAAAATTTGAAAATTTGAACTTCTAAGCCGGTTAATACGTGTTTGGACGTGTAAAAATGCATGTGAATTCAATCCCCCCGGTATTGGTCGAAATCTAAAAATTTGAAAATTTGGACTTCTTAGCTGGTTTATACGTGTTTGTACGTGTAAAATATCATTAGAATTCAATCCCCCCGGCGATGTAACGAAATCTAAACATTTGAAAATTTGGACTTCTAAGCCGGTTTATACGTGTATATACGTGTAAAAATGCATGTGAATTGTATCCCCCCGGCTATGGAACGAAATCTAAAAATTTGAAAATTAGGACTTTTTAGCCGGTTTATACGTGTTTATATGTGTAAAAATGTATTTGAATTCAACCCCGGCTATGGAACGAAATCTAAATATTTGAAAATTTGGACTTCTAAGCCGGTTTATACGTGTAAAAATGCATGTGAATTGTATCCCCCCGGCTATGGAACGAAATCTAAAAATTTGAAAATTAGGACTTTTTAGCCGGTTTATACGTGTTTATATGTGTAAAAATGTATTTGAATTCAACCCCGGCTATGGAACGAAATCTAAAAAATTTGAAAATCGGACTTCTAGCCTGTCTATACGTGTTTATATGTGTAAAATGTATTTGAACTTCAACCCGGCTATGGAACGAAATCTAAAAATTTGAAAATTTGGACGTCTAAGCCTGTTTATACGTGTTTATACGTGAAAAATGCATGTGAATTCAATCCCCCGGCTATGGACCGAATCTCAAAATTGAATATTCGGACTTCTTAGCTGTTTATACGTGTTTATACGTGAAAAAGCATGTGAATTCATCCCCCGGCTATGGAACGAAATCTAAAAATTTGAAATCGGACTTCTTAGCCGTCTATACGTGTTTATATGTGTAAAAATGTATTTGAATTCAACCCCGGCTATGGAACGAAATCTAAAAATTTGAAAATTTGGTCTTCTAAGCCGGTTGTATACGGTGTATACGTGTAAAAATTGATCCCCCGCTATGGAACGAAATCTAAAAATTTGAAAATTCGGACTTCTTAGCCTGTTTATACGTGTTTATATGTGTAAAATGTATTTGAATTCAACACCGGCTATGGAACGAAATCTAAAATTTGAAAATTGGACTTCTTAGCTAGTTTATACGTGTTTGTACGTGTAAAATATCATTAGAATTCAATCCCCCCGGCGATGTAACGAAATCTAAAAATTTTAAAATTTGGACTTCTAAGCCGGTTTATACGTGTATATACGTGTAAAAATGCATGTGATTGTATCCCCCCGGCTATGGAACGAAATCTCAAAATTTGAATATTCGGACTTCTTAGCCTGTCTATACGTGTTTATATGTGTAACATGTTTTTGAATTCAACCCCGGTTATGGAACGAAATCTAAAAATTTGAAAATTTGAACTTCTAAGCCGGTTTATACGTGTTTGTACGTGTAAATTGCATGTGAATTCATTCCCCCCGGTATTGGACGTAATTCCTAAAAAATTTGAAAATTCGGACTTCTCGGCTGGTTTATACGTGTTTATATGTGTAAAAATGTATTTGAATCCAACCCCGGCTATGGAACGAAATCTAAAAAATTGAAAATTTGGACTTCTTAGCTGGTTTATACGTGATTGTACGTGTAAAATATCATTAGAATTCAATCCCCCCGGCGATGTAACGAAATCTAAAATTTGAAAATTTGGACTTCTAAGCCGGTTTTATACGTGTAAAAATGCATGTGAATTGTATCCCCCCCGGCTATGGAACGAAATCTAAAAATTTGAAAATTAGGACTTTTTAGCCGGTTTATACGGTGTTTATATGTGTAAAAATGTATTTGAATTCAACCCCGGCTATGGAACGAAATCTAAAAATTAGAAAATTTGGACTTCTAAGCCGGTTTATACGTGTATATACGTGTAAAAATGCATGTGAATTGTATCCCCCCCGCTATGGAACAAAATCTACAAATTTGAAATTCGGACTTCTTAGCCTGGCTATACGTGTTTATATGTGTAAAATTGTATTTGAATTCAACCCCGGCTATGGAACGAAATCTAAAAATTTGTAAATTTGGACTTCTAAGCCGGTTTATACGTGTTTATACGTGATAAATGCATGTGAATTCAATCCCCCCGGCTATGGAACCGAAATCTAAAAATTTGAAAATTTGGACTTCTTAGCTGGTTTATACGTGTTTGTACGTGTAAAATATCATTAGAATTCAATCCCCCCGGCGATGTAACGAAATCTAAAAATTTTAAAATTTGGACTTCTAAGCCGGTTTATACGTGTATATACGTGTAAAAATGCAGTGAATTGTATCCCCCGGCTATGGAACGAAATCTCAAAATTTGAATATTCGGACTTCTTAGCCTGTCTATACGTGTTTATATGTGTAAAATGTTTTTGAATTCAACCCCGGTTATGGAACGAAATCTAAAAATTTGAAAATTTGAACTTCTAAGCCGGTTTATACGTGTTTGTACGTGTAAAAATGCATGTGAATTCATTCCCCCCGGTATTGGACGTAATCTAAAAAATTGAAAATTCGGACTTCTCGGCCGGTTTATACGTGTTTATATGTGTAAAAATGTATTTGAATCCAACCCCGGCTATGGAACGAAATCTAAAAATTTGAAAATTTGGACTTCTTAGCTGGTTTATACGTGTTTGTACGTGTAAAATATCATTAGAATTCAATCCCCCCGGCGATGTAACGAAATCTAAAAATTTTAAAATTTGGACTTCTAAGCCGGTTTATACGTGTATATACGTGTAAAAATGCATGTGAATTGTATCCCCCCGGCTATGGAACGAAATCTCAAAATTTGAATATTCGGACTTCTTAGCCTGTCTATACGTGTTTATATGTGTAAAATGTTTTTGAATTCAACCCCGGTTATGGAACGAAATCTAAAAATTTGAAAATTTGAACTTCTAAGCCGGTTTATACGTGTTTGTACGTGTAAAATTGCATGTGAATTCATTCCCCCCGGTATTGGACGTAATCTAAAAAATTTGAAAATTCGGACTTCTCGGCCGGTTTATACGTGTTTATATGTGTAAAAATGTATTTGAATCCAACCCCGGCTATGGAACGAAATCTAAAAAATTGAAAATTTGGACTTCTTAGCTGGTTTATACGTGTTAGTACGTGTAAAATATCATTAGAATTCAATCCCCCCGGCGATGTAACGAAATCTAAAAATTTGAAAATTTGGACTTCTAAGCCGGTTTATACGTGTAAAAATGCATGTGAATTGTATCCCCCCGGCTATGGAACGAAATCTAAAAATTTGAAAATTAGGACTTTTTAGCCGGTTTATACGTGTTTATATGTGTAAAAATGTATTTGAATTCAACCCCGGCTATGGAACGAAATCTAAAAATTAGAAAATTTGGACTTCTAAGCCGGTTTATACGTGTATATACGTGTAAAAATGCATGTGAATTGTATCCCCCCCGGCTATGGAACGAAATCTAAAAATTTGAAAATTCGGACTTCTTAGCCTGGCTATACGTGTTTATATGTGTAAAATGTATTTGAATTCAACCCCGGCTATGGAACGAAATCTAAAAATTTGTAAATTTGGACTTCTAAGCCGGTTTATACGTGTTTATACGTGATAAATGCATGTGAATTCAATCCCCCCGGCTATGGAACGAAATCTAAAAATTTGAAAATATGGACTTCTTAGCCTGTCTATACGTGTTTATATGTGTAAAAATGTATTTGAATTCAACCCCAAATATGGAACGAAATCTAAAAATTTGAAAATTTGAACTTCTAAGCCGGTTTATACGTGTTTGTATGTGTAAAAATGCATGTGAATTCAATCCCCCCGGTATTGGACGATATCTAAAAATTTGAAAATTTGAACTTCTAAGCCGGTTAATACGTGTTTGGACGTGTAAAAATGCATGTGAATTCAATCCCCCCGGTATTGGTCGAAATCTAAAAATTTGAAAATTTGGACTTCTTAGCTGGTTTATACGTGTTTGTACGTGTAAAATATCATTAGAATTCAATCCCCCCGGCGATGTAACGAAATCTAAACATTTGAAAATTCGGACTTCTTAGCCTGGCTATACGTGTTTATATGTGTAAAATGTATTTGAATTCAACCCCGGCTATGGAACGAAATCTAAAAATTTGTAAATTTGGACTTCTAAGCCGGTTTATACGTGTTTATACGTGATAAATGCATGTGAATTCAATCCCCCCGGCTATGGAACGAAATCTAAAAATTTGAAAATTTGGACTTCTTAGCTGGTTTATACGTGTTTGTACGTGTAAAATATCATTAGAATTCAATCCCCCCGGCGATGTAACGAAATCTAAAAATTTTAAAATTTGGACTTCTAAGCCGGTTTATACGTGTATATACGTGTAAAAATGCATGTGAATTGTATCCCCCCGGCTATGGAACGAAATCTCAAAATTTGAATATTCGGACTTCTTAGCCTGTCTATTCGTGTTTATATCTGTAAAATGTATTTGAATTCAACCCCGGCTATGGAACGAAATCTAAAAATTTTAAAATTTGGACTTCTAAGCCGGTTTATACGTGTATATACGTGTAAAAATGCATGTGAATTGTATCCCCCGGCTATGGAACGCATGTGAATTCAATCCCCTCGGTATTGGACGAAATCTAAAAATTTGAAAATTTGGACTACTTAGCTGGTTTATACGTGTTTGTACGTGTAAAATATCATTAGAATTCAATCCCCCGGCGATGTAACGAAATCTAAAAATTTGAAAATTTGGACTTCTAAGCCGGTTTATACGTGTATATACGTGTAAAAATGCATGTGAATTGTATCCCCCCGGCTATGGAACGAAATCTAAAAATTTGAAAATTAGAACTTTTTAGCCGGTTTATACGTGTTTATACGTGAAAAATGCATGTGAATTCAATCCCCCGGCTATGGAACTAATTCAAAAATTTGAAAAATCGGACTTCTTAGCCGGTTTATACGTGTTTGTACGTGTAAAAATGCATGTGAATTCAATCCCCCCGGTATTGGTCGAAATCTAAAAATTTGAAAATTTGGACTTCTAAGCCGGTTTATACGTGCTTATACGTGATAAATGCGTGTGAATTCAATCCCCCGGCTATGGAACGAAATCTAAAAATTTGAAAATTTGGACTTCTTAGCTGGTTTATACGTGTTTGTACGTGTAAAATATCATTAGAATTCAATCCCCCCGGCGATGTAACGAAATCTAAAAATTTTAAAATTTGGACTTCTAAGCCGGTTTATACGTGTATACGTGTAAAAATGCATGTGAATTGTATCCCCCGACTATGGAACGAAATATAAAAATTTGAAAATATGGACTTCTTAGCCTGTCTATACGTGTTTATATGTGTAAAATGTATTGGAATTCTACCCCGGCTATGGAACGAAACCTAAAATTTGAAAATTTGGACTTTTAAGCCTGTTTATAGGTGTTTATACGTGAAAAATGCATGCATGTGAATTCAATCCCCCCGGCTATGGAACGAAATCTAAAATTTGAAAATTCGGACTTCTTAGCCTGTCTATACGTATTATATGTGTAAAAATGTATTTGAATTCAACCCCAACTATGGAACGAAATCTAAAATTTGAAAATTTGGACTTCTTAGCTGGTTTATACGTGTTTGTACGTGTAAAATATCATTAGAATTCAATCCCCCGGCGATGTAACGAAATCTAAAAATTTTAAAATTTGGACTTCTAAGCGGTTTATACGTGTATAACGTTAAAAATGCATGTGAATTGTATCCCCCGACTACTATGGAACGAAATATAAAAATTTGAAAATATGGATTCTTAGCCTGTCTATACGTGTTATATGTGTAAAAATGTATTGGAATTCTACCCGGCTATGGAACGAAACCTAAAAATTTGAAATTTGGACTTTAAGCCTGTTTATAGGTGTTTATACGTGAAAATGCATGTGAATTCAATCCCCGGCTATGGAACGAAATCTAAAAATTTGAAAATTCGGACTTCTTAGCCTGTCTATAGTATTTATATGTGTAAAAATGTATTTGAATTCAACCCCAACTATGGAACGAAATCTAAAAATTTGAAAATTTGAACTACTAAGCCGGTTATACGTGTTTGTACGTGTAAAATATCATTAGAATTCAATCCCCCGGCGATGTAACGAAATCTAAAAATTTTAAAATTTGGACTTCTAAGCCGGTTTATACTTGTATATACGTGTAAAAATGCATGTGAATTGTATCCCCCCGGCTATGGAACGAATCTAAAAATTTGAATATTCGGACTTCTTAGCCGCTTTATACGTGTTTGTATGTGTAAAAATGCATGTGAATTCAATCCCCCCGGTATTGGACGAAATCTAAAAATTTGAAAATTTGAACTTCTAAGCCGGTTTATACGTGTTTGTACGTGTAAAATATCATTAGAATTCAATCCCCCCGGCGATGTAACGAAATTTAAAAATTTTAAAATTTGGACTTCTAAGCCGGTTTATACTTGTATATACGTGTAAAAATGCATGTGAATTGTATCCCCCCGGCTATGGAACGAAATCTAAAAATTTGAATATTCGGACTTCTTAGCCGCTTTATACGTGTTTATATGTGTAAAAATGTATTTGAATTCAACCCCGGCTATGGAACGAAATCTAAAAATTTGAAAATTTGGAATTCTAAGCAGGTTTATACGTGTATATACGTGTAAAAATGCATGTGAATTGTATCCCCCCCGGCTATGGAACGAAATCTAAAAATTTGAAAATTCGGACTTCTTAGCCTGTCTATACGTGTTTATATGTGTAAAATGTATTTGAATTCAACCCCGGCTATGGAACGAAATCTAAAAATTTGTAAATTTGGACTTCTTAGCCGGTTTATACGTGTTTGTACGTGTAAAAATGCATGTGAATTCAATCCCCCCGGTATTGGTCGAAGTCTAAAATTTGAAATTTGGACTTCTTAGCTGGTTTATACGTGTTTGTACGTGTAAAATATCATTAGAATTCAATCCCCCCGGCGATGTAACGAAATCTAAACATTTGAAAATTTGGACTTCTAAGCCAGTTTATACGTGAAAAATGCATGTGAATTCAATCCCCCGGCTATGGAAATAATTCAAAAATTTGAAAATTCGGACTTCTTAGCCGGTTTATACGTGTTTGTACGTGTAAAAATGCATGTGAATTCAATCCCCCCGGTATTGGTCGAAGTCTAAAAATTTGAAAATTTGGACTTCTAAGCCGGTTTATACGTGTTTATACGTGATAAATGCATGTGAATTCAATCCCCCCGGCTATGGAACGAAATCTAAAAATTTGAAAATTTGGACTTCTTAGCTGGTTTATACGTGTTTGTACGTGTAAAATATCATTAGAATTCAATCCCCCCGGCGATGTAACGAAATCTAAACATTTGAAAATTTGGACTTCTAAGCCGGTTTATACGTGTATATACGTGTAAAAATGTATGTGAATTGTATCCCCCCGGCTATGGAACGCATGTGAATTCAATCCCCCCGGTATTGGACGAAATCTAAAAATTTGAAAATTTGGACTTCTAAGCCGGTTTATACGTGTTTATACGTGATAAATGCATGTGAATTCAATCCCCCCGGCGATGTAACGAAATCTAAAAATATTAAAATTTGGACTTCTAAGCCGGTTTATACGTGTATATACGTGTAAAAATGCATGTGAATTGTATCCCCCCGGCTATGGAACGAAATATAAAAATTTGAAAATATGGACTTCTTAGCCTGTCTATACGTGTTTATATGTGTAAAAATGTATTTGAATTCAACCCCGGCTATGGAACGAAATCTAAATATTTGAAAATTTGGACTTTAAGCCTGTTTATACGTGTTTATACGTGAAAAATGCATGTGAATTCAATCCCCCCGGCTATGGAACGAAATCTAAAAATTTGAAAATCGGACTTCTTAGCCTGTCTATACGTGTTTATATGTGTAAAAATGTATTTGAATTCAACCCCAACTATGGAACGAAATCTAAAAATTTGAAAATTTGAACTTCTCAGCCGGTTTATACGTGTTTGTATGTGTAAAAATGCATGTGAATTCAATCCCCCCCGTATTGGACGTAATCTAAAAAATTTGAAAATTCGGACTTCTCGGCCGGTTTATACGTGTTTATACGTGTAAAAATGCATGTGAATTCAATCCCCCCGACTATAGAAAGAATTTTAAAAATTTGAAAATTTGGACTTCTTAGCTGGTATATACGTGTATATACATGTAAAAATGCATGTGAACTGTATCCCCCCGGCTATGGAACGAAATCTAAACATTTGAAAATTAGGACTTTTTAGCCGGTTTATACGTTTTTAGATGTGTAAAAATGTATTTGAATTCAACTCCGGCTATGGAACGAAATCTAAAAATTTGAAAATTTGGACTTTAAGCCTGTTTATACGTGTTTATACGTGAAAAATGCATGTGAATTCAATCCCCGCGGCTATGGAACGAAATCTAAAAATTTGAAAATCGGACTTCTTAGCCTGTCTATACGTGTTTATATGTGTAAAAATGTATTTGAATTCAACCCCAACTATGGAACGAAATCTAAAAATTTGAAAATTTGAACTTCTCAGCCGGTTTATACGTGTTTGTATGTGTAAAAATGCATGTGAATTCTATCCCCCCGGTATTGGACGAAATCTAAAAATTTGTAAATTTGACCTTCTAAGCCGGTTTATACGTGTTATACGTGATAAATGCATGTGAATTCAATCCCCCCGGCTATGGAAGGAAATCTAAAAATTTGAAAATTTGGACTACTTAGCTGGTTTATACGTGTTTGTACGTGTAAAAAATATCATTAGAATTTAATCCCCCCGGCGATGTAACGAAATCTAAAATTTTAAAATTTGGACTTCTAAGCCGGTTTATACGTGTATATACGTGTAAAATGTATGTGAATTGTATCCCCCCGGCTATGGAACGCATGTGAATTCAATCCCCCCGGTATTGGACGAAATCTAAAAATTTGAAAATTTGGACTTCTAAGCCGGTTTATACGTGTTTATACGTGATAAATGCATGTGAATTCAATCCCCCCGGCTATGGAACGAAATATAAAAATTTGAAAATATGGACTTCTTAGCCTGTCTATACGTGTTTATATGTGTAAAAATGTATTTGAATTCAACCCCAAATATGGAACGAAATCTAAAAATTTGAAAATTTGAACTTCTAAGCCGGTTTATACGTGTTTGTATGTGTAAAAATGCATGTGAATTCAATCCCCCCGGTATTGGACGATATCTAAAAATTTGAAAATTTGAACTTCTAAGCCGGTTAATACGTGTTTGGACGTGTAAAAATGCATGTGAATTCAATCCCCCCGGTATTGGTCGAAATCTAAAAATTTGAAAATTTGGATTTCTAAGCCGGTTTATACGTGTTTATACTTGATAAATGCATGTGAATTCAATCCCCCCGGCTATGGAACGAAATCTAAAAATTTGAAAATTTGGACTTCTTAGCTGGTTTATACGTGTTTGTACGTGTAAAATATCATTAGAATTCAATCCCCCCGGCGATGTAACGTAATCTAAAAATTTTAAAATTTGGACTTCTAAGCCGGTTTATACTTGTATATACGTGTAAAAATGCATGTGAATTGTATCCCCCCGGCTATGGAACGAAATCTAAAAATTTGAATATTCGGACTTCTTAGCCGGTTTATACGTGTTATATGTGTAAAAATGTATTTGAATTCAACCCCGGCTATGGAACGAAATCTAAAAATTTGAAAATTTGGACGTCTAAGCCTGTTTATACGTGTTTATACTTGAAAAATGCATGTGAATTCAATCCCCCCGGCTATGGAACGAAATCTCAAAATTTGAATATTCGGACTTCTTAGCCTGTCTATACGTGTTTATATGTGTAAAATGTATTTGAATTCAACCCCGGCTGTGGAACGAAATCTAAAAATTTGAAAATTTGAACTTCTAAGCCGGTTTATACGTGTTTGTACGCGTAAAAATGCATGTGAATTCAATCCCCCCGGTATTGGACGTAATCTAAAAAATTTGAAAATTCGGAATTCTCGGCCGGTTTATACGTGTTTATACGTGTAAAAATGCATGTGAATTCAATCCCCCCGACTATGGAACGAAATCTAAAAATTTGAAAATTTGGACTTCTTAGCTGGTATATACGTGTATATACATGTAAAAATGCATGTGAATTGTATCCCCCCGGCTATGGAACGAAATCTAAACATTTGAAAATTAGGACTTTTTAGCCGGTTTATACGTTTTTAGATGTGTAAAAATGTATTTGAATTCAACTCCGGCTATGGAACGAAATCTAAAAATTTGAAAATTTGGACTTTAAGCCTGTTTATACGTGTTTATACGTGTAAAAATGCATGTGAATTGTATCCCCCCGGCTATGGAACGAAATCTAAAAATTTGAAAATTAGGACTTTTTAGCCGGGTTATACGTGTTTATATGTGTAAAAATGTATTTGAATTCAACCCCGGCTATGGAACGAAATTTAAAAATTTGAAAATTTGGAGTTCTAAGCCGGTTTATACGTGTATATACGTGTAAAAATGCATGTGAATTGTATCCCCCCCGGCTATGGAACGAAATCTAAAAGTTTGAAAATTCGGACTTCTTAGCCTGTCTATACGTGTTTGTATGTGTAAAAATGCATGTGAATTCAATCCCCCCGATATTGGACGAAATCTAAAAATTTGAAAATTTGAACTTCTAAGCCGGTTTATACGTGATTGTACGTGTAAAATATCATTAGAATTCAATCCCCCCGGCGATGTAACGAAATCTAAAAATTTGAAAATTTGGACTTCTAAGCCGGTTTATACGTGTATATACGTGTAAAAATGCATGTGAATTGTATCCCCCCGGTTATGGAACGAAATCTAAAAATTTGAAAATTTGGACTTCTAAGCCGGTTTATACGTGTTTATACGTGATAAATGCATGTGAATTCAATCCCCCCGGCGATGTAACGAAATCTAAAAATTTTAAAATTTGGACTTCTAAGCCGGTTTATACGTGTATATACGTGTAAAAATGCATGTGAATTGTATCCCCCCGGCTATGGAACGAAATATAAAAATTTGAAAATATGGACTTCTTAGCCTGTCTATACGTGTTTATATGTGTAAAAATGTATTTGAATTCAACCCCGGTTATGGAACGAAATCTAAATATTTGAAAATTTGGACTTTAAGCCTGTTTATACGTGTTTATACGTGAAAAATGCATGTGAATTCAATCCCCCCGGCTATGGAACGAAATCTAAAAGATTGAAAATCGGACTTCTTAGCCTGTCTATACGTGTTTATATGTGTAAAAATGTATTTGAATTCAACCCCAACTATGGAACGAAATCTAAAATTTGAAAATTTGAACTTCTCAGCCGGTTTATACGTGTTTGTATGTGTAAAAATGCATGTGAATTCAATCCCCCCCGTATTGGACGTAATCTAAAAAATTTGAAAATTCGGACTTCTCGGCCGGTTTATACGTGTTTATACGTGTAAAAATGCATGTGAATTCAATCCCCCCGACTATAGAAAGAATTTTAAAAATTTGAAAATTTGGACTTCTTAGCTGGTATATACGTGGATATACATGTAAAAATGCATGTGAATTGTATCCCCCCGGCTATGGAACGAAATCTAAACATTTGAAAATTAGGACTTTTTAGCCGGTTTATACGTTTTTAGATGTGTAAAAATGTATTTGAATTCAACTCCGGCTATGGAACGAAATCTAAAAATTTGAAAATTTGGACTTTAAGCCTGTTTATACGTGTTTATACGTGAAAAATGCATGTGAATTCAATCCCCGCGGCTATGGAACGAAATCTAAAAATTTGAAAATCTGACTTCTAAGCCTGTCTATACGTGTTTATATGTGTAAAAATGTATTTGAATTCAACCCCAACTATGGAACGAAATCTAAAAATTTGAAAATTTGAACTTCTCAGCCGGTTTATACGTGTTTGTATGTGTAAAAATGCATGTGAATTCAATCCCCCCGGTATTGGACGAAATCTAAAAATTTGTAAATTGACCTTCTAAGCCGGTTTATACGTGTTTATACGTGATAAATGCATGTGAATTCAATCCCCCCGGCTATGGAAGGAAATCTAAAAATTTGAAAATTTGGACTACTTAGCTGGTTTATACGTGTTTGTACGTGTAAAAAATATCATTAGAATTCAATCCCCCGGCGATGTAACGAAATCTAAAAATTTTAAAATTTGGACTTCTAAGCCGGTTTATACGTGTATATACGTGTAAAAATGTATGTGAATTGTATCCCCCCGGCTATGGAACGCATGTGAATTCAATCCCCCCGGTATTGGACGAAATCTAAAAATTTGAAAATTTGGACTTCTAAGCCGGTTTATACGTGTTTATACGTGATAAATGCATGTGAATTCAATCCCCCCGGCTATGGAACGAAATATAAAAATTTGAAAATATGGACTTCTTAGCCTGTCTATACGTGTTTATATGTGTAAAAATGTATTTGAATTCAACCCCCAAATATGGAACGAAATCTAAAAATTTGAAAATTTGAACTTCTAAGCCGGTTTATACGTGTTTGTATGTGTAAAAATGCATGTGAATTCAATCCCCCCGGTATTGGACGATATCTAAAAATTTGAAAATTTGAACTTCTAAGCCGGTTAATACGTGTTTGGACGTGTAAAAATGCATGTGAATTCAATCCCCCCGGTATTGGTCGAAATCTAAAAATTTGAAAATTTGGATTTCTAAGCCGGTTTATACGTGTTTATACGTGATAAATGCATGTGAATTCAATCCCCCCGGCTATGGAACGAAATCTAAAAATTTGAAAATTTGGACTTCTTAGCTGGTTTATACGTGTTTGTACGTGTAAAATATCATTAGAATTCAATCCCCCCGGCGATGTAACGTAATCTAAAAATTTTAAAATTTGGACTTCTAAGCCGGTTTATACTTGTATATACGTGTAAAAATGCATGTGAATTGTATCCCCCCGGCTATGGAACGAAATCTAAAAATTTGAATATTCGGACTTCTTAGCCGGTTTATACGTGTTTATATGTGTAAAAATGTATTTGAATTCAACCCCGGCTATGGAACGAAATCTAAAAATTTGAAAATTTGGACGTCTAAGCCTGTTTATACGTGTTTATACGTGAAAAATGCATGTGAATTCAATCCCCCCGGCTATGGAACGAAATCTCAAAATTTGAATATTCGGACTTCTTAGCCTGTCTATACGTGTTTATATGTGTAAAATGTATTTGAATTCAACCCCGGCTGTGGAACGAAATCTAAAAATTTGAAAATTTGAACTTCTAAGCCGGTTTATACGTGTTTGTACGCGTAAAAATGCATGTGAATTCAATCCCCCCGGTATTGGACGTAATCTAAAAAATTTGAAAATTCGGAATTCTCGGCCGGTTTATACGTGTTTATACGTGTAAAAATGCATGTGAATTCAATCCCCCCGACTATGGAACGAAATCTAAAAATTTGAAAATTTGGACTTCTTAGCTGGTATATACGTGTATATACATGTAAAAATGCATGTGAATTGTATCCCCCCGGCTATGGAACGAAATCTAAACATTTGAAAATTAGGACTTTTTAGCCGGTTTATACGTTTTTAGATGTGTAAAAATGTATTTGAATTCAACCCCGGCTGTGGAACGAAATCTAAAAATTTGAAAATTTGAACTTCTAAGCCGGTTTATACGTGTTTGTACGCGTAAAAATGCATGTGAATTCAATCTCCCCGGCTATGGATCGAAATCTAAAAATTTGAAAATTTGGACTTTAAGCCTGTTTATACGTGTTTATACGCGTAAAAATGCATGTGAATTGTATCCCCCCGGCTATGGAACGAAATCTAAAAATTTGAAAATTAGGACTTTTTAGCCGGGTTATACGTGTTTATATGTGTAAAAATGTATTTGAATTCAACCCCGGCTATGGAACGAAATCTAAAAATTTGAAAATTTGGAGTTCTAAGCCGGTTTATACGTGTATATACGTGTAAAAATGCATGTGAATTGTATCCCCCCCGGCTATGGAACGAGATCTAAAAGTTTGAAAATTCGGACTTCTTAGCCTGTCTATACGTGTTTGTATGTGTAAAAATGCATGTGAATTCAATCCCCCCGGTATTGGACGAAATCTAAAAATTTGAAAATTTGAACTTCTAAGCCGGTTTATACGTGTTTGTACGTGTAAAATATCATTAGAATTCAATCCCCCCGGCGATGTAACGAAATCTAAAAATTTTAAAATTTGGACTTCTAAGCCGGTTTATACTTGTATATACGTGTAAAAATGCATGTGCATTGTATCCCCCCGGCTATGGAACGAAATCTAAAAATTTGAATATTCGGACTTCTTAGCCGGTTTATACGTGTTTATATGTGTAAAAATGTATTTGAATTCAACCCCGGCTATGGAACGAAATCTAAAAATTTGAAAATTTGGACGTCTAAGCCTGTTTATACGTGTTTATACGTGAAAAATGCATGTGAATTCAATCCCCCCGGCTATGGAACGAAATCTCAAAATTTGAATATTCGGACTTCTTAGCCTGTCTATACGTGTTTATATGTGTAAAATGTATTTGAATTCAACCCCGGCTGTGGAACGAAATCTAAAAATTTGAAAATTTGAACTTCTTAGCTGGTTTATACGAGTTTGTACGTGTAAAATATCATTAGAATTCAATCCCCCCGGCGATGTAACGAAATCTAAAAATTTTAAAATTTGGACTTCTAAGCCGGTTTATACGTGTATATACGTGTAAAAATGCATGTGAATTGTATCCCCCCGGCTATGGAACGAAATCTAAAAATTTGAAAATTAGGACTTTTTAGCCGGGTTATACGTGTTTATATGTGTAAAAATGTATTTGAATTCAACCCCGGCTATGGAACGAAATCTAAAAATTTGAAAATTTGGAGTTCTAAGCCGGTTTATACGTGTATATACGTGTAAAAATGCATGTGAATTGTATCCCCCCCGGCTATGGAACGAAATCTAAAAGTTTGAAAATTCGGACTTCTTAGCCTGTCTATACGTGTTTAAATGTGTAAAATGTATTTGAATTCAACCCCGGCTATGGAACGAAATCTAAAAATGTGTAAATTTGGACTTCTAAGCCAGTTTATACGTGTTTATACGTGAAAAATGCATGTGAATTCAATCCCCCGGCTATGGAACGAAATCTAAAAATTTGAAAATTTGAACTTCTAAGCCGGTTTATACGTGTTTGTACGTGTAAAAATGCATGTGAATTCAATCCCCCCCGTATTGGACGTAATTTAAAAAATTTGAAAATTCGGACTTCTCGGCCGGTTTATCCGTGTTTGTACGTGTAAAAATGCATGTGAATTCAATCCCCCCCGTATTGGACGTAATCTAAAAAATTTGAAAATTCGGACATCACGGCCGGTTTATAAGTGTTTATACGTGTAAAAATGCATGTGAATTCAATCCCCCCGACTATAGAAAGAATCTTAAAAATTTGAAAATTTGGACTTCTTAGCTGGTTTATACGTGATTGTACGTGTAAAATATCATTAGAATTCAATCCCCCCGGCGATGTAACGAAATCTCAAAATTTGAATATTCGGACTTCTTAGCCTGTCTATTCGTGTTTATATGTGTAAAATGTATTTGAATTCAACCCCGGCTATGGAACGAAATCTAAAAATTTGAAAATTTGAACTTCTAAGCCGGTTTATACGTGTTTGTACGTGTAAAAATGCATGTGAATTCAATCCCCCCCGTATTGGACGTAATCTAAAAAATTTGAAAATTCGGAATTCTCGGCCGGTTTATACGTGTTTATACGTGATAAATGCATGTGAATTCAATCCCCCCGGCTATGGAACGAAATATAAAAATTTGAAAATATGGACTTCTTAGCCTGTCTATACGTGTTTATATGTGTAAAAATGTATTTGAATTCTACCCCGGCTATGGAACGAAACCTAAAAATTTGAAAATTTGGACTTCTTAGCTGGTTTATACGTGTATATACGTGTAAAAATGCATGTGAATTGTATCCCCCCGGCTATGGAACGAAATCTAATAATTTGAATATTCGGACTTCTAAGCCGGTTTATACGTGTTTATACGTGTAAAAATGTATTTGAATTCAACCCCGGCTATGAAACGAAATCTAAAAATTTGAAAATTTGGACTTCTAAGCCTGTTTATACGTGTTTATACGTGAAAAATGCATGTGAATTCAATCCCCCGGCTATGGAACTAATTCAAAAATTTGAAAATTCGGACTTCTTAGCCGGTTTATACGTGTTTGTACGTGTAAAAATGCATGTGAATTCAATCCCCCCGGTATAAGTCGAAATCTAAAAATTTGAAAAATTGGACTTCTTAGCCGGTTTATACGTGTTTAAACGTGATAAATGCATGTGAATTCAATCCCCCCGGCTATGGAACGAAATCTAAAAATTTGAAATTTTGGACTTCTTAGCTGGTTAATACGTGTTTGTACGTGTAAAATATCATTAGAATTCAATCCCCCCGGCGATGTAACGAAATCTAAAAATTTTAAAATTTGGACATCTAAGCCGGTTTATACGTGTATATACGTGTAAAAATGCATGTGAATTGTATCCCCCGGCTATGGAACGAAATCTAAAAATTTGAAAATTACGACTTTTTAGCCGGTTTATACGTGTTTATATGTGTAAAAATGTATTTGAATTCAACCCCGGCTATGGAACGAAATCTAAAAATTTGAAAATTTGGACTTCTTAGCTGGTTTATACGTGTATATACGTGTAAAAATGCATGTGAATTGTATCCCCCCGGCTATGGAACGAAATCTAATAATTTGAATATTCGGACTTCTAAGCCGGTTTATACGTGTTTATACGTGTAAAAATGTATTTGAATTCAACCCCGGCTATGAAACGAAATCTAAAAATTTGAAAATTTGGACTTCTAAGCCTGTTTATACGTGTTTATACGTGAAAAATGCATGTGAATTCAATCCCCCGGCTATAGAACGAAATCTAAAACTTTGAAAATTTGGACTTCTTAGCCTGACTATACGTGTTTATATGTGTAAAAATGTATTTGAATCCAACCCCGGCCATGGAACGAAATCTAAAAAATTGAAAATTTGGACTTCTAAGCCGGTTTATACGTGTATATACGTGTAAAAATGCATGTGAATTGTATCCCCCCGGCTATGGAACGAAATCTAAAAATTTGAAAATTCGGACTTCTTAGCCTGTTTATACGTGTTTATATGTGTAAAATGTATTTGAATTCAACCCCGGCTATGGAACGAAATCTAAAAATTTGAAAATTTGGACTTCTTAGCCGGTTTATACGTGTTTGTACGTATAAAATTGCATGTGAATTCAATCCCCCCGGTATTGGACGTAATCTAAAAAATTTGAAAATTCGGACTTCTCGGCCGGTTTATACGTGTTTATATGTGTAAAAATGTATTTGAATCTAACCCCGGCTATGGAACGAAATCTAAAAAATTAAAAATTTGGACTTCTTAGCTGGTTTATACGTGATTGTACGTGTAAAATATCATTAGAATTCAATCCCCCCGGCGATGTAACGAAATCTAAAAATTTGAAAATTTGGACTTCTAAGCCGGTTTATACGTGTATATACGTGTAAAAATGCATGTGAATTGTATCCCCCCGGTTATGGAACGAAATCTAAAAATTTGAAAATTAGGACTTTTTAGCCTGTTTATACGTGTTTATATGTGTAAAAATGTATTTGAATTCAACCCCGGCTATGGAACGAAATCTAAAAATTTGAAAATTTGGACTTCTAAGCCGGTTTATACGTGTATATACGTGTAAAAATGCATGTGAATTGTATCCCCCCGGTTATGGAACGAAATCTAAAAATTTGAAAATTAGGACTTCTAAGCCGGTTTATACGTGTATATACGTGTAAAAACGCATGTGAATTGTATCCCCCCGGCTATGGAACGAAATCTAAAAATTTGAAAATTCGGACTTCTTAGCCTGTTTATACGTGTTTATATGTGTAAAATGTATTTGAATTCAACCCCGGCTATGGAACGAAATCTAAAAATTTGAAAATTTGGACTTCTTAGCCGGTTTATACGTGTTTGTACGTATAAAATTGCATGTGAATTCAATCCCCCCGGTATTGGACGTAATCTAAAAAATTTGAAAATTCGGACTTCTCGGCCGGTTTATACGTGTTTATATGTGTAAAATGTATTTGAATCTAACCCCGGCTATGGAACGAAATCTAAAAAATTAAAAATTTGGACTTCTTAGCTGGTTTATACGTGATTGTACGTGTAAAATATCATTAGAATTCAATCCCCCCGGCGATGTAACGAAATCTAAAAATTTGAAAATTTGGACTTCTAAGCCGGTTTATACGTGTATATACGTGTAAAAATGCATGTGAATTGTATCCCCCCGGTTATGGAACGAAATCTAAAAATTTGAAAATTAGGACTTTTTAGCCTGTTTATACGTGTTTATATGTGTAAAAATGTATTTGAATTCAACCCCGGCTATGGAACGAAATCTAAAAATTTGAAAATTTGGACTTCTAAGCCGGTTTATACGTGTATATACGTGTAAAAATGCATGTGAATTGTATCCCCCCCGGCTATGGAACGAAATCTAAAAATTTGAAAATTCGGACTTCTTAGCCTGTCTATACGTGTTTATATGTGTAAAATGTATTTGAATTCAACCCCGGCTATGGAACGAAATCTAAAAATTTGAAAATTTGGACTTCTTAGCTGGTTTATACGTGTTTGTACGTGTAAAATATCATTAGAATTCAATCCCCCCGGCGATGTAACGAAATCTAAACATTTGAAAATTTGGACTTCTAAGCCGGTTTATACGTGTATATACGTGTAAAAATGTATGTGAATTGTATCCCCCCGGCTATGGAACGCATGTGAATTCAATCCCCCCGGTATTGGACGAAATCTAAAAATTTGAAAATTTGGACTTCTAAGCCGGTTTATACGTGTTTATACGTGATAAATGCATGTGAATTCAATCCCCCCGGCTATGGAACGAAATCCAAACATTTGAAAATTAGGACTTTTTAGCCGGTTTATACGTTTTTAGATGTGTATAAATGTATTTGAATTCAACTCCGGCTATGGAACGAAATCTAAAAATTTGAAAATTTGGACTTTAAGCCTGTTTATACGTGTTTATACGTGAAAAATGCATGTGAATTCAATCCCCGCGGCTATGGAACGAAATCTAAAAATTTGAAAATCGGACTTCTTAGCCTGTCTATACGTGTTTATATGTGTAAAAATGTATTTGAATTCAACCCCAACTATGGAACGAAATCTAAAAATTTGAAAATTTGAACTTCTCAGCCGGTTTATACGTGTTTGTATGTGTAAAAATGCATGTGAATTCAATCCCCCCGGTATTGGACGAAATCTAAAAATTTGTAAATTTGACCTTCTAAGCCGGTTTATACGTGTTTATACGTGATAAATGCATGTGAATTCAATCCCCCCGGCTATGGAAGGAAATCTAAAAATTTGAAAATTTGGACTACTTAGCTGGTTTATACGTGTTTGTACGTGTAAAAAATATCATTAGAATTCAATCCCCCCGGCGATGTAACGAAATCTAAAAATTTTAAAATTTGGACATCTAAGCCGGTTTATACGTGTATATACGTGTAAAAATGTATGTGAATTGTATCCCCCCGGCTATGGAACGCATGTGAATTCAATCCCCCCGGTATTGGACGAAATCTAAAAATTTGAAAATTTGGACTTCTAAGCCGGTTATACGTGTTTATACGTGATAAATGCATGTGAATTCAATCCCCCCGGCTATGGAACGAAATATAAAAATTTGAAAATATGGACTTCTTAGCCTGTCTATACGTGTTTATATGTGTAAAAATGTATTTGAATTCAACCCCAAATATGGAACGAAATCTAAAAATTTGAAAATTTTGAACTTCTAAGTCGGTTTATACGTGTTTGTATGTGTAAAAATGCATGTGAATTCAATCCCCCCGGTATTGGACGATATCTAAAAATTTGAAAATTTGAACTTCTAAGCCGGTTTATACGTGTTTATACGTGATAAATGCATGTGAATTCAATCCCCCCGGCTATGGAACGAAATCTAAAAATTTGAAAATTTGGACTTCTTAGCTGGTTTATACGTGTTTGTACGTGTAAAATATCATTAGAATTCAATCCCCCCGGCGATGTAACGTAATCTAAAAATTTTAAAATTTGGACTTCTAAGCCGGTTTATACTTGTATATACGTGTAAAAATGCATGTGAATTGTATCCCCCCGGCTATGGAACGAAATCTAAAAATTTGAATATTCGGACTTCTTAGCCGGTTTATACGTGTTTATATGTGTAAAAATGTATTTGAATTCAACCCCGGCTATGGAACGAAATCTAAAAATTTGAAAATTTGGACGTCTAAGCCTGTTTATACGTGTTTATACGTGAAAAATGCATGTGAATTCAATCCCCCCGGCTATGGAACGAAATCTAAACATTTGAAAATTTGGACTTCTAAGCCGGTTTATACGTGTATATACGTGTAAAAATGTATGTGAATTGTATCCCCCCGGCTATGGAACGCATGTGAATTCAATCCCCCCGGTATTGGACGAAATCTAAAAATTTGAAAATTTGGACTTCTAAGCCGGTTTATACGTGTTTATACGTGATAAATGCATGTGAATTCAATCCCCCCGGCTATGGAACGAAATATAAAAATTTGAAAATATGGACTTCTTAGCCTGTCTATACGTGTTTATATGTGTAAAAATGTATTTGAATTCAACCCCGGCTATGGAACGAAATCTAAATATTTGAAAATTTGGACTTTAAGCCTGTTTATACGTGTTTATACGTGAAAAATGCATGTGAATTCAATCCCCCCGGCTATGGAACGAAATCTAAAAATTTGAAAATCGGACTTCTTAGCCTGTCTATACGTGTTTATATGTGTAAAAATGTATTTGAATTCAACCCCAACTATGGAACGAAATCTAAAAATTTGAAAATTTGAACTTCTCAGCCGGTTTATACGTGTTTGTATGTGTAAAAATGCATGTGAATTCAATCCCCCCCGTATTGGACGTAATCTAAAAAATTTGAAAATTCGGACTTCTCGGCCGGTTTATACGTGTTTATACGTGTAAAAATGCATGTGAATTCAATCCCCCCGACTATAGAAAGAATTTTAAAAATTTGAAAATTTGGACTTCTTAGCTGGTATATACGTGTATATACATGTAAAAATGCATGTGAATTGTATCCCCCCGGCTATGGAACGAAATCTAAACATTTGAAAATTAGGACTTTTTAGCCGGTTTATACGTTTTTAGATGTGTATAAATGTATTTGAATTCAACTCCGGCTATGGAACGAAATCTAAAAATTTGAAAATTTGGACTTTAAGCCTGTTTATACGTGTTTATACGTGAAAAATGCATGTGAATTCAATCCCCGCGGCTATGGAACGAAATCTAAAAATTTGAAAATCGGACTTCTTAGCCTGTCTATACGTGTTTATATGTGTAAAAATGTATTTGAATTCAACCCCAACTATGGAACGAAATCTAAAAATTTGAAAATTTGAACTTCTCAGCCGGTTTATACGTGTTTGTATGTGTAAAAATGCATGTGAATTCAATCCCCCCGGTATTGGACGAAATCTAAAAATTTGTAAATTTGACCTTCTAAGCCGGTTTATACGTGTTTATACGTGATAAATGCATGTGAATTCAATCCCCCCGGCTATGGAAGGAAATCTAAAAATTTGAAAATTTGGACTACTTAGCTGGTTTATACGTGTTTGTACGTGTAAAAAATATCATTAGAATTCAATCCCCCCGGCGATGTAACGAAATCCAAACATTTGAAAATTAGGACTTTTTAGCCGGTTTATACGTGTATATACGTGTAAAAATGTATGTGAATTGTATCCCCCCGGCTATGGAACGCATGTGAATTCAATCCCCCCGGTATTGGACGAAATCTAAAAATTTGAAAATTTGGACTTCTAAGCCGGTTTATACGTGTTTATACGTGATAAATGCATGTGAATTCAATCCCCCCGGCTATGGAACGAAATATAAAAATTTGAAAATATGGACTTCTTAGCCTGTCTATACGTGTTTATATGTGTAAAAATGTATTTGAATTCAACCCCAAATATGGAACGAAATCTAAAAATTTGAAAATTTTGAACTTCTAAGTCGGTTTATACGTGTTTGTATGTGTAAAAATGCATGTGAATTCAATCCCCCCGGTATTGGACGATATCTAAAAATTTGAAAATTTGAACTTCTAAGCCGGTTTATACGTGTTTATACGTGATAAATGCATGTGAATTCAATCCCCCCGGCTATGGAACGAAATCTAAAAATTTGAAAATTTGGACTTCTTAGCTGGTTTATACGTGTTTGTACGTGTAAAATATCATTAGAATTCAATCCCCCCGGCGATGTAACGTAATCTAAAAATTTTAAAATTTGGACTTCTAAGCCGGTTTATACTTGTATATACGTGTAAAAATGCATGTGAATTGTATCCCCCCGGCTATGGAACGAAATCTAAAAATTTGAATATTCGGACTTCTTAGCCGGTTTATACGTGTTTATATGTGTAAAAATGTATTTGAATTCAACCCCGGCTATGGAACGAAATCTAAAAATTTGAAAATTTGGACGTCTAAGCCTGTTTATACGTGTTTATACGTGAAAAATGCATGTGAATTCAATCCCCCCGGCTATGGAACGAAATCTCAAAATTTGATAATTCGGACTTCTTAGCCTGTCTATACGTGTTTATATGTGTAAAATGTATTTGAATTCAACCCCGGCTATGGAACGAAATCTAAAAATTTGTAAATTTGGACTTCTAAGCCAGTTTATACGTGTTTATACGTGAAAAATGCATGTGAATTCAATCCCCCCGGCTATGGAACGAAATCTAAAAATTTGATAATCGGACTTCTTAGCCTGTCTATACGTGTTTATATGTGTAAAAATGTATTTGAATTCAACCCCAACTATGGAACGAAATCTAAAAATTTGAAAATTTGAACTTCTCAGCCGGTTTATACGTGTTTGTATGTGTAAAAATGCATGTGAATTCAATCCCCCCCGTATTGGACGTAATCTAAAAAATTTGAAAATTCGGACTTCTCGGCCGGTTTATACGTGTTTATACGTGTAAAAATGCATGTGAATTCAATCCCCCCGACTATAGAAAGAATTTTAAAAATTTGAAAATTTGGACTTCTTAGCTGGTATATACGTGTATATACATGTAAAAATGCATGTGAATTGTATCCCCCCGGCTATGGAACGAAATCTAAACATTTGAAAATTAGGACTTTTTAGCCGGTTTATACGTTTTTAGATGTGTAAAAATGTATTTGAATTCAACTCCGGCTATGGAACGAAATCTAAAAATTTGAAAATTTGGACTTTAAGCCTGTTTATACGTGTTTATACGTGAAAAATGCATGTGAATTCAATCCCCGCGGCTATGGAACGAAATCTAAAAATTTGAAAATCGGACTTCTTAGCCTGTCTATACGTGTTTATATGTGTAAAAATGTATTTGAATTCAACCCCAACTATGGAACGAAATCTAAAAATTTGAAAATTTGAACTTCTCAGCCGGTTTATACGTGTTTGTATGTGTAAAAATGCATGTGAATTCAATCCCCCCGGTATTGGACGAAATCTAAAAATTTGTAAATTTGACCTTCTAAGCCGGTTTAAACGTGTTTATACGTGATAAATGCATGTGAATTCAATCCCCCCGGCTATGGAAGGAAATCTAAAAATTTGAAAATTTGGACTACTTAGCTGGTTTATACGTGTTTGTACGTGTAAAAAATATCATTAGAATTCAATCCCCCCGGCGATGTAACGAAATCTAAAAATTTTAAAATTTGGACTTCTAAGCCGGTTTATACGTGTATATACGTGTAAAAATGTATGTGAATTGTATCCCCCCGGCTATGGAACGCATGTGAATTCAATCCCCCCGGTATTGGACGAAATCTAAAAATTTGAAAATTTGGACTTCTAAGCCGGTTTATACGTGTTTATACGTGATAAATGCATGTGAATTCAATCCCCCCGGCTATGGAACGAAATATAAAAATTTGAAAATATGGACTTCTTAGCCTGTCTATACGTGTTTATATGTGTAAAAATGTATTTGAATTCAACCCCAAATATGGAACGAAATCTAAAAATTTGAAAATTTGAACTTCTAAGCCGGTTTATACGTGTTTGTATGTGTAAAAATGCATGTGAATTCAATCCCCCCGGTATTGGACGATATCTAAAAATTTGAAAATTTGAACTTCTAAGCCGGTTAATACGTGTTTGGACGTGTAAAAATGCATGTGAATTCAATCCCCCCGGTATTGGTCGAAATCTAAAAATTTGAAAATTTGGATTTCTAAGCCGGTTTATACGTGTTTATACGTGATAAATGCATGTGAATTCAATCCCCCCGGCTATGGAACGAAATCTAAAAATTTGAAAATTTGGACTTCTTAACTGGTTTATACGTGTTTGTACGTGTAAAATATCATTAGAATTCAATCCCCCCGGCGATGTAACGTAATCTAAAAATTTTAAAATTTGGACTTCTAAGCCGGTTTATACTTGTATATACGTGTAAAAATGCATGTGCATTGTATCCCCCCGGCTATGGAACGAAATCTAAAAATTTGAATATTCGGACTTCTTAGCCGGTTTATACGTGTTTATATGTGTAAAAATGTATTTGAATTCAACCCCGGCTATGGAACGAAATCTAAAAATTTGAAAATTTGGACGTCTAAGCCTGTTTATACGTGTTTATACGTGAAAAATGCATGTTAATTCAATCCCCCCGGCTATGGAACGAAATCTCAAAATTTGAATATTCGGACTTCTTAGCCTGTCTATACGTGTTTATATGTGTAAAATGTATTTGAATTCAACCCCGGCTGTGGAACGAAATCTAAAAATTTGAAAATTTGAACTTCTTAGCTGGTTTATACGAGTTTGTACGTGTAAAATATCATTAGAATTCAATCCCCCCGGCGATGTAACGAAATCTAAAAATTTTAAAATTTGGACTTCTAAGCCGGTTTATACGTGTATATACGTGTAAAAATGCATGTGAATTGTATCCCCCCGGCTATGGAACGAAATCTAAAAATTTGAAAATTAGGACTTTTTAGCCGGGTTATACGTGTTTATATGTGTAAAAATGTATTTGAATTCAACCCCGGCTATGGAACGAAATCTAAAAATTTGAAAATTTGGAGTTCTAAGCCGGTTTATACGTGTATATACGTGTAAAAATGCATGTGAATTGTATCCCTCCCGGCTATGGAACGAAATCTAAAAGTTTGAAAATTCGGACTTCTTAGCCTGTCTATACGTGTTTAAATGTGTAAAATGTATTTGAATTCAACCCCGGCTATGGAACGAAATCTAAAAATGTGTAAATTTGGACTTCTAAGCCAGTTTATACGTGTTTATACGTGAAAAATGCATGTGAATTCAATCCCCCGGCTATGGAACGAAATCTAAAAATTTGAAAATTTGAACTTCTAAGCCGGTTTATACGTGTTTGTACGTGTAAAAATGCATGTGAATTCAATCCCCCCCGTATTGGACGTAATTTAAAAAATTTGAAAATTCGGACTTCTCGGCCGGTTTATCCGTGTTTGTACGTGTAAAAATGCATGTGAATTCAATCCCCCCCGTATTGGACGTAATCTAAAAAATTTGAAAATTCGGACATCACGGCCGGTTTATAAGTGTTTATACGTGTAAAAATGCATGTGAATTCAATCCCCCCGACTATAGAAAGAATCTTAAAAATTTGAAAATTTGGACTTCTTAGCTGGTTTATACGTGATTGTACGTGTAAAATATCATTAGAATTCAATCCCCCCGGCGATGTAACGAAATCTCAAAATTTGAATATTCGGACTTCTTAGCCTGTCTATTCGTGTTTATATGTGTAAAATGTATTTGAATTCAACCCCGGCTATGGAACGAAATCTAAAAATTTGAAAATTTGAACTTCTAAGCCGGTTTATACGTGTTTGTACGTGTAAAAATGCATGTGAATTCAATCCCCCCCGTATTGGACGTAATCTAAAAATTTGAAAATTCGGAATTCTCGGCCGGTTTATACGTGTTTATACGTGATAAATGCATGTGAATTCAATCCCCCGGGCTATGGAACGAAATATAAAAATTTGAAAATATGGAATCTTAGCCTGTCTATACGTGTTTATATGTGTAAAAATGTATTTGAATTCTACCCCGGCTATGGAACGAAACCTAAAAATTTGAAAATTTGGACTTCTTAGCTGGTTTATACGTGTATATACGTGTAAAAATGCATGTGAATTGTATCCCCCCGGCTATGGAACGAAATCTAATAATTTGAATATTCGGACTTCTAAGCCGGTTTATACGTGTTTATACGTGTAAAAATGTATTTGAATTCAACCCCGGCTATGAAACGAAATCTAAAAATTTGAAAATTTGGACTTCTAAGCCTGTTTATACGTGTTTATACGTGAAAAATGCATGTGAATTCAATCCCCCGGCTATGGAACTAATTCAAAAATTTGAAAATTCGGACTTCTTAGCCGGTTTATACGTGTTTGTACGTGTAAAAATGCATGTGAATTCAATCCCCCCGGTATAAGTCGAAATCTAAAAATTTGAAAAATTGGACTTCTTAGCCGGTTTATACGTGTTTAAACGTGATAAATGCATGTGAATTCAATCCCCCCGGCTATGGAACGAAATCTAAAAATTTGAAATTTTGGACTTCTTAGCTGGTTAATACGTGTTTGTACGTGTAAAATATCATTAGAATTCAATCCCCCCGGCGATGTAACGAAATCTAAAAATTTTAAAATTTGGACATCTAAGCCGGTTTATACGTGTATATACGTGTAAAAATGCATGTGAATTGTATCCCCCGGCTATGGAACGAAATCTAAAAATTTGAAAATTACGACTTTTTAGCCGGTTTATACGTGTTTATATGTGTAAAAATGTATTTGAATTCAACCCCGGCTATGGAACGAAATCTAAAAATTTGAAAATTTGGACTTCTTAGCTGGTTTATACGTGTATATACGTGTAAAAATGCATGTGAATTGTATCCCCCCGGCTATGGAACGAAATCTAATAATTTGAATATTCGCACTTCTAAGCCGGTTTATACGTGTTTATACGTGTAAAAATGTATTTGAATTCAACCCCGGCTATGAAACGAAATCTAAAAATTTGAAAATTTGGACTTCTAAGCCTGTTTATACGTGTTTATACGTGAAAAATGCATGTGAATTCAATCCCCCGGCTATAGAACGAAATCTAAAACTTTGAAAATTTGGACTTCTTAGCCTGACTATACGTGTTTATATGTGTAAAAATGTATTTGAATCCAACCCCGGCCATGGAACGAAATCTAAAAAATTGAAAATTTGGACTTCTAAGCCGGTTTATACGTGTATATACGTGTAAAAATGCATGTGAATTGTATCCCCCCGGCTATGGAACGAAATCTAAAATTTGAAAATTCGGACTTCTTAGCCTGTTTATACGTGTTTATATGTGTAAAATGTATTTGAATTCAACCCCGGCTATGGAACGAAATCTAAAAATTTGAAAATTTGGACTTCTTAGCCGGTTTATACGTGTTTGTACGTATAAAATTGCATGTGAATTCAATCCCCCGGTATTGGACGTAATCTAAAAAATTTGAAAATTCGGACTTCTCGGCCGGTTTATACGTGTTTATATGTGTAAAAATGTATTTGAATCCAACCCCGGCTATGGAACGAAATCTAAAAAATTAAAAATTTGGACTTCTTAGCTGGTTTATACGTGATTGTACGTGTAAAATATCATTAGAATTCAATCCCCCCGGCGATGTAACGAAATCTAAAAATTTGAAAATTTGGACTTCTAAGCCGGTTTATACGTGTATATACGTGTAAAAATGCATGTGAATTGTATCCCCCCGGTTATGGAACGAAATCTAAAAATTTGAAAATTAGGACTTTTTAGCCTGTTTATACGTGTTTATATGTGTAAAAATGTATTTGAATTCAACCCCGGCTATGGAACGAAATCTAAAAATTTGAAAATTTGGACTTCTAAGCCGGTTTATACGTGTATATACGTGTAAAAATGCATGTGAATTGTATCCCCCGGTTATGGAACGAAATCTAAAAATTTGAAAATTAGGACTTCTAAGCCGGTTTATACGTGTATATACGTGTAAAAACGCATGTGAATTGTATCCCCCCGGCTATGGAACGAAATCTAAAAATTTGAAAATTCGGACTTCTTAGCCTGTTTATACGTGTTATATGTGTAAAATGTATTTGAATTCAACCCCGGCTATGGAACGAAATCTAAAAATTTGAAAATTTGGACTTCTTAGCCGGTTTATACGTGTTTGTACGTATAAAATTGCATGTGAATTCAATCCCCCCGGTATTGGACGTAATCTAAAAAATTTGAAAATTCGGACTTCTCGGCCGGTTTATACGTGTTTATATGTGTAAAAATGTATTTGAATCCAACCCCGGCTATGGAACGAAATCTAAAAAATTAAAAATTTGGACTTCTTAGCTGGTTTATACGTGATTGTACGTGTAAAATATCATTAGAATTCAATCCCCCCGGCGATGTAACGAAATCTAAAAATTTGAAAATTTGGACTTCTAAGCCGGTTTATACGTGTATATACGTGTAAAAATGCATGTGAATTGTATCCCCCCGGTTATGGAACGAAATCTAAAAATTTGAAAATTAGGACTTTTTAGCCTGTTTATACGTGTTTATATGTGTAAAAATGTATTTGAATTCAACCCCGGCTATGGAACGAAATCTAAAAATTTGAAAATTTGGACTTCTAAGCCGGTTTATACGTGTATATACGTGTAAAAATGCATGTGAATTGTATCCCCCCCGGCTATGGAACGAAATCTAAAAATTTGAAAATTCGGACTTCTTAGCCTGTCTATACGTGTTTATATGTGTAAAATGTATTTGAATTCAACCCCGGCTATGGAACGAAATCTAAAAATTTGAAAATTTGGACTTCTTAGCTGGTTTATACGTGTTTGTACGTGTAAAATATCATTAGAATTCAATCCCCCCGGCGATGTAACGAAATCTAAACATTTGAAAATTTGGACTTCTAAGCCGGTTTATACGTGTATATACGTGTAAAAATGTATGTGAATTGTATCCCCCCGGCTATGGAACGCATGTGAATTCAATCCCCCCGGTATTGGACGAAATCTAAAAATTTGAAAATTTGGACTTCTAAGCCGGTTTATACGTGTTTATACGTGATAATGCATGTGAATTCAATCCCCCCGGCTATGGAACGAAATCCAAACATTTGAAAATTAGGACTTTTTAGCCGGTTTATACGTTTTTAGATGTGTATAAATGTATTTGAATTCAACTCCGGCTATGGAACGAAATCTAAAAATTTGAAAATTTGGACTTTAAGCCTGTTTATACGTGTTTATACGTGAAAATGCATGTGAATTCAATCCCCGCGGCTATGGAACGAAATCTAAAAATTTGAAAATCGGACTTCTTAGCCTGTCTATACGTGTTTATATGTGTAAAAAATGTATTTGAATTCAACCCCAACTATGGAACGAAATCTAAAAATTTGAAAATTTGAACTTCTCAGCCGGTTTATACGTGTTTGTATGTGTAAAAATGCATGTGAATTCAATCCCCCCGGTATTGGACGAAATCTAAAAATTTGTAAATTTGACCTTCTAAGCCGGTTTATACGTGTTTATACGTGATAAATGCATGTGAATTCAATCCCCCCGGCTATGGAAGGAAATCTAAAAATTTGAAAATTTGGACTACTTAGCTGGTTTATACGTGTTTGTACGTGTAAAAAATATCATTAGAATTCAATCCCCCCGGCGATGTAACGAAATCTAAAAATTTTAAAATTTGGACATCTAAGCCGGTTTATACGTGTATATACGTGTAAAAATGTATGTGAATTGTATCCCCCCGGCTATGGAACGCATGTGAATTCAATCCCCCCGTATTGGACGAAATCTAAAAATTTGAAAATTTGGACTTCTAAGCCGGTTTATACGTGTTTATACGTGATAAAATGCATGTGAATTCAATCCCCCGCGCTATGGAACGAAATATAAAAATTTGAAAATATGGACTTCTTAGCCTGTCTATACGTGTTTATATGTGTAAAAATGTATTTGAATTCAACCCCAAATATGGAACGAAATCTAAAAATTTGAAAATTTGAACTTCTAAGTCGGTTTATACGTGTTTGTATGTGTAAAAATGCATGTGAATTCAATCCCCCCGGTATTGGACGATATCTAAAAATTTGTAAATTTGAACTTCTAAGCCGGTTTATACGTGTTTATACGTGATAAATGCATGTGAATTCAATCCCCCCGGCTATGGAACGGAAATCTAAAAATTTGAAAATTTGGACTTACTTAGCTGGTTTATACGTGTTTGTACGTGTAAAAATATCATTAGAATTCAATCCCCCCGGCGATGTAACGTAATCTAAAAATTTTAAAATTTGGACATCTAAGCCGGTTTATACGTGTATATACGTGTAAAAATGTATGTGAATTGTATCCCCCCGGCTATGGAACGCATGTGAATTCAATCCCCCCGGTATTGGACGAAATCTAAAAATTTGAAAATTTGGACTTCTAAGCCGGTTTATACGTGTTTATACGTGATAAATGCATGTGAATTCAATCCCCCCGGCTATGGAACGAAATATAAAAATTTGAAAATATGGACTCTTAGCCTGTCTATACGTGTTTATATGTGTAAAAATGTATTGAATTCAACCCCAAATATGGAACGAAATCTAAAAATTTGAAAATTTGAACTTCTAAGTCGGTTTATACGTGTTTGTATGTGTAAAAATGCATGTGAATTCAATCCCCCCGGTATTGGACGATATCTAAAAATTTGAAAATTTGAACTTCTAAGCCGGTTTATACGTGTTTATACGTGATAAATGCATGTGAATTCAATCCCCCCGGCTATGGAACGAAATCTAAAAATTTGAAAATTTGGACTTCTTAGCTGGTTTATACGTGTTTGTACGTGTAAAATATCATTAGAATTCAATCCCCCGGCGATGTAACCGTAATCTAAAAATTTTAAAATTTGGACTTCTAAGCCGGTTTATACTTGTATATACGTGTAAAAATGCATGTGAATTGTATCCCCCCGGCTATGGAACGAATCTAAAAATTTGAATATTCGGACTTCTTAGCCGGTTTATACGTGTTTATATGTGTAAAAATGTATTTTGAATTCAACCCCGGCTATGGAACGAAATCTAAAAATTTGAAAATTTGGACGTCTAAGCCTGTTTATACGTGTTTATACGTGAAAATGCATGTGAATTCAATCCCCCCGGCTATGGAACGAAATCTAAACATTTGAAAATTTGGACTTCTAAGCCGGTTTCTACGTGTATATACGTGTAAAAATGTATGTGCATTGTATCCCCCGGCTATGGAACGCATGTGAATTCAATCCCCCGGTATTGGACGAAATCTAAAATTTGAAAATTTGGACTTCTAAGCCGGTTTATACGTGTTTATACGTGATAAATGCATGTGAATTCAATCCCCCCCGGCTATGGAACGAAATATAAAAATTTGAAAATATGGACTTATAGCCTGTCTATACGTGTTTATATGTGTAAAAATGTATTTGAATTCAACCCCGGCTATGGAACGAAATCTAAATATTTGAAAATTTGGACTTTAAGCCTGTTTATACGTGTTTATACGTGAAAAATGCATGTGAATTCAATCCCCCCGGCTATGGAACGAAATCTAAAAATTTGAAAATCGGACTTCTTAGCCTGTCTATACGTGTTTATATGTGTAAAAATGTATTTGAATTCAACCCCAACTATGGAACGAAATCTAAAAATTTGAAAATTTGAACTTCTCAGCCGGTTTTATACGTGTTTGTATGTGTAAAAATGCATGTGAATTCAATCCCCCCCGTATTGGACGTAATCTAAAAAATTTGAAAATTCGGACTTCTCGGCCGGTTTATACGTGTTTATACGTGTAAAAATGCATGTGAATTCAATCCCCCCGACTATAGAAAGAATTTTAAAAATTTGAAAATTTGGACTTCTTAGCTGGTATATACGTGTATATACATGTAAAAATGCATGTGAATTGTATCCCCCCGGCTATGGAACGAAATCTAAACATTTGAAAATTAGGACTTTTAGCCGGTTTATACGTTTTTAGATGTGTATAAATGTATTTGAATTCAACTCCGGCTATGGAACGAAATCTAAAAATTTGAAAATTTGGACTTTAAGCCTGTTTATACGTGTTTATACGTGAAAAATGCATGTGAATTCAATCCCCGCGGCTATGGAACGAAATCTAAAAATTTGAAAATCGGACTTCTTAGCCTGTCTATACGTGTTTATATGTGTAAAAATGTATTTGAATTCAACCCCAACTATGGAACGAAATCTAAAAATTTGAAAATTTGAACTTCTCAGCCGGTTTATACGTGTTTGTATGTGTAAAAATGCATGTGAATTCAATCCCCCCGGTATTGGACGAAATCTAAAAATTTGTAAATTTGACCTTCTAAGCCGGTTTATACGTGTTTATACGTGATAAATGCATGTGAATTCAATCCCCCCGGCTATGGAAGGAAATCTAAAAATTTGAAAATTTGGACTACTTAGCTGGTTTATACGTGTTTGTACGTGTAAAAAATATCATTAGAATTCAATCCCCCCGGCGATGTAACGAAATCTAAAAATTTTAAAATTTGGACATCTAAGCCGGTTTATACGTGTATATACGTGTAAAAATGTATGTGAATTGTATCCCCCCGGCTATGGAACGCATGTGAATTCAATCCCCCGGTATTGGACGAAATCTAAAAATTTGAAAATTTGGACTTCTAAGCCGGTTTATACGTGTTTATACGTGATAAATGCATGTGAATTCAATCCCCCCGGCTATGGAACGAAATATAAAAATTTGAAAATATGGACTTCTTAGCCTGTCTATACGTGTTTATATGTGTAAAAATGTATTTGAATTCAACCCCAAATATGGAACGAAATCTAAAAATTTGAAAATTTTGAACTTCTAAGTCGGTTTATACGTGTTTGTATGTGTAAAAATGCATGTGAATTCAATCCCCCCGGTATTGGACGATATCTAAAAATTTGAAAATTTGAACTTCTAAGCCGGTTTATACGTGTTTATACGTGATAAATGCATGTGAATTCAATCCCCCCGGCTATGGAACGAAATCTAAAAATTTGAAAATTTGGACTTCTTAGCTGGTTTATACGTGTTTGTACGTGTAAAATATCATTAGAATTCAATCCCCCCGGCGATGTAACGTAATCTAAAAATTTTAAAATTTGGACTTCTAAGCCGGTTTATACTTGTATATACGTGTAAAAATGCATGTGAATTGTATCCCCCCGGCTATGGAACGAAATCTAAAAATTTGAATATTCGGACTTCTTAGCCGGTTTATACGTGTTTATATGTGTAAAAATGTATTTGAATTCAACCCCGGCTATGGAACGAAATCTAAAAATTTGAAAATTTGGACGTCTAAGCCTGTTTATACGTGTTTATACGTGAAAAATGCATGTGAATTCAATCCCCCCGGCTATGGAACGAAATCTCAAAATTTGAATATTCGGACTTCTTAGCCTGTCTATACGTGTTAATATGTGTAAAATGTATTTGAATTCAACCCCGGCTGTGGAACGAAATCTAAAAATTTGAAAATTTGAACTTCTAAGCCGGTTTATACGTGTTTGTACGCGTAAAAATGCATGTGAATTCAATCCCCCCGGTATTGGACGTAATCTAAAAAATTTGAAAATTCGGAATTCTCGGCCGGTTTATACGTGTTTATACGTGTAAAAATGCATGTGAATTCAATCCCCCCGACTATGGAACGAAATCTAAAAATTTGAAAATTTGGACTTCTTAGCTGGTTTATACGAGTTTGTACGTGTAAAATATCATTAGAATTCAATCCCCCCGGCGATGTAACGAAATCTAAAAATTTTAAAATTTGGATTTCTAAGCCGGTTTATACGTGTATATACGTGTAAAAATGCATGTGAATTGTATCCCCCCGGCTATGGAACGAAATCTAAAAATTTGAAAATTTGGAGTTCTAAGCCGGTTTATACGTGTATATACGTGTAAAAATGCATGTGAATTGTATCCCCCCCGGCTATGGAACGAAATCTAAAAGTTTGAAAATTCGGACTTCTTAGCCTGTCTATACGTGTTTAAATGTGTAAAATGTATTTGAATTCAACCCCGGCTATGGAACGAAATCTAAAAATGTGTAAATTTGGACTTCTAAGCCAGTTTATACGTGTTTATACGTGAAAAATGCATGTGAATTCAATCCCCCGGCTATGGAACGAAATCTAAAAATTTGAAAATTTGAACTTCTAAGCCGGTTTATACGTGTTTGTACGTGTAAAAATGCATGTGAATTCAATCCCCCCCGTATTGGACGTAATTTAAAAAATTTGAAAATTCGGACTTCTCGGCCGGTTTATCCGTGTTTGTACGTGTAAAAATGCATGTGAATTCAATCCCCCCGTATTGGACGTAATCTAAAAAATTTGAAAATTCGGACATCACGGCCGGTTTATAAGTGTTTATACGTGTAAAAATGCATGTGAATTCAATCCCCCCGACTATAGAAAGAATCTTAAAAATTTGAAAATTTGGACTTTCTTAGCTGGTTTATACGTGATTGTACGTGTAAAATATCATTAGAATTCAATCCCCCCGGCGATGTAAACGAAATCTCAAAATTTGAATATTCGGACTTCTTAGCCTGTCTATTCGTGTTTATATGTGTAAAATGTATTTGAATTCAACCCCGGCTATGGAACGAAATCTAAAATTTGAAAATTTGAACTTCTAAGCCGGTTTATACGTGTTTGTACGTGTAAAAATGCATGTGAATTCAATCCCCCCCGTATTGGACGTAATCTAAAAAATTTGAAAATTCGGACTTCTCGGCCGGTTTATACGTGTTTATACGTGATAAATGCATGTGAATTCAATCCCCCCGGCTATGGACGAAATATAAAATTTGAAAATATGGACCTTCTTAGCCTGTCTATACGTGTTTATATGTGTAAAAATGTATTGAATTCTACCCCGGCTATGGAACGAAACCTAAAAATTTGAAAATTTGGACTTCTTAGCTGGTTTATACGTGTAAAAATGCATGTGAATTGTATCCCCCCGGCTATGGAACGAAATCTAATAATTTGAATATTCGGACTTCTAAGCCGGTTTATACGTGTTTATACGTGTAAAAATGTATTTGAATTCACCCCGGCTATGAAACGAAATCTAAAAATTTGAAAATTTGGACTTCTAAGCCTGTTTATACGTGTTTATACGTGAAAAATGCATGTGAATTCAATCCCCCGGCTATGGAAGGAAATCTAAAAATTTGAAAATTGGACTACTTAGCTGGTTTATACGTGTTTGTACGTGTAAAAAATATCATTAGAATTCAATCCCCCGGCGATGTAACGAAATCTAAAAATTTTAAAATTTGGACATCTAAGCCGGTTTATACGTGTATATCGTGTAAAAATGTATGTGAATTGTATCCCCCCGGCTATGGAACGCATGTGAATTCAATCCCCCGGTATTGGACGAAATCTAAAAATTTGAAAATTTGGACTTCTAAGCCGGTTTATACCGTGTTGATACGTGATAAATGCATGTGAATTCAATCCCCCCGGCTATGGAACGAATATAAAAATTTGAAAATATGGACTTCTTAGCCGGTCTATACGTGTTTATAGTGTAAAAATGTATTTGAATTCAACCCCAAATATGGAACGAAATCTAAAAATTTGAAAATTTTGAACTTCTAAGGTCGTTTATACGTGTTTGTATGTGTAAAAATGCTGTGAATTCAATCCCCCCGGTATTGGACGATATCTAAAAATTTGAAAATTTGAACTTCTAAGCCGTTTATACGTGTTTATACGTGATAAATGCATGTGAATTCAATCCCCCCGGCTATGGAACGAAATCAAAAATTTGAAAATTTGGACTTCTTAGCTGGTTTATACGTGTTTGTACGTGTAAAATATCATTAGAATCAATCCCCCGGCGATGTAACGTAATCTAAAATTTAAAATTGGACTCTACGCCGGTTTTATACGTGTATATACGTGTAAAATGCATGTGAATTGTATCCCCCCGGCTATGGAACGAAATCTAAAAATTTGAAAAATTCGGACTTCTAGCCGGTTTATACGTGTTTATATGTGAAAATGTATTTGAATTCAAACCCGGCTATGGAACGAAATCTAAAAATTTGAAAATTTGGACGTTAAGCTGTATACGTGTTATACGTGAAAAATGCATGTGAATTCAATCCCCCCGGGCTATGGAACGAAATCTCAAAATTTGATATTCGGACTTCTTAGCTTCTAACGTTGTAATATGTGTAAAATGTAGTGAATTCAACCCCCGGCTGTGGAACGAAATCTAAAAATTTGAAAATTTGAACTTCTAAGCCGGGTTATACGTGTGTACGCGTAAAAGCATGTGAATTCATCCCCCCGGTATTGGAACGTAATCTAAAAAAATTTGAAAATTCGGATTTCGGCCGGTTTATACGTGTTTATACGTGTTAAAAATGCATGTGAATTCAATCCCCCCGACTATGGACGAAATCTAAAAAATTTGAAAATTTGGACTTAGCTGGTTTATACGAGTTTATACGTGTAAAATATCATTGAATTCAATCCCCCACGGCGATGAACGAAATCTAAAAATTTAAAATTTGGATTTCTAAGCGGTTTATACGTGTATACGTGTAAAAATGCATGTGAATGTATCCCCCCGGCTATGGACGAAATCTAAAAATTTGAAAATTTGGAGTTCTAAGCCGGTTTTATACGTGTATACGTGTAAAAATGCATGTGAATTGTATCCCCCCGGCTATGGAACGAAACTAAAATTTGAAAATTCGGACTTCTTAGCCTGTCTATACGTGTTTGAAATGTGTAAATGTATTTGAATTCAACCCCGGCTATGGAACGAAATCTAAAATGTGTAAATTTGGACTCTAAGCCAGTTATACGGTTATACGTGAAAAATGCATGTGAATTCAATCCCCGGCTATGGAACGAAATCTAAAAATTTGAAAATTTGAACTTCTAAGCGGTTTTATACGTGTTTGTAGTGTAAAAATGCATGGAATTCATCCCCCCCGTATTGGACGAATTTAAAAATTTGAAAATTCGGACTTCGGCCGGTTTATTACGTGTTGTACGTGTAAAATGCATGTGAATTCAATCCCCCCCGTATTGGACGTATCTAAAAATTTGAAAAATCGGACTTCCGGCCGGTTTATAAGTGTTATTACGTGTAAAATGCATGTGAATTCAATCCCCCCGACATAGAAAGAATCTTAAAAATTTGAAATTTGGACTTCTTAGCTGGTTATACGTGATGTACGTGTAAAATATCATTAGAATTCAATCCCCCCGGCGATGTAACGAAATCTCAAAATTTGAATATTCGGACTTCTTAGCCTGTCTATTCGTGTTATATGTAAAAATGTATTTGAATTCAACCCCGGCTATGGAACGAAAATCTAAAAAATTTGAAAATTGAACTTCTAACGTTTATACGTGTTTGTACGTGTAAAAAATGCATGTGAATTTCAATCCCCCCCGTATTGGACGTAATCTAAAAAATTGAAAATTCGGACTTTCGGCCGGTTTATACGTGTTTATACGTGATAAATGCATGTGAATTCAATCCCCCGGCTATGGAACGAAAATAAAATTGAAATATGGACTTCTTAGCCTGTCTATACGTGTTTATATGTGTAAAAATGTATTTGAATTCTAACCCCGGCTATGAACGAAACTAAAAATTTGAAAATTTGGACTTCTAGCTGGTTTATACGTGATATCGTCTGTAAAAATGCATGTGAATGTATCCCCCGGCTATGGAACGAAATCTAATATTGAATATTCGGACTTCTAAGCCGGTTTATACGTGTTATACGTGTTTAAAAATGTATTTGAATTCAACCCCGGCTATGAACGAAATCTAAAATTGAAAATTTGGACTTCTAAGCCTGTTTATACGTGTTTATACGTGAAAAAATGCATGTGAATTCATCCCCCGCTAGGAACTACTAAAAATTTGAAAATTCGGACTTCTTAGCCGGTTTATACGTGTTTGTACGTGTAAAAATGCATGTGAATTCAATCCCCCGGTATAAGTCGAAATCTAAAAATTTGAAAATTTGGAACTTAGCCGGTTATACGTGTTAACGTGATAAATGCATGTGAATTCAATCCCCCGGCTATGGAACGAAATATAAAAATTTGCAAAAAGGACTTCTTAGCTCTATACGTGTTTATATGTGTAAAAATGTATTGAATTCTACCCCGGCTATGAACGAAACCTAAAAATTTGAAAATTTGGACTTTTAGCTGGTTTATACGTGTATATACGTGTAAAATGCATGTGAATTGTATCCCCCCGGCTATGGAACGAAATCTAATAATTTGAATATCGGACTTCAAGCGGTTTATACTGTATACGTGTAAAAATGTATTTGAATTCAACCCCGGCTATGAACGAAATCTAAAATTTGAAAATTTGGACTTCTAAGCCTGTTTAACGTGATATACGTGTAAAAATGCATGTGAAGTATCCCCCGGCTATGGAACGAAATCTAAAAATTTGAAAATTACGACTTTTTAGCCGGTTATACGTGTTATATGTGTAAAAATGTATTTGAATCAACCCGGCTATGGAACGAAATCTAAAAATTTGAAAATTTGGGACGTCTTAGCCTGGTTTATACGTGTATATACGTGTAAAAATGCATGTGAATTGTATCCCCCCGGCTATGGAACGAAATCTAATAATTTGAATATTCGCACTTCTAAGCCGGTTATACGTGTTTATACGTGTAAAATGTATTTGAATTCAACCCCGGCTATGAACGAAATCTAAAAATTGAAAATTTGGACTTCTAAGCCTGTTTATACGTGGTTATACGTGAAAAATGCATGTGAATTCAATCCCCCGGCTATAGAACGAAATCTAAAACTTTGAAAATTTGGACTTCTAGCCTGACTACGTGTTTATATGTGTAAAAATGTATTTGAATCAACCCCGGCCATGGAACGAAATCTAAAAAATTGAAAATTTGGACTTCTAAGCCGGTTATACGTGTATACGTGTTAAAAACGCAGTGAATTGTATCCCCCGGCTATGGAACTAATCTAAAAATTTGAAATTCGGACTTCTTAGCCGTTTATACGTGTTTATGTGTAAAAGTTAATTTGAATTCAACCCCGGCTATGGAACGAAATCTAAAAATTTGAAAATTTGGACTTCTTAGCCGGTTATACGTGTTTGTACGTTAAAATTGCATGTGAATTCAATCCCCCGGTATTGCGGAATCTAAAAATTTGAAATTCGGACTCTCCGGCCGGTTTATACGTGTTTATATGTGTAAAATGTATTGAATTCAACCCCGGCTATGGACGAAATCTAAAAATTGTAAATTTGGATCTAATCCGGTTATACGGTTTAACGTGATAAATGCATGTGAATTCAATCCCCCCGGCTATGGAACGAAATCTAAAAATTGAAAATGTGGACTTCTTAGCTGTTTATACGTGTTTGTACGTGTAAAAATGCATGTGTATTCAATCCCCCGGTATTGGTCGAAATCTAAAATTTAAAAATTTGGACTTCTAAGCCGGTTTATATTGTTTATACGTGATAAATGCATGTGTCCAATCCCCCCGGCTAGGAACGAAATCTAAAAATTGAAAATTTGGACTTCTTAGCTGGTTATACGTGTTTGTACGTGTAAAATATTAGAATTCAATCCCCGGCGATGTACGAAATCTAAAACATTTGAAATTTGGACTTCTAAGCCGGTTTATAGTGTATATACGTGTAAATGCATGTGAATTCAATCCCCCGGCTATGGAACTAATTCAAAAATTTGAAAATCGGACTTCTTAGCCGTTATACGTGTTTGTACGTGTAAAAATGCATTGAATTCAATCCCCCGGTATGGTCGAAATCTAAAAATTTGAAATTTGAACTTCTAAGCGGTTTATACGTGTTTGATACGTGATAAAATGCATGTGAATCCAATCCCGGCTATGGAACGAAATCTCAAAATTTGAATATCTGATTCTTAAGCCGGTGATTTCGTGTTATCTGTTAAAATGTATTGAATCAACCCGGCTATGGAACGAAATCTAAAAATTTAAAATTTGGACTAAGCCGTTTATACGTGTATATAGTGTAAAAATGCATGTGATTGTATCCCGGCTATGGAACGCATGTGAATTCAATCCCCCGGTATTGGACGAAATCTAAAATTTGAAAATTTGGACTACTTAGCTGGTTTATACGTGTTTGACGTGTAAAATATCATTAGAATTCAATCCCCCCGGCGAGTAACGAAATCTAAAAATTTGAAATTTGGACTTCTAAGCCGGTTTATACGTGTATATACGTGTAAAAATGCATGTGAATTGTCTCCCCCCGGCTAGGAACGAAATCTAAAAATTTGAAAATTAGGACTTTAAGCCGGTTTATACGTGTTTATACGTGAAAAATGCATGTGAATTCAATCCCCCGGCTATGGAACTAATCAAAAATTTGAAAAATCGGACTTCTTAGCCGGTTTATACGTGTTGACGTGTAAAATGCATGTGAATTCAACCCCCCGGATGGTCGAAATCTAAAAATTTGAAAATTTGGAACTTCTAAGCCGGTTTATACGTGTTTATACGTGATAAATGCATGTGAATATCCCCCGGCTATGGAACGAAATCTAAAAATTTGAAAATTTGGACTTCTTAGATGTTATACGTGTTTATACGTGAAAAATGCATGTGAATTCAATCCCCCGGCTATGGAACAATCTAAAAATTTGAAAATCGGACTTCTTAGCCGGTTTATACGTGTTGTACGTGTAAAAAGCATGAATTCAATCCCCCCGGTGTCGAAATCTAAAAATTGAAAATTGGCTTCTAAGCCGGTTTATACGTTTTATACGTATAAATGCATGTGAATTCAATCCCCCGGCGATGGTAACGAAATAAAACATTTGAAATTTGGACTTCTAAGCCGGTTTATACGTGTATATACGTGTAAAATGCATGTGAATTGTATCCCCCCGGCTATGGAACGAAATCTCTAAAATTTGAAATTCGGACTCTTAGCCTGTTATTCGTGTTTATATCTGTAAAAATGTATTGAATTCACCCGGCTATGGAACGAAATCTAAAAAATTTTAAATTTGGACTTCTAAGCCGTTATACGTTATACGCGTAAAAATGCTAGTGAATGTATCCCCCGGCTATGGAAACGCATGTGAATCAATCCCCTCGGTATTGACGAAATCTAAAATTTGAAAATTTGGACTTCTCGGCGGTTATCCGTGTATTGTACGTGTAAAAATGCATGTGAATTCAATCCCCCGTATTGGACGTATCTAAAAAATTTGAAATTCGGACATCACGGCCGGTTTATAAGTGTTTATACGTGTAAAAATGCATGTGAATCAATCCCCCCGACTATAGAAAGAATCTTAAAAATTTGAAAATTTGGGACTTCTTAGCTGGTTTATACGTGATTGTACGTGTAAAATATCATGAGAATTCAATCCCCCCGGCGATGTAAACGAAATCTCAAAATTTGAATATTCGGACTTCTTAGCCTGTCTATTCGGTTTATATGGAAAATGTATTTGAATTCACCCCGGCTATGGAACGAAATCTAAAATTTGAAAATGAACTTCTAAGACGGTTTTAACGTGTTTGTACGTGTAAAAATGCATGTGAATCAATCCCCCGTATTGGACGTAATCTAAAAAATTGAAAAATTCGGACTTCTCGGCGGTTTATACGTGTTTATACGTGATAAATGCATTGATTCAATCCCCCCGGCTATGGAACGAAATATAAAAATTTGAAAATATGGATTCTTAGCCGTCTATACGTGTTATATGTGTAAAAATGTATTGAATTCTACCCCGGCTATGGAACGAAACCAAAAAAATTTGAAAATTTGGACTTTTAGACTGGTTTATACGTGTATATACGTGTAAAAAGCATGTGATTGTATCCCCCGGCTATGGACGAAATCTAATAATTTGAATATTCGGACTTTAAGCGGTTTAGACGTTATACGTGTAAAAAGTATTTGAATCAACCCCGGCTATGAAACGAAATCTAAAAATTGAAAATTTGGACTTCTAAGCCTGTTTATACGTGTTTATACGGTGAAAAATGCATGTGAATTCAATCCCCCCGCTATGGAAGGAATCTAAAATTGAAAATTGGACTACTTAGCTGGTTTATACGTGTTTGTAGTTAAAAAATATCATTAGAATTCAATCCCCCCGGCGATGTAACGAAATCTAAAATTTAAAATTGGACATCTAAGCCGGTTTATACGTGTATATACGTGTAAAATGTATGGAATGTCCCCCCGCTGGACGCATGTGATTTCAATCCCCCGGTATGGACGAAATCTAAAAATTTGAAAATTTGAATTCTAAGCCGGTTTATACGTGTTTATACGTGATAAATGCATGTGAATTCAATCCCCGGCTATGGAACGAAATATAAAAATTGAAAATATGACTTCTTAGCCGTCTATACGTGTTATATGTGTAAAAAGTATTTGAATTCACCCCCAAATATGGAACGAAATCTAAAAATTTGAAAATTTGAACTTCTAAGGTGGTTTATACGTGTTTGTATGTGTAAAAATGCATGTGAATTCAATCCCCGGTATTGGACGATATCTAAAAATTTGAAATTTGAACTTCTAGCCGGTTATACGTGTTTATACGTGATAACTGCATGTGAATTCAATCCCCCCGGCTATGGAACGAAATCTAAAAATTTGAAAATTTGGACTTCTTAGCTGGTTTATACGTGTTTGTACGTGTAAAATATCATTAGACTTCAATCCCCCCGGCGATTGTAACGTAATCTAAAAATTTTAAAATTTGGACTTCTAAGCCGGTTTATACTTGTATATACGTGTAAAAATGCATGTGAATTGTATCCCCCCGGCTATGGAACGAAATCTAAAAATTTGAATATTCGGACTTCTTAGCCGGTTTATACGTGTTTATATGTGTAAAAATGTATTTGAATTCAACCCCGGCTATGGAACGAAATCTAAAAATTTGAAAATTTGGACGTCTAAGCCTGTTTATACGTGTTTATACGTGAAAATGCATGTGAATTCAATCCCCCCGGCTATGGAACGAAATCTCAAATTTGAATATTCGGACTTCTTAGCCTGTCTATACGGTGTTAATATGTGTAAAATGTATTTGAATTCAACCCCGGCTGTGGAACGAAATCTAAAATTTGAAAATTTGAACTTCTAAGCCGGTTTATACGTGTTTGTACGCGTAAAAATGCATTGTGAATTCAATCCCCCCGGTATTGGACGTAATCTAAAAAATTTGAAAATTCGGAATTCTCGGCCGGTTTATACGTGTTTATACGTGTAAAATGCATGTGAATTCAATCCCCCCGACTATGAACGAAATCTAAAAATTTGAAAATTTGGACTTCTTAGCTGGTTTATACGAGTTTGTACGTGTAAAATATCATTAGAATTCAATCCCCCGGCGATGTAACGAAATCTAAAAATTTTAAATTTGGATTTCTAAGCCGGTTTAAGTGTAATACGTGTAAAAATGCATGTGAATTGTATACCCCCGGCCTGGAACGAAATCTAAAAATTGAAAATTTGGAGTTCTAAGCCGGTTTATAGGTATATACGTGTAAAAATGAATGTGAATGTATCCCCCCCGGCTATGGAACGAAATCTAAAAGTTTGAAAATTCGGACTTCTTAGCCTGTCTATACGTGTTTAAATGTGTAAATGTATTTGAATTCAACCCCGGCTATGGAACGAAATCTAAAATGTGTAAATTTGGACTTCTAAGCAGTTTTACGTGTTTATACGTGAAAAATGCATGTGAATTCAATCCCCGCTATGGAACGAAATCTAAAAATTTGAAAATTTGAACTTCAAGCGGTTATACGTGTTTGTACGTTGTTAAAATGCATGTGAATTCAATCCCCCCCGTATTGGACGTAATTTAAAAAATTTGAAAATTCGGACTTCTCGGCGGTTTATCCGTGTTTGTACGTGTAAAAATGCATGTGAATTCAATCCCCCCCGTATTGGACGTAATCTAAAAATTTGAAAAAGGACATCACGGCCGGTTTATAAGTGTTTATACGTGTAAAATGCATGGAATTCAATCCCCCCGAATAGAAAGAATCTTAAAAATTTGAAAATTTGGACTTCTTAGCTGGGTTATACGTGATTGTACGGTAAAATATCATTAGAATTCAATCCCCCGGCGATGTAACGAAATCTCAAAATTGAATATTCGGATTTTAGCCTGTCTATTCGTGGTTATATGTGTAAATGTATTTGAATTCAACCCGGCTATGGAACGAAATCTAAAATTTGAAAATTTGAACTTCTAAGCCGTTATACGTGTTTGTACGTGTAAAAATGATGTGAATTCAATCCCCCCCGTATTGGACGTATCTAAAAAATTGAAATTCGGACTTCTCGGCCGTTTATACGGTTTATACGTGATAAATGCATGTGATCAATCCCCCCGGCTATGGAACGAAATATAAAAATTTGAAAATATGGACTTCTTAGCCTGTCTATACGTGTTATATGTTGTAAAAATGTATTGAATTCTACCCCGGCTATGGAACGAAACCTAAAAATTGAAAAATTTGGACTTCTAGCTGGTTTATACGTGTTATACGTGAAAATGCATGGAAATTGTATCCCCCGGCTATGGAACGAAACTAATAATTTGATATTCGGACTTCTAAGCCGGTTATACGTGTTTATACGTGTAAAAATGTATTTGAATTCACCCCGGCTATGAAACGAAATCTAAAAATTTGAAAAATTTGGACTTCTAAGCCTGTTTATACGTGTTTATACGTGAAAAATGCATGTGAATTCAATCCCCGGCTATGGAACTAATTCAAAAATTTGAAAAATTCGGACCTTCTTAGCCGGTTTATACGTGTTTGTACGTGTAAAAAATGCATGTGAATTCAATCCCCCCGGTATAAGTCGAAATCTAAAAAATTTGAAAAATTGGACATCTTAGCCGGTTTATACGTGTTTAAACGTGATAAATGCATGTGAATTCAATCCCCCCGGCTATGGAACGAAATATAAAAATTTGCAAATATGGACTTCTTAGCCTGTCTATACGTGTTTATATGTGTAAAAATGTATTTGAATTCTACCCCGGCTATGGAACGAAACCTAAAAATTTGAAAATTTGGACTTCTTAGCTGGTTTATACGTGTATATACGTGTAAAATGCATGTGAATTGTATCCCCCCGGCTATGGAACGAAATCTAATAATTTGAATATTCGGACTTCTAAGCCGGTTTATACGTGTTTATACGTGTAAAAATGTATTTGAATTCAACCCCGGCTATGAAACGAAATCTAAAAATTTGAAAATTTGGACTTCTAAGCCTGTTTATACGTGTATATACGTGTAAAAATGCATGTGAATTGTATCCCCCGGCTATGGAACGAAATCTAAAAATTTGAAAATTACGACTTTTTAGCCGGTTTATACGTGTTTATATGTGTAAAAATGTATTTGAATTCAACCCCGGCTATGGAACGAAATCTAAAAATTTGAAAATTTGGACTTCTTAGCTGGTTTATACGTGTATATACGTGTAAAAATGCATGTGAATTGTATCCCCCCGGCTATGGAACGAATCTAATAATTTGAATATTCGCACTTCTAAGCCGGTTTATACGTGTTTTATACGTGTAAAAATGTATTTGAATTCAACCCGGCTATGAAACGAAATCTAAAAATTTGAAAATTTGGACTTCTAAGCCTGTTTATACGTTTTATTACGTGAAAAATGCATGTGAATTCAATCCCCCGGCTATAGAACGAAATCTAAAACTTTGAAAATTTGGACTTCTTAGCCTGACTATACGTGTTTATATGTGTAAAAATGTATTTTGAATCCAACCCGCCATGGAACGAAATCTAAAAATTGAAAATTTGGACTTCTAAGCCGGTTATACGTGTATATACGTGTAAAAACGCATGTGAATTGTATCCCCGGCTATGGAACAAATCTAAAAATTTGAAATTCGGATTCTAGCCTGTTTAACGTGTTTATTGTGTAAAATTATTTGAATTCAACCCCGGCTATGGAAACGAAATCTAAAAATTTGAAAAATTGGACTCTTAGCGGTTTATACGTGTAGTATAAAAATTGCATGTGAATTCAATCCCCCCGGTATTGGACGTAATCTAAAAAATTTGAAAATTCGGACTTCTCGGCCGGTTTATACGTGTTTATATGTGTAAAATGTATTTGAATTCAACCGGCTATGGAACGAAATCTAAAAATTGTAAATTTGGACTTCAATCCGTTTTACGTGTTTATACGTGATAAATGCATGTGAATTCAACCCCCCGGTATGGAACGAAATCTAAAAATTTGAAATTTGGACTTCTTAGTGGTTTATACGTGTTTGTACGTGAAATGCATGGATTCAATCCCCCGGTATGGTCGAAATCTAAAAATTTAAAAATTTGGATTCTAAGCGGTTTATACGTGTTTATACGTGATAAATGCATGTGAATCCAATCCCCGGCTATGGAACGAAATCTAAAAATTTGAAAATTGGACTTCTTAGCTGGTTTATACGTGTTGTACGGGTAAATATCATTAGAATTCATCCCCCCGGCGATGTAACGAAATCTAAACATTTGAAAATTTGGACTTCTAAGCCGGTTTATAGTGTATATACGTGTTGAAAAATGCATGTGAATTCAATCCCCCGCTATGGAACTAATCAAAAATTTGAAAAAATCGGATCTTAGCCGGTTTATACGTGTTTGTACGGTAAAATGCATGTGAATTCAATCCCCCCGGTATTGGTCGAAATCTAAAAATTTGAAATTTGGATTCTAAGCCGGTTTATACGGTTATACGTGATAAGCAGGAATCCATCCCCCCGGCTATGGAACGAAATCTCAAAAATTTGAATATTCTGACTTCTTAGATGTCTATTCGTGTTTATATCTGTAAAATGTATTTGAATCAACACCCGGCTATTGGAACGAAATCTATAAAATTTTAAAATTTGGACTTCTAGCCGGTTTATACGTGTATATACGTGTAAAAAAATGCATGTGAATTGTATACCCCCCGCTATGGAACGCATGTGAATTCAATCCCCTCGGTATATGGACGAAATCTAAAAATTTGAAAATTTGGACTACTTAGCGGTTTATAGTGTTTGTACGTGTAAAATATCATTAGAATCAATCCCCCCGGCGATGTAACGAAATCTAAAAATTTGAAAATTTGGACTTCTAAAGCCGTGTTATACGTGTATATACGTGTAAAAAGCATGTGAATTGTATCCCCCCGGCTATGGAACGAATCTAACAATTTGAAATTAGGACTTTTAGCCGGTTTATACGTGTTATACGTGAAAAATGCATGTGAATTCAATCCCCCGGCTATGGAACTAATTCAAAATTTGAAAAATCGGACTTCTTAGCCGGTTTATACGTGTTGTACGTGTAAAAATGCATGTGAATCAATCCCCCGGTATGGTCGAAATCTAAAATTTGAAAATTTGGACTTCTAAGCCGGTTTACGTTTTATACGTGATAAATGCATGTGAATCAATCCCCCGGCTATGGAAACGAAATCTAAAAATTTGAAAATTTGGACTCTTAGCTGGTTTATACGTGTTTATACGTGAAAAATGCATGTGAATTCAAGCCCCCGGCTATGGAACTAATTCAAAATTTGAAAAATCGGACTTTCTTAGCCGGTTTATACGTGTTTGTACGTGTAAAAATGCATGAATTCATCCCCCGGTATTGGTCGAAATCTAAAAATTTGAAAATTTGGACTTCTAAGACGGTTTATACGTGTTTATACGTGATAAATGCATGTGAATTCAATCCCCCGGCTATGAACGAAATCTAAAAATTTGAAAATTTGGACTTCTTAGCTGGTTTTACGTGTTTATACGTGAAAAATGCATGTGAATTCATCCCCCGGCTATGGAACTAATTCAAAAATTGAAAAATCGGACTTCTAGCCGGTTTATACGTGTTTGTACGTGTAAAAATGCATGTGAATTCATCCCCCGGTATGGTCGAAATCTAAAAATTTGAAAATTTGGACTTCTAAGCCGGTTTATACGTGTTTTTATACGTGATATAAATGCATGTGAATTCAATCCCCCCGGCGATGTAACGAAATCTAAACATTTGAAATTGGACTTCTAAGCCGGTTTATACGTGTATATACGTGTAAAAATGCATGTGAATTGTATCCCCCCGGCTATGGAACGAAATCTCAAAATTGAATATTCGGACTCTTAGCCTGTCTATTCGTGTTTATCTGTAAAATGTATTTGAATTCAACCCCGGCTATGGAACGAATCTAAAAATTTTAAAATTTGGACTTCTAAGCCGGTTTATACGTGTATATACGCGTAAAAATGCTAGTGAATTGTATCCCCCGGCTATGGAACGCATGTGAATCAATCCCCTCGGTATTGGACGAAATCTAAAAATTTGAAATTTGGACTTCTCGGCCGTTTATCCGTGTATGTACGTGTAAAATGCATGTGAATTCAATCCCCCGATTGGACGTAATCTAAAAAATTTGAAAATTCGGACATCCACGGCCGGTTTATAAGTGTTTATAGTGTAAAATGCATGTGAATTCAATCCCCCCGACTATAGAAAGAATCTTAAAAATTTGAAACAATTTGACTTCTTAGCTGGTTTATACGTGATGTACGTGTAAAAATCATTAGAATTCATCCCCCGGCGATGTAACGATCTCAAAATTTGAATATTCGGACTTCTAGCCTGTATTCGTGTTTATGTGTAAAATGTATTTGAATTCAACCCCGGCTATGGAACGAAATCTAAAAATTTGAAAATTGAACTTCTAAGCCGGTTTATACGTGTTTGTACGTGTAAAAATGCATGTGAATTCAATCCCCCCCGTATGGACGTAATCTAAAAATTGAAATTCGGATTCTCGGCCGGTTTATACGTGTTTATACTGATAAATGCATGTGAATTCAATCCCCCCGGCTATGGAACGAAATATAAAATTGAAAATATGGACCTTACTGTCTAACGTGTTATATGTGTTAAAAAATGTATTTGAATTCTACCCCGGCTATGGAACGAACCTAAAAATTTGAAAATTTGGACTTCTTAGTGGTTGATACGTGTAATTACGTGTAAAATGCATGTGAATTGTATCCCCCGGCTATGGAACGAAATCTAATAATTTGAATATTCGGACTTCTAAGCCGGTTTATACGTGTTTATACGTGTAAAAATGTATTTGAATTCAACCCGGTATGAAACGAAATCCTAAAAATTTGAAAATTTGGACTTCTAAGCCTGTTTATACGTGTTTATACGGAAAAAATGCTGTGAATCAATCCCGGCTCTATGGAACTAATTCAAAAATTTTGAAAATTCGGACTTCTTAGCCGGTTTATACGTGTTTGTACGTGTAAAATGCATGTGAATTCAATCCCCCCGGTATCAGTCGAAATCTAAAAATTTGAAAAATTGGACAGCTTAGCCGGTTTATACCGTGTTTAAACGTGATAAATGCATGTGAATTCATCCCCCGGCTATGGAACGAAAATAAAAATTTGCAATATGGACTTCTTAGCTGTCTATACGTGTTTAATGTGTAAAAATGTATTGAATTCTACCCCGGCTATGGAACGAACCTAAAAATTGAAAATTTGGACTTCTAGCTGTTTATACGTGTATACGTGTAAAAATGCATGGAATTGATCCCCCCGGCTATGGAACGAAATCTAATAATTTGAATATTCGGACTTCTTAAAGCCGTTTATACGTGTTTATACGTGTAAAAATGTATTGAATTCAACCCCGGCTATGAAACGAAATCTAAAATTTGAAAATTTGGACTTCTAAGCCTGTTATACGTGGATAACGTGAAAAATGCATGTGAATTGTATCCCCCGGCTATGGAACGAAATCTAAAAATTTGAAATACGACTTTTTAAGCCGGTTTATATTGTTTATATGTGTAAAAATGTATTGAATTCAACCCCGGCTATGGAACGAAATCTAAAAATTTGAAAATTTGGACTTCTTAGCTGGTTTATACGTGTATATACGTGTAAAATGCATGTGATTGTATCCCCCGGCTATGAACGAAATAATAATTTGGAATATTCGCACTTCTAAGCCGGTTTATACGTGTTTATACGTGTAAAAATGTATTTGAATTCAACCCCGGTATGAACGAAATCTAAAAATTTGAAAATTTGAACTTCTTAGCCGGTTTTATACGTGTTTGTACGTATAAAATGAATGTGAATTCAATCCCCCCGGTATTGGACGTAATCTAAAAAATTTGAAATTCGGACTTCTCGGCCGGTTTATACGTGTTTATATGTGTAAAATGTATTTGAATTCAACCCCGGCTATGGAACGAAATCTAAAAATTTGTAATTTGGACTTCTAATCCGGTTTATACGGTTTATACGTGATAAATGCATGTGAATTCAATCCCCCGGCTATGGAACGAAATCTAAAAATTTGAAAATTTGGACTTCTTAGCTGGTTTATAGTTGTTTGTACTGTTAAATGCAGTGTATTCAATCCCCCCGGTATTGGTCGAAATCTAAAAATTTAAAAATTTGGACCTTCTAGACGGGTTTATACGTGTTTATACGTGATAAATGAATGTGAATCCAATCCCCCGGCTATGAACGAAATCTAAAAATTTGAAAATTTGGACTTCTTAGCTGGTTTATACGTGTTGTACGTGTAAAATATCATTAGAATTCAATCCCCCCGGCGATGTAACGAAATCTAAAAATTTTAAAATTGGACTTCTAAGCCGGTTTATACGTGTTATACGTGTAAAAATGGCATGTGAATTGTATCCCCCGGCTATGGAACGCATGTGAATTCAATCCCCTCGGTATTGGACGAAATCTAAAATTTGAAAATTTGGACTACTTAGCTGGTTTATACGTGTTTGTACGTGTAAAATATCATTAGAATTCAATCCCCCCGGCGATGTAACGAAATCTAAAAATTTGAAAATTTGGACTTCTAAGCCGGTTTCTACGGTATAAACGTGTAAAAATGCATGTGAATTGTATCCCCCCGCTATGGAACGAAATCTAAAAATTGAAAATTAGGACTTTTTAGCGGTTTATACGGTTTATACGTGAAAAATGCATGTGAATTCATCCCCCGGCTATGGAACTAATTCAAAAATTTGAAAAATCGGACTTCTTAGCGGTTTATACGTTTTGTACGTGTAAAAGATGCATGTGAATCAATCCCCCCGGTTATTGGTCGAATCTAAAAATTTGAAAATTTGGACTTCTAAGCCGGTTTATACGTGTTATACGTGATAATGCATGTGAATTCAATCCCCCGGCTATGGAACGAAATCTAAAAATTGAAATTTGGACTTCTTAGCTGGTTTATACGTGTTTATACGGAAAATGCATGTGAATTCAATCCCCCGGCTATGGAACTAATTCAAAAATTGAAAAATCGGACTCTTAGCCGGTTTATACGTGTTTGTACGTGTAAAAAGCATGTGAATTCAATCCCCCCGGTATTGGTCGAAATCTAAAAATTGAAAATTTGGACTTCTAAGCCGGTTTATAGTGTTTATACTGATAAATGCATGTGAATTCAATCCCCCCGGCGATGTAACGAAATCTAACATTTGAAAATTTGGACTTCTAAGCCGGTTTATACGTGTTATACGTGTAAAAATGCATGTGATGTATCCCCCGGCTATGGAACGAAAATCTCAAAATTGAATATTCGGACTTCTTAGCCTGTCTATTCGTGTTTATATCTGTAAATGTTTGAATTCAACCCGGCTATGGAACGAAATCTAAAAATTTTAAAATTTGGACTTCTAAGCCGGTTTATACGTGTATATACGTGTAAAAATGCTAGTGATTGTATCCCCCGGCTATGGAACGCATGTGAATTCAATCCCCTCGGTATTGGACGAATCTAAAAATTTGAAAATTTGGACTACTTAGCTGGTTTATACGTGTTTGTACGTGTAAAAATATCATTAGAATTCAATCCCCCCGCCGATGTAACGAAATCTAAAAATTTAAAAATTTGGACTTCTAAGCCGGTTTATACGTGTATATACGTGTAAAAATGGCATGTGAATTGTATCCCCCCGGCTATGGAACGAAATCTAAAAATTTGAAAATTAGGACTTTTTAGCCGGTTTATACGTGTTTATACGTGTAAAAATGTATTTGAATTCAACCCCGGCTTGGAACGAAATCTAAAAATTTGAAAATTTGGAGATTCTTAGCTGGTTTATACGTGTAAAACGTGTAAAAATGCATGTGAATTGTATCTCCCCGGCTATGGAACGAAATCTCAAATTTGAATATTCTGACTTCTTAGCCTGTCTATACTATTTATATGTGTAAAAATGTATTTGAATTCAACCCCAACTATGGAACGAAATCAAAAATTTTAAAATTTGGACTTCTAAGCCGGTTTATACGTGTATATACGTGTAAAAATGCATGTGATTGTATCCCCCCGGCTATGGAACGCATGTGATTCAATCCCCTCGGTATTGGACGAAATCTAAAAATTTGAAAATTTGGACTACTTAGCTGGTTTATACGTGTTTGTACGTGTAAAATATCATAGAATTCAATCCCCCCGGCGATGTAACGAAATCTAAAATTTGAAATTTGGACTTCTAAGGCCGGTTTGTGTATATACGTGTAAAAATGCATGTGAATTGTATCCCCCCGGCTATGGACGAAATCAAAAAATTTTGAAAAATTGGACTTTTAGCCGGTTTATACGTGTTTATACGTGAAAAATGCATGTGAATTCATCCCCCGGCTATGGAACAATTCAAAAATTTGAAAAATCGGACTTCTTAGCCGGTTTATACGTGTTTGTACGTGTAAAAATGCATGTGAATTCAATCCCCCCGGTATTGGTCGAAATCTAAAAATTTGAAAATTTGGACTTCTAAGCCGGTTTATACGTGTTTATACGTGATAAATGCATGTGAATTCAATCCCCCCGGCTATGGAACGAAATCTAAAAATTTGAAAATTTGGACTTCTTAGCTGGTTTATACGTGTTTATACGTGAAAAATGCATGTGAATTCAATCCCCCGGCTATGGAATAATTCAAAAATTTGAAAAATCGGACTTCTTAGCCGGTTTATACGTGTTTGTACGTGTAAAATGCATGTGAATTCAATCCCCCCGGTATTGGTCGAAATCTAAAAATTTGAAAATTTGGACTTCTAAGCCGGTTTATACGTGTTTATACGTGATAAATGCATGTGAATTCAATCCCCCCGGCGATGTAACGAAATCTAAACATTTGAAAATTTGGACTTCTAAGCCGGTTTATACGTGTATATACGTGTAAAATGCATGTGAATTGTATCCCCCCGGCTATGGAACGAAATCTCAAATTTGAATATTCGGACTTCTTAGCCTGTCTATTCGTGTTTATATCTGTAAAATGTATTTGAATTCAACCCCGGCTATGGAACGAAATCTAAAAATTTTAAAATTTGGACTTCTAAGCCGGTTTATACGTGTATATACGTGTAAAAATGCTAGTGAATTGTATCCCCCCGGCTATGGAACGCATGTGAATCATCCCCTCGGTATTGGACGAATCTAAAAATTTGAAAATTTGGACTACTTAGCTGGTTTATAGTGTTTGTACGTGTAAAAATATCATTAGAATTCAATCCCCCCGCCGATGTAACGAAATCTAAAAATTTTAAAATTTGGACTTCTAAGCCGGTTTATACGTGTATAAACGTGTAAAAATGCATGTGAATTGTATCTCCCCGGCTATGGAACGAAATCTCAAAATTTGAATATTCTGACTTCTTAGCCTGTCTATACGTATTTATATGTGTAAAAATGTATTTGAATTCAACCCCAACTATGGAACGAAATCAAAAAATTTGAAAATTTGAACTTCTAAGCCGGTTTATACGTGTTTGTACGTGTAAAATATCATTAGAATTCAATCCCCCCGGCGATGTAACGAATCTAAAAATTTTAAAATTTGGACTTCTAAGCCGTTTATACTTGTATATACGTGTAAAATGCATGTGAATTGTATCCCCCCGGCTATGGAACGAAATCTAAAAGTTTGAATATTCGGACTTCTTAGCCGGTTTATACGTGTTTATATGTGTAAAAATGTATTTGAATTCAACCCCGGCTATGGAACGAAATCTAAAAATTTGAAAATTTGGACTTCTAAGCCGGTTTATACGTGTATATACGTGTAAAAATGCATGTGAATTGTATCCCCCCGGCTATGGAACGAAATCTAAAATTTGAAAATTCGGATTCTTAGCCTGTTTATACGTGTTTATATGTGTAAAATGTATTTGAATTCAACCCCGGCTATGGAACGAAATCTAAAATTTGAAAATTTGGACTTCTTAGCCGGTTTTAACGTGTTTGTACCTATAAAATTGCATGTGAATTCAATCCCCCGGTATTGGACGTAATCTAAAAAATTTGAAAATTCGGACTTCTCGGCCGGTTTATACGTGTTTATATGTGTAAAAATGTATTTGAATCCAACCCCGGCCATGGAACGAAATCTAAAAAATTAAAAATTGGACTTCTTAGCTGGTTATACGTGATTGTACGTGTAAAATATCATTAGAATTCAATCCCCCCGGCGATGTAACGAAATCTAAAAATTTGAAAATTTGGACTTCTAAGCCGGTTATACGTGTATATACGTGTAAAAATGCATGTGAATTGTATCCCCCCGGTTATGGAACGAATCTAAAAATTTGAAAATTAGGACTTTTTAGCCGGTTTATACGTGTTTATATGTGTAAAAATGTATTTGAATTCAACCCCGGCTATGGAACGAAATCTAAAAATTTGAAAATTTGGACTTCTAAGCCGGTTTATACGTGTATATACGTGTAAAATGCATGTGAATTGTATCCCCCGGCTATGGAAC
>CM047431.1:65479638-65587041 GCA_026168455.1 Theocolax elegans | reverse complement strand
AATACATTGTTTTATTGCGAAAAACGTGTTTTTTTGTGCTTTTTCGTTATTTTGACCGTTTTTCTATGTTTATCTTCGAAAATAGTTTTGAGCGTTAAGTGTACAATAGGAAAAGTTTGTTATTTTGAGACGAACATTTCGTCCGTATAAAGTTTTTATGTAGAATTAATACATTTCAAGATAATGCTACAAAACCGTTTCTAAGGAATTAAAAATAATGCCATAACTTAAAGTGTTTCAGTGCTATATATCTGAAAATAGGACCATTATCTAATTACATTATGACGAAGTTACCCTGTGAATCTCAGCTAAATCGGTAAAAATTGACTGAGTTATCTTTGATACATGATTACATACATACATACATCTATACATACATTTTAGGGAGGGCCTTAAATGAATTCTAATACACATAAATTTCTCTTACAAACTATTATCTAGTATATTTTGATGCATCACACATTTTGCGATGATGAAAATATAAGGCTCTCCCGTGTAAGGTCGTGCCTAAAATTGAAAATTTGGACTTCTAAGCGGTTTATACGTGTATATACGTGTAAAAATGCATGTGATTGTATCCCCCCGGCTATGGAACGAAATCTAAAAATTTGTAAATTTGGACTTCTAAGCCAGTTTATACGTGTTTATACTTGAAAAATGCATGTGAATTCAATCCCCCGGCTATGGAACTAATTCAAAAATTTGAAAATTCGGACTTCTTAGCCGGTTTATACGTGTTTGTATGTGTAAAAATGCATGTGAATTCAATCCCCCCGGTATTGGTCGAAATCTAAAAATTTGAAAATATGGACTTCTAAGCCGGTTTATACGTGCTTATACGTGATAAATGCATGTGAATTTAATCCCCCCGGCTATGGAACGAAATCTAAAAATTTGAAAATTTGGACTTCTTAGCTGGTTTATACGTGTTTGTACGTGTAAAATATCATTAGAATTCAATCCCCCCGGCGATGTAACGAAATCTAAAAATTTTAAAATTTGGACTTCTAAGCCGGTGTATACGTGTATATACGTGTAAAAATGCATGTGAATTGTATCCCCCCGGCTATGGAACGAAATCTAAAAATTTGAAAATTTGGACTTCTAAGCCTGTTTATAGGTGTTTATACGTGAAAAATGCATGTGAATTCAATCCCTCCGGCTATGGAACGAAATCTAAAAATTTGAAAATTCGGACTTCTTAGCCTGTCTATACGTATTTATATGTGTAAAAATGAATTTGAATTCAACCCCAACTATGGAACGAAATCTAAAAATTTGAAAATTTGAACTTCTAAGCCGGTTTATACGTGTTTATACGTGAAACATGCATGTGAATTCAATCCCCCCGGCGATGTAACGAAATCTAAAAATTTGAAAATTTGGACTTCTAAGCCGGTTTATACGTGTATATACGTGTAAAAATGCATGTGAATTGTATCCCCCCGGCTATGGAACGAAATCTAAAATTTGAAAATTAGGACTTTTTAGCCGGTTTATACGTGTTTATATGTGTAAAAATGTATTTGAATTAACCCCGGCTATGGAACGAAATCTAAAAAATTGAAAATTTGGACTTCTTAGCTGGTTTATACGTGTATATACGTGTAAAAATGCATGTGAATTGTATCCCCCCGGCTATGGAACGAAATCTAATAATTTGAATATTCGGACGTCTAAGCCGGTTTATACGTGTTTATACGTGTAAAAATGTATTTGAATTGTATCCCCCCGGCTATGGAACGAAATCTAAAATTTGAAAATTAGGACTTTTTAGCCGGTTTATACGTGTTTATATGTGTAAAAATGTATTTGAATTAACCCCGGCTATGGAACGAAATCTAAAAAATTGAAAATTTGGACTTCTTAGCTGGTTTATACGTGTATATACGTGTAAAAATGCATGTGAATTGTATCCCCCCGGCTATGGAACGAAATCTAATAATTTGAATATTCGGACGTCTAAGCCGGTTTATACGTGTTTATACGTGTAAAAATGTATTTGAATTCAACCCCGGCTATGAAACGAAATCTAAAAATTTGAAAATTTGGACTTCTAAGCCTGTTTATACGTGTTTATACGTGAAAAATGCATGTGATTCAATCCCCCGGCTATAGAACGAAATCTACAACTTTGAAAATTTGGACTTCTTAGCCTGACTATACGTGTTTATATGTGTAAAAATGTATTTGAATCCAACCCCGGCTATGGAACGAAATCTAAAAAATTGAAAATTCGGACTTCTTAGCCTGTCTATACTTGTTATATGTGTAAAATGCATGTGAATTCAATCCCCCGGCTATGGAACTAATTCAAAATTTTGAAAATTCGGACTCTTAGCCGGTTTATACGTGTTTATATGTGTAAAAATGTATTTGAATTCAACCCCGGCTATGGAACGAAATCTAAAATTTGAAAATTTGGACTTCTTAGCTGGTTTATACGTGTTATACGTGTAAAAATGCATGTGAATTGTATCCCCCCGGCTATGGAACGAATCTAATAATTTGAATATTCGGACTTCTAAGCCGGTTTATACGTGTTTATACGTGTAAAAATGTATTGAATTCAACCCCGGCTATGAAACGAAATCTAAAAATTTGAAAATTTGGACTTCTAAGCCTGTTTATACGTGTTATACGTGAAAAATGCATGTGAATACAATCCCCCGGCTATAGAACGAAATCTAAAACTTTGAAAATTTGGACTTCTTAGCCTCACTATACGTGTTTATATGTGTAAAATGTATTTGAATCCACCTCGGCTATGGAACGAAATCTAAAAAATTGAAAATTTGGACTTCTAAGCCGGTTATACGTGATATACGTGTAAAAATGCATGTGAATTGTATCCCCCCGGCTATGGAACGAAATCTAAAAATTTGAAAATTCGGACTTCTTAGTCTATCTATACGTGTTTATATGTGTAAAATGTATTTGAATTCAACCCCGGCTATGGAACGAACTAAAAATTTGTAAATTTAGACTTCTAAGCCAGTTTACGTGTTTATACTTGAAAAATGCATGTGTATTCAATCCCCCGGCTATGGAACTAATTCAAAAATTTGAAAATTCGGACTTATTAGCCGGTTTATACGTGTATATACGTGTAAAAATGCATGTGAATTGTATCCCCCCGGCTATGGAACGAAATCTAATAATTTGAATATTCGGACTTCTAAGCCTATCTATACGTGTTTATATGTGTAAAATGTATTTGAATTCAACCCCGGCTATGGAACGAACTAAAAATTTGTAAATTTAGACTTCTAAGCCAGTTTACGTGTTTATACTTGAAAAATGCATGTGTATTCAATCCCCCGGCTATGGAACTAATTCAAAAATTTGAAAATTCGGACTTATTAGCCGGTTTATACGTGTATATACGTGTAAAAATGCATGTGAATTGTATCCCCCCGGCTATGGAACGAAATCTAATAATTTGAATATTCGGACTTCTAAGCCGGTTTATACGTGTTTATACGTGTAAAATGTATTTGAATTCACCCGGCTATGAAACGAAATCTAAAATTTGAAAATTTGTACTTCTACGCCTGATTATACGGTGTTGATACGTGAAAAAATGCATGGGGAATTCAATCCCCCGGCTATAGAACGAAATCTAAAACTTTGAAAATTTGGACTTCTTAGCCTGACTATACGTGTTTATATGTTAAAATGTATTGAATCCAACCCCGGCTATGGAACGAAATCTAAAAAATTGAAAATTTGGACTTCTAAGCCGTTTAACGTGTATATACGTGTAAAAACGCATGTGAATTGTATCCCCCCGGCTATGGAACGAATCTAAAAATTTGAAAATTCGGACTTCTTAGCCTGTTTTACGTGTTTATATGTGTAAAATGTATTTGAATTCAACCCCGGCTATGGAACGAAGTCTAAAAATTTGAAATTTGGACTTCTTAGCTAGTTTATACGTGTTTGTACGTGTAAAATATCATTAGAATTCAATCCCCCCGGCGATGTAACGAAATCTAAAAATTTTAAATTTGGACTTCTAAGCCGGTTTATACGTGTATATACGTGTAAAAATGCATGTGATTGTATCCCCCCGGCTATGGAACGAAATCTCAAAATTTGAATATTCGGACTTCTTAGCCTGTCTATACGTGTTTATATGGTGTAAAATGTTTTTGAATTCAACCCCGGTTATGGAACGAAATCTAAAAATTTGAAAATTTGAACTTCTAAGCCGGTTTATACGTGTTTGTACGTGTAAAATTGCATGTGAATTCAATCCCCCCGTTATTGGAACGTAATCTAAAAAATTTGAAAATTCGGACTTCTCGGCCGTTTATACGTGTTATATGTGTAAAAATGTATTTGAATCCAACCCCGGCTATGGAACGAAATCTAAAAAATTGAAAATTTGGACTTCTTAGCTGGTTTATACGTGATTGTACGTGTAAAATATCATTAGAATTCAATCCCCCCGGCGATGTAACGAAATCTAAAAATTTGAAAATTTGGACTTCTAAGCCGGTTTATACGTGTATATACGTGTAAAAACGCATGTGAATTGTATCCACCCCGGCTATGGAACGAAATCTAAAAATTCGAAAATTTGGACTTTTAGCCGGTTTACGTGTTTATATGTGTAAAAATGTATTGAATTCAACCCCGGCTATGGAACGAAATCTAAAAATTTGAAAATTTGGACTTCTTCTTAGCTAGTTTATACGTGTTTGTACGTGTAAAATATCATTAAATTCAATCCCCCCGGCGATGTAACGAAATCTAAAAATTTTAAAATTTGGACTTCTAAGCCGGTTTATACGTGTATAACGTGTAAAAATGCATGTGAATTGTATCCCCCCGGCTATGGAACGCATGTGAATTCAATCCCCTCGATTGGAGGAAATCTAAAATTTGAAAATTTGGACTTCTAAGCCGGTTTATACGTGTTTCTACGTGAAAAATGCATGTGAATTCAATCCCCCGGCTATGGAACTAATTCAAAAATTTGAAAAATCGGACTTCTTAGCCGGTTTATGCGTGTTTGTACGTGCAAAAATGCATTGAATTCAATCCCCCCGGTATTGGTACGAAATCTAAAAATTTGAAAATTTGGACTTCTAGAGCCGGTTTATACGTGTTTATACGTGATAAATGCATGTGAATTCAATCCACCCGGCTATGGAACGAATCTAAAATTTGAAAATTTGGACTTCTTAGCCTGTCTATTCGTGTTTATATCTGTAAATGTATTTGAATTCAACCGCCGCTATGAACGAAATCGAAAAATTTTAAAATTTGGACTTCTAAGCCGGTTTTACGTGTATATACGTGTAAAAATGCATGTGAATTGTATCCCCCCCGGCTATGGAACGCATATGAATTCAATCCCCTCGGTATTGGACGAAATCTAAAAAGTTGAAAATTTGGACTACTTAGCTGGTTTATACGTGTTTGTACGTGTAAAAATATCATTAGAATTCAATCCCCCCGGCGATGTAACGAAAATCTAAAAATTTTAAAATTTGGACTTGTAGCCGGTTTATACGTGTATATACGTGTAAAATGCATGTGAATTATATCCCCCCGACTATGGAACGCATGTGAATTCAATCCCCTCGGTATTGGAGGAAATCTAAAAATTTGAAATTTGGACTTCTAAGCCGGTTTATACGTGTTTATACGTGATAAATGCATGTGAATTCAATCCCCCGGCTATGGAACGAAATATAAAAATTTGAAAATATGGACTTCTTAGCCTGTCTATACGTGTTTATATGTGTAAAATGTATTGAATTCTACCCGGCTATGGAACGAAACCAAAAATTTGAAAATTTGGACTTTTAAGCCTGTTTATAGGTGTTTGTATGTGTAAAAATGCATGTGAATTCAATCCCCCCGGTATTGGACGAAATCTAAAAATTTGAAAATTTGAACTTCTAAGCCGGTTTATACGTGTTTGTACGTGTAAATATCATTAGAATTCAATCCCCCGGCGATGTAACGAAATCTAAAAATTTTAAAATTTGGACTTCTAAGCCGGTTTATACTTGTATATACGTGTAAAAATGCATGTGAATTGTATCCCCCGGCTATGGAACGAAATCTAAAAATTTGAATATTCGGACTTCTTAGCCGGTTTATACGTGTTTATATGTGTAAAAATGTATTTGAATTCAACCCCGGCTATGGAACGAAATCTAAAAATTTTAAAATTTGGACTTCTAAGCCGGTTTATACGTGTATATACGTGTAAAAATGCATGTGAATTCAATCCCCCCCGTATTGGACGAAATCTAAAAAATTTGAAAATTCGGACTTCTCGGCCGGTTTATACGTGTTTATACGTGTAAAAATGCATGTGAATTCAATCCCCCCGACTATAGAAAGAAATCTTAAAAATTTGAAAATTTGGACTTCTTAGCTGGTTTATACGTGATTGTACGTGTAAAATATCATTAGAATTCAATCCCCCCGGCGATGTAACGAAATCTAAAAATTTGAAAATTTGGACATCTAAGCCGGTTTATACGTGTATATACATGTAAAAATGCATGTGAATTCAATCCCCCCGGTATTGGTCGAAATCTAAAAATTTGAAAATTTGGACTTCTAAGCCGGTTTATACGTGTTTATACGTGATAAATGCATGTGAATTCAATCCCCCCGGCTATGGAACGAAATCTAAAAATTTGAAAATTTGGACTTCTTAGCCTGTCTATTCGTGTTTATATCTGTAAAATGTATTTGAATTCAACCCCGGCTATGAACGAAATCTAAAAATTTTAAAATTTGGACTTCTAAGCCGGTTTATACGTGTATATACGTGTAAAAATGCATGTGAATTGTATCCCCCCGGCTATGGAACGCATGTGAATTCAATCCCCTCGGTATTGGACGAAATCTAAAAATTTGAAAATTTGGACTACTTAGCTGGTTTATACGTGTTTGTACGTGTAAAAAATATCATTAGAATTCAATCCCCCCGGCGATGTAACGAAATCTAAAAATTTTAAAATTTGGACTTGTAAGCCGGTTTATACGTGTATATACGTGTAAAAATGCATGTGAATTATATCCCCCCGACTATGGAACGCATGTGAATTCAATCCCCTCGGTATTGGAGGAAATCTAAAAATTTGAAAATTTGGACTTCTAAGCCGGTTTATACGTGTTTATACGTGATAAATGCATGTGAATTCAATCCCCCCGGCTATGGAACGAAATATAAAAATTTGAAAATATGGACTTCTTAGCCTGTCTATACGTGTTTATATGTGTAAAATGTATTTGAATTCAACCCCGGCTATGGAACGAAATCTAAAATTGTAAATTTGGACTTCTAAAGCCAGTTTATTACGTGTTTATACGTGAAAAATGCATGTGAATTCAATACCCGGCTATGGAACTAATTCAAAAATTTGAAAATTCGGACTTCTTAGCCGGTTTATACGTGTTTGTACGTGTAAAAATGCATGTGAATTCAATCCCCCCGGTATTGGTCGAAATCTAAAAATTTGAAAATTTGGACTTCTAAGCCGGTTTATACGTGTTTATACGTGATAAATGCATGTGAATTCAATCCCCCCGGCTATGGAACGAAATCTAAAAATTTGAAAATTCGGACTTCTTAGCCTGTCTATACGTGTTTAAATGTGTAAAATGTATTTGAATTCAACCCCGGCTATGGACCGAAATCTAAAAATGTGTAAATTTGGACTTCTACGCCAGTTTATACGTGTTTATACGTGAAAAATGCATGTGAATTCAATCCCCCAGCTATGGAACTAATTCAAAAATTTGAAAATTCGGACTTCTTAGCCGGTTTATACGTGTTTGTACGTGTAAAAATGCATGTGAATTCAATCCCCCCGGTATTGGTCGAAATCTAAAAATTTGACAATTTGGACTTCTAAGCCGGTTTATACGTGTTTATACGTGATAAATGCATGTGAATTCAATCCCCCCGGCTATGGAACGAAATCTAAAAATTTGAAAATTTGGACTTCTAGCTGGTTTATACGTGTTTGTACGTGTAAAATATCATTACAATTCAATCCCCCCGGCGATGTAACGAATCTAAAAATTTAAAATTTGGACTTCTAAGCCGGTTTATACGTGTATATACGTGTAAAAATGCATGTGAATTGTATCCCCCGGCTATGGAACGAAATCTCAAAATTTGAAATATTCGGACTTCTTAGCCTGTCCTATTCGTGTTTATATGTGTAAATGTATTTGAATTCAACCCCGCTATGGAACGAAATCTAAAAATTTGAAAATTTGAACTTCTAAGCCGGTTTATACGTGTTTGTACGTGTAAAAATGCATGTTGATATCAATCCCCCCCGTATTGGACGTAATCTAAAAATTTGAAAATTCGGACTTCTCGCCGGTTTATACGTGTTTATACGTGTAAAAATGCATGTGAATTCAATCCCCCGACTATAGAAAGAATCTTAAAAATTTGAAAATTTGGACTTCTTAGCTGGTTTATACGTGATTGTACGTGTAAAATATCATTAGAATTCAATCCCCCCGGCGATGTAACGAAATCTAAAAATTTGAAAATTTGGACATCTAAGCCGGTTTATACGTGTATATACATGTAAAAATGCATGTGAATTGTATCCCCCCGGCTATGGGACGAAATCTAAAAATTTGAAAATTAGGACTTTTAGCCGGTTTATACGTGTTTATATGTGTAAAATGTATTTGAATTCAACCCCGGTTATGGAACGAAATCTAAATATTTGAAAATTTGGACTTTAAGCCTGTTTATACGTGTTTATACGTGAAAAATGCATGTGAATTCAATCCCCCCGGCTATGGAACGAATCTAAAAATTTGAAAATCGGACTTCTTAGCCTGTCTATACGTGTTATATGTGTAAAAATGTATTTGAATTCAACCCCAACTATGGAACGAAATCTAAAAATTTGAAAATTTGAACTTCTCAGCCGGTTTTATACGTGTTGTATGTGTAAAAATGCATGTGAATTCAATCCCCCCGGTATTGGACGAAATCTAAAAATTTGAAAAATTTGACCTTCTAAGCCGGTTTATACGTGTTTATACGTGATAAATGCATGTGAATTCAATCCCCACGGCTATGGAACGAAATATAAAAATTTGAAAATATGGACTTCTTAGCCTGTCTATACGTGTTTATATGTGTAAAAATGTATTTGAATTCAACCCCAAATATGGAACGAAATCTAAAAATTTGAAAATTTGAACTTCTAAGCCGGTTAATACGTGTTTGGACGTGTAAAAATGCATGTGAATTCAATCCCCCGGTATTGGTCGAAATCTAAAAATTTGAAAATTGTGGATTTCTAAGCCGGTTTATACGTGTTTATACGTGATAAATGCATGTGAATTCAATCCCCCCGGCTATGGAACGAAATCTAAAAATTTGAAAATTTGGACTTCTTAGCTGGTTTATACGTGTTTGTACGTGTAAAAATGCATGTGAATTCAATCCCCCCGTATTGGAACGAAATCTAAAAATTTGAAAATTTGAACTTCTAAGCCGGTTTATACGTGTTTATACGTGTAAAAATGCATGTGAATTCAATCCCCCCGACTATGGAACGAAATCTAAAAATTTGAAAATTTGGACTTCTTAGCTGGTTTATACGAGTTTGTACGTGTAAAATATCATTAGAATTCAATCCCCCCGGCGATGTAACGAAATCTAAAAATTTAAAATTTGGACCTCTAAGCCGGTTTATAACTTGTATATACGTGTAAAAATGCATGTGAATTGTATCCCCCCGGCTATGGAACGAAATCTAAAAATTTGAAAATTAGGACTTTTAGCCGGGTTATACGTGTTTATATGTGTAAAAATGTATTTGAATTCAACCCCGGCTATGGAACGAAATCTAAAAATTTGAAAATTTGGAGTTCTAAGCCGGTTTATACGTGTATATACGTGTAAAAATGCATGTGAATTGTATCCCCCCCGGCTATGGAACGAAATCTAAAAATTTGAAAATTCGGACTTCTTAGCCTGTCTATACGTGTTTAAATGTGTAAAATGTATTTGAATTCAACCCCGGCTATGGAACGAAATCTAAAAATGTGTAAATTTGGACTTCTAAGCCAGTTTATACGTGTTTATACGTGAAAAATGCATGTGAATTCAATCCCCCCGGTATTGGACGAAATCTAAAAATTTGAAAATTTGGACTTCTAAGCCGGTTTATACGTGTTTATATGTGTAAAAATGTATTTGAATTCAACCCCGGTTATGGAACGAAATCTAAATATTTGAAAATTTGGACTTTAAGCCTGTTTACACGTGTTTATACGTGAAAAATGCATGTGAATTCAATCCCCCCGGCTATGGAACGAAATCTAAAAATTTGAAAATCGGACTTCTTAGCCTGTCTATACTGTTTATATGTGTAAAAATGTATTTGAATTCAACCCCAACTATGGAACGAAATCTAAAAATTTGAAAATTTGAACTTCTCAGCCGGTTATACGTGTTTGTATGTGTAAAAGCATGTGAATTCAATCCCCCCGGTATTGGACGAAATCTAAAAATTTGAAAATTTGGACTTCTTAACTGGTTTATACGTGTTTGTATGTGTAAAAATGCATGTGAATTCAATCCCCCCGGTATTGGACGAAATCTAAAAATTTGAAAATTTGGACTTCTAAGCCGGTTTATACGTGTTTATACGTGATAAATTATGTGAATTCAATCCCCCCGGCTATGGAACGAAATATAAAAATTTGAAAATATGGACTTCTTAGCCTGTCTATACGGTTTATATGTGTAAAATGTATTTGAATTCAACCCGGCTGTGGAAACGAAATCTAAAAATTTGAAAATTAGGACTTCTTAGCCTGTCTATACGTGTTTATATGTGTAAAAATGTATTGAATTCAACCCCAAATATGGAACGAAATCTAAAATTTGAAATTTGAACTTCTAAGCCGGTTGTATATACGTGTGTGTATGTGTAAAATGGATGTAATTCAATCCCCCCGGATTGGACGATATCTAAAAATTTGAAAATTTGAACTTCTAAGCCGGTTAATACGTGTTTGGACGTGTAAAAATGCATGTGAATTACAATCCCCCCGGTATTGGTCGAAATCTAAAAATTTGAAAATTTGGACTTCTAAGCCGGTTTATACGTGTTTATACGTGATAAATGCATGTGAATTCAATCCCCCCGGCTATGGAACGAAATATAAAAATTTGAAAATATGGACTTCTTAGCCTGTCTATACGTGTTTATAATGTGTAAAATGTATTTGAATTCAACCCGCTGTGGAACGAAATCTAAAAATTTGAAAATCGGACTTCTTAGCCTGTCTATACGTGTTTATATGTGTAAAAATGTATTGAATTCAACCCCAACTATGGAACGAAATCTAAAAATTGAAAATTTGAACTTCTCAGCCGGTTTATACGTGTTTTGTATGTGTAAAAAATGCATGTGAATTCAATCCCCCCGGTATGGACGAATCTAAAAATTTGAAAATTTGACCTTCTAGCCGGTTTATACGTGTTTATACGTGATAAATGCATGTGAATTCAATCCCCACGGCTATGGAACGAAATATAAAAATTTGAAAATATGGACTTCTTAGCCTGTCTATACGTGTTTATATGTGTAAAAATGTATTTGAATTCAACCCCAAATATGGAACGAAATCTAAAAATTTGAAAATTTGAACTTCTAAGCCGGTTAATACGTGTTTGGACGTGTAAAAATGCATGTGAATTCAATCCCCCCGGTATTGGTCGAAATCTAAAAATTTGAAAATTTGGATTTCTAAGCCGGTTTATACGTGTTTATACGTGATAAATGCATGTGAATTCAATCCCCCCGGCTATGGAACGAAATCTAAAAATTTGAAAATTTGGACTTCTTAGCTGGTTTATACGTGTTTGTACGTGTAAAATATCATGTAGAATTCAATCCCCCCGGCGATGTAACGAAATCTAAAAATTTGAAAATTTGAACTTCTAAGCCGGTTTATACGTGTTTATACGTGTAAAAATGCATGTGAATTCAATCCCCCCGACTATGGAACGAAATCTAAAAATTTGAAAATTTGGACTTCTTAGCTGGTTTATACGAGTTTGTACGTGTAAAATATCATTAGAATTCAATCCCCCCCGGCGATGTAACGAAATCTAAAATTTTAAATTTGGACCTCTAGCCGGTTTATACGTGTATATACGTGTAAAATGCATGTGAATTGTATCCCCCCGGCTATGTAACGAAATCTAAAAATTGAAATTAGACTTTTTAGCCGGGTTATACGTGTTTATATGTGTAAAATGTATTTGAATTCAACCCCGGCTATGGAACGAAATCTAAAAATTTGAAAATTTGGAGTTCTAAGCCGGTTTATACGGTATATACGTGTTAAAATGAATGTGAATTGTATCCCCCCGGCTATGGAACGAAATCTAAAAATTTGAAAATTCGGACTTCTTAGCCTGTCTATACGTGTTTAAATGTGTAAAATGTATTTGAATTCAACCCCGGATATGGAACGAAATCTAAAAATGTGTAAATTTGGACTTCTAAGCCAGTTTATACGTGTTTATACGTGAAAAATGCATGTGAATTCAATCCCCCCGGTATGGACGAATCTAAAAATTTGAAATTGGACTTCTAAGCCGGTTTATACGTGTTATATGTGTAAAAATGTCTTTGAATTCAACCCCGGTATGGAACGAAATCTAAATATTTGACAATTTGGACTTTAAGCCTGTTTACACGTGTTTATACGTGAAAATGCATGTGAATTCAATCCCCCCGGCTATGGAACGAAATCTAAAAATTTGAAAATCGGACTCTAGCCTGTCTATACGTGTTTATATGTGTAAAAATGATTTGAATTCAACCCCAATATGGAACGAAATCTAAAAATTGAAAATTTGAACTCTCAGCGGTTTATACGTGTTTGTATGTTAAAGCATGGAATTCAATCCCCCCGGTATTGGACGAAATCTAAAAATTTGAAAATTTGGACTTCTTAACTGGTTTATACGTGTTTTAGTGTAAAATGCATGTGAATTCAATCCCCCCGGTTATGGACGAAATCTAAAAATTTGAAAATTTGGGACTTCTAAGCCGGTTTATACGTGTTTATACGTGATAAATTCATGTGAATTCAATCCCCCCGGCTATGGAAACGAAATATAAAAATTTGAAAATATGGACTTCTTAGCCTGTCCTATACGTGTTTATATGTGTAAAATGTCATTGAATTCAACCCCGGCTGTGGAACGAAATCTAAAATTTGAAAATAGGACTTCTTAGCCTGTCTATACGTGTTTCTATGTGTAAAAATGTATTTGAATTCAACCCAAATATGGAACGAATCGTGTGTGTATGTGTAAAAATGGATGTGAATTCAATCCCCCCGGTATTGGACGATATCTAAAATTTGAAAATTTGACTTCTAAGCGGTTAATACGTGTTTGGATACGTGTAAAAATGCATGTGAATTCAATCCCCCGGTATTGGTCGAAATCTAAAATTTGAAAATTGGACTTCTAAGCCGGTTTATACGTGTTTATACGTGATAAAATGCATGTGAATTCAATCCCCCCGGCTATGGAACGAAATATAAAATTTGAAAATATGGACTTCTTAGCCTGTCTATACGTGTTTATATGTGTAAAATGTATTGAATTCAACCCCGGCTGTGGAACGAAATCTAAAAATTTGAAAATCGGACTTCTTAGCCTGTCTATACGTGTTTATATGTGTAAAATGTATTGAATTCAACCCCACTATGGAACGAAATCTAAAAATTTGAAAATTTGAACTTCTCAGACTGGTTTATACGTGTTGTATGTGTAAAAATGCATGTGAATTCAATCCCCCCGTATGGACGAAATCTAAAAATTTGAAAATTTGACCTTCTAAGCCGGTTATACGTGTTTATACGTGATAAATGCATGTGAATTCAATCCCCACGGCTATGGAACGAAATATAAAAATTTGAAAATATGGACTTCTTAGCCTGTCTATACGTGTTTATATGTGTAAAAATGTATTTGAATTCAACCCCAAATATGGAACGAAATCTAAAAATTTGAAAATTTGAACTTCTAAGCCGGTTAATACGTGTTTGGACGTGTAAAAATGCATGTGAATTCAATCCCCCCGGTATTGGTCGAAATCTAAAAATTTGAAAATTTGGATTTCTAAGCCGGTTTATACGTGTTTATACGTGATAAATGCATGTGAATTCAATCCCCCCGGCTATGGAACGAAATCTAAAAATTTGATAATTTGGACTTCTTAGCTGGTTTATACGTGTTTGTACGTGTAAAATATCATTAGAATTCAATCCCCCCGGCGATGTAACGAAATCTAAAAATTTGAAAATTTGAACTTCTAAGCCGGTTTATACGTGTTTATACGTGTAAAAATGCATGTGAATTCAATCCCCCCGACTATGGAACGAAATCTAAAAATTTGAAAATTTGGACTTCTTAGCTGGTTTATACGAGTTTGTACGTGTAAAATATCATTAGAATTCAATCCCCCCGGCGATGTAACGAAATCTAAAAATTTTAAAATTTGGACCTCTAAGCCGGTTTATACGTGTATATACGTGTAAAAATGCATGTGAATTGTATCCCCCCGGCTATGGAACGAAATCTAAAATTTGAAAATTAGGACTTTTTTAGCCGGGTTATACGTGTTTATATGTGTAAAAATGTATTTGAATTCAACCCCGGCTATGGAACGAATCTAAAATTTGAAAATTTGGAGTTCTAAGCCGGTTTATACGTGTATATACGTGTAAAAATGCATGTGAATTGTATCCCCCCGGCTATGGAACGAAATCTAAAAATTTGAAAATTCGGACTTCTTAGCCTGTCTATACGTGTTTAAATGTGTAAAATGTATTTGAATTCAACCCCGGCTATGGAACGAAATCTAAAAATGTGTAAATTTGGACTTCTAAGCCAGTTTATACGTGTTTATACGTGAAAAATGCATGTGAATTCAATCCCCCGGCTATGGAACTAATTCAAAAATTTGAAAATTCGGACTTCTTAGCCGGTTTATACGTGTTTGTACGTGTAAAAATGCATGTGAATTCAATCCCCCCGGTATTGGTCGAAATCTAAAAATTTGACAATTTGGACTTCTAAGCCGGTTTATACGTGTTTATACGTGATAAATGCATGTGAATTCAATCCCCCCGGCTATGGAACGAAATCTAAAAATTTGAAAATTTGGACTTCTTAGCTGGTTTATACGTGTTTGTACGTGTAAAATATCATTACAATTCAATCCCCCCGGCGATGTAACGAAATCTAAAAATTTTAAAATTTGGACTTCTAAGCCGGTTTATACGTGTATATACGTGTAAAAATGCATGTGAATTGTATCCCCCCGGCTATGGAACGAAATCTCAAAATTTGCATATTCGGACTTCTTAGCCTGTCTATTCGTGTTTATATGTGTAAAATGTATTTGAATTCAACCCCGGCTATGGAACGAAATCTAAAAATTTGAAAATTTGAACTTCTAAGCCGGTTTATACGTGTTTGTGCGTGTAAAAATGCATGTGAATTCAATCCCCCCCGTATTGGACGTAATCTAAAAAATTTGAAAATTCGGACTTCTCGGCCGGTTTATACGTGTTTATACGTGTAAATGCATGTGAATTCAACCCCCCCGACTATAGAAAGAATCTTAAAAATTTGAAAATTGGACTTCTTAGCTGGTTTATACGTGATTGTACGTTGTAAAATATCATTAGAATCAATCCCCCGGCAATGTAACGAAATCTAAAAATTTGAAAATTTGGACATCTAAGCCGGTTTATACGTGTATATGCATGTAAAAATGCATGTGAATTGTATCGCCCCCGGCTATGGGACGAAATCTAAAATTTGAAAATTAGGACTTCTTAGCCTGTCTATTACGTGTTTATATGTGTAAAAATGTATTTGATTCAACCCCAACTATGGAACGAAATTTAAAATTTGAAAATTTGAATCTCAGCCGTTTTATAACGTGTTTGTATGTGTAAAAATGCATGTGAATTCAATCCCCCCGGTATTGGACGAAATCTAAAAATTTGAAAATTTGGACTTCTAAGCCGGTTATACGTGTTTTATGTGTAAAAATGTATTTGAATTCAACCCCGGTTATGGAACGAAATCTAAATATTTGAAAATTGGACTTTAAGCCTGTTTACACGTGTTATACGTGAAAAATGCATGTGAATTCAATCCCCCGGCTATGAACGAATCTAAAAATTTGAAAATCGGACTTCTTAGCCTGTCTATACGTGTTATATGTGTAAAATGTATTTGAATTCAACCCAACTATGAACGAATCTAAAAATTGAAATTTGACTTCTCAGCCGGTTTATACGTGTTTGTTGTGTAAAAGCATGTGAATTCAATCCCCCCGTATGGAACGGAAATCTAAAAATTTGAAAATTTGGACTCTTAACTGGTTTATACGTGTTGTATGTGTAAAAATGCATGTGAATTCAATCCCCCCGGTATGGACGAATCTAAAAATTTGAAAATTTGGACTTCTAAGCCGGTTTATAGTTTTTACTGTAAATGCATGTGAATTCAATCCCCCGGCTATGGAACGAAATATAAAATTTGAAAATAGGACTTCTTAGCCTGGTCTATTACGTGTTTATATGGTAAAATGTCATTTGAATTCAACCCGGCTGTGGAACGAAATCAAAAATTTGAAAATTAGGACTTCTTAGCCTGTCTAGACGTGTTTATAGTGTAAAAATGTATTGAATTCAACCCCAAATATGGAACGAAATCTAAAAATTTGAAAATTTGAACTTCTAAGCCGGTTTATACGTGTGTGTATGTGTAAAAATGGATGTGAATTCAATCCCCCGGTATTGGACGATCTAAAAATTTGAAAATTTGAACTTCTAAGCCGGTTATACGTGTTTGGACGTGTAAAAATGCATGTGATTCAATCCCCCGGTATGGTCGAAATCTAAAAATTTGAAAATTTGGATTTCTAAGCCGGTTTATACGTGTAATACGTGTAATGCATGTGAATTCAATCCCCCCGGCTATGGAATAAATCTAAAAATTGAAAATTTGGACTTCTTAGCGGTTTATACGTGTTTGTACGTGTATAATATCATTAGAATTCAATCCCCCGGCGATGTAACGAAATCTAAAAATTTAAAAATTTGGACTTCTAAGCCGTTTATACTTGTATATACGTGTAAAATGCATGTGAATTGTATCCCCCCGGCTATGGAACGAAATCTAAAAATTTGAATATCGGCCTTCTTAGCCGGTTTATACGTGTTTATATCTGTAAAAATGTATTTGAATTCAACCCCGGCTATGGAACGAAATCTAAAAATTTGAAAATTTGGACATCTAAGCCTGTTTATACGTGTTTATACGTGAAAAATGCATGTGAATTCAATCCCCCCGGCTATGGAAACGAAATCTCAAAATTTGAATATCGGACTTCTAGCCTGTCTTACGGTTTATATGTGTAAAATGTATTTGAATTCAACCCCGGCTGTGGAACGAAATCTAAAAATTTGAAAATTGAACCTTCTAAAGCCGGTTTACTACGTGTATATACGTGTAAAAATGCATGTGTATTGTATCCCCCCGGCTATGGAACGAAATCTAAAATTTGAAAACTAGGACTTTTTAGCCGGGTTATACGTGTTTATATGTGTAAAAATGTATTTGACTTCACCCCGGCTATGGAACGAAATCTAAAAACTATGAAAATTTGGAGTTCTAAGCCGGTTTATCCGTGTATATACGTGTAAAATGCATGTGAATGTATCCCCCCCCGGCTATGAAACGAAAATCTAAAATTTGAAAATTCGGACTTCTTAGCCTGTCTCTATACGTGTTTAAATGTGTAAAATGTATTTGAATTCCAACCCCGGCTATGGAACGAAATCTAAAATGTGTAAATTTGGACTTCTAAGCAGTTTATACGTGTTATACGTGAAAAATGCATGTGAATTCAATCCCTCGGCTATGGAACTAATTCAAAAATTTGAAAATTCGGACTTCTTAGCCGGTTTATACGTGTTTGTACGTGTAAAATGCATGTGAATTCAATCCCCCCGGTATTGGTCGAAATCTAAAAATTTGACAATTTGGACTTCTAAGCCGGTTTATACGTGTTATACGTGATAAATGCATGTGAATTCAATCCCCCCGGCTATGGAACGAAATCTAAAAATTTGAAAATTTGGACTTCTTAGCTGGTTTATACGTGTTTGCTACGTGTAAAATATCATTACAATTCAATCCCCCCGGCGATGTAACGAAATCTAAAAATTTTAAAATTTGGACTTCTAAGCCGGTTTATACGTGTATATACGTGTAAAAATGCATGTGAATTGTATCCCCCCGGCTATGGAACGAAATCTAAAAATTTGAAAATTTGGACTTCTTAGCTGGTTTATACGTGTTTGTATGTGTAAAAATGCATTGTGAATTCAATCCCCCCGGTATGGACGAAATCTAAAAATTTGAAAATTTGAACTTCTAAGCCGGTTTATACGTGTTTATACGTGATAAATGCATGTGAATTCAATCCCCCCGGCTATGGAACGAATAAAAATTTGAAAATATGGACTTCTTAGCCTGTCTATACGTGTTTATATGTGTAAAAATGTATTTGAATTCAACCCCAAATATGGAACGAAATCAAAAATTTGAAAATTTGACTTCTAAGCCGGTTTATACGTGTGTGTATGTGTAAAAATGCATGTGAATTCAATCCCCCCGGTATGGACGAATCTAAAAATTTGAAAATTGATCTAAGCCGGTTATACGTGTTTGGACGTGTAAAAATGCATGTGAATTCAATCCCCCGGTATGGTCGAATCTAAAAATTTGAAAATTTGGACTTCTAAGCCGGTTTATACGTGTTATACGTGATAAATGCATGTGAATTCAATCCCCCCGGCTATGGAACGAAATCTAAAAATTTGAAAATTTGGACTTCTAGTGTTATAGTGTTTATACGTGTATAATATCATTAGAATTCAATCCCCCGGCGATGTAACGAAATCTAAAAATTTAAAAATTTGGACTTCTAAGCCGGTTTATACGTGTTTATATCGTGTAAAAATGCATGTGAATTATCCCCCCGGCTATGGACGAAATCTAAAAATTTGAAAATTCGGCCTTCTAGGTTTATACGTGTTTATATCTGTAAAAATGTATTGAATTCAACCCCGGCTATGGAACGAAATCTAAAAATTTGAAAATTGGATCTAAGCCTGTTTATACGGTTTTATACGTGTAAAAATGCATGTGAATTCAATCCCCCGGCTATGAACGAAATCTAAAAATTTGAAAAGTTTGACTTCTAAGCCGGTTTATACGTGTATATACGTGTAAAATGCATGTGAATGTATCCCCCCGGCTATGGAACGAAATCTAAAAATTTGAAAATTAGGACTTTAGCCGGTTTATACGTGTTTTATGTGTAAAAATGTATTTGAATTCAACCCCGGCTATGGAACGAAATCTAAAAATTTGAAAATTTGGAGTTCTAAGCCGGTTTATACGTGTATATACGTGTAAAAATGCATGTGAATTGTATCCCCCCCGGCTATGAACGAAATCTAAAAATTTGAAAATTCGGACTTCTTAGCCTGTCTATACTTGTTTAAATGTGTAAAATGTATTTGAATTCAACCCCGGCTATGGAACGAAATCTAAAATGTGTAATTTGGACTTCTAAGCCAGTTTTATACGTGTTATACGTGAAAAATGCATGTGAATTCAATCCCCCGGCTATGGAACTAATTCAAAAATTTGAAAATTCGGACTTCTTAGCCGGTTTATACGTGTTTGTACGTGTAAAAATGCATGTGAATTGTATCCCCCCCGGCTATGAAACGAAATCTAAAATTTGAAAATTCGGACTTCTTAGCCTGTCTATACGTGTTTTAAATGTGTAAAATGTATTTGAATTCAACCCCGGCTATGGAACGGAAATCTAAAAATGTGTAAATTTGGACTTCTAAGCCAGTTTATACGTGTTTATACGTGAAAAATGCATGTGAATTCAATCCCCCGGCTATGGAACTAATTCAAAAATTTGAAAATTCGGACTTCTTAGCCGGTTTATACGTGTTTGTACGTGTTAAAAATGCATGTGAATTCAATCCCCCCCGGTATTGGTCGAAATCTAAAAATTTGACAATTTGGACTCTAAGCCGGTTTATACGTGTTTATACGTGATAAATGCATGTGAATTCAATCCCCCCGGCTATGGAACGAAATCTAAAAATTTGAAAATTTGGACTTCTTAGCTGGTTTATACGTGTTTGTACGTGTAAATATCATTACAATTCAATCCCCCCGGCGATGTAACGAAATCTAAAAATTTTAAAATTTGGACTTCTAAGCCGGTTTATACGTGTATATACGGTAAAAATGCATGTGAATTGTATCCCCCCGGCTATGGAACGAAATCTCAAAATTTGAACTATTCGGACTTCTTAGCCTGTCTATTCGTGTTTATATGTGTAAAATGTATTGAATTCAACCCCGGCTATGGAACGAAATCTAAAAATTGAAAATTTGAACTTCTACGCCGGTTTATACGTGTTTGTACGTGTAAAAATGCAGTGAATTCAACTTCCCCCCCCCGTATTGGACGTAATCTAAAAAATTTGAAAATTCGGACTTCTCGGCCGGTTTATACGTGTTTATACGTGTAAAATATGCATGTGAATTCAATCCCCCCGACTATAGAAAGAATCTTAAAAATTGAAAATTTGGACTTCTTAGCTGGTTTATACGTGATGTACGGTAAAATATCATTAGAATTCAATCCCCCCGGCGATGTAACGAAATCTAAAAATTTGAAAATTTGGACATCTAAGCCGGTTTATACGGTGTAGATACATGTAAAAATGCATGTGAATTGTATCCCCCGGTATGGTCGAATCTAAAAATTTGAAAATTTGGATTTCTAAGCCGGTTGATACGTGTTTATCGTGATAAATGCATGTGAATCAATCCCCCCGGCTTATGGAACGAATCTAAAAATTTGAAAATTTGGACTTCTTAGCTGGTTTATAGTGTTGTACGTTAAAATATCATTAGAATTCAATCCCCCGGCGATGTAACGAAATCTAAAAATTTAAAAATTTGGACTTCTAAGCCGGTTTATACTGTGTATACGTGTAAAATATGTGTGAATGTATCCCCCCGGCTATGGAACGAAATCTAAAAATTTGAATATTGACTTCTTAGCCGGTTTATACGTGTTTTATCTGTAAAAATGTATTTGAATTCAACCCCGGCTATGGAACGAAATCTAAAAATTTGAAAATTTGGACATCTAAGCCTGTTTATACGTGTTATACGTGAAAAATGCAGTGAATTCAATCCCCCCGGCTATGGAACGAAATCTCAAAATTGAATATTCGGACTTCTTAGCCTGTTATACGTGTTTATATGTGTAAAATGTATTTGAATTAAACCCCGGCTATGGAACGAAATCTAAAAATTTGAAAATTTGACTTCTAAGCCGGTTTATACGTGTATATACGTGTAAAAATGCATGTGAATTGTCAATCCCCCCGCTATGGAACGAAATCTAAAAATTGAAAATTAGGACTTTTTAGCCGGTTATACGTGTTTAATGTGTAAAAATATTGAATTCAACCCCGGCTATGGAACGAAATCTAAAAATTGAAAATTTGGACTTCTAAGCCGGTTTATACGTGTATATACGTGTAAAAATGCATGTGAATGTATCCCCCCGGCTATGAACGAAATCTAAAAATTTGAAAATTCGGATTCTTAGCCTGTCTATACGTGTTTTAAATGTGTAAAATGTATTTGAATTCAACCCCGGCTATGGAACGAAATCTAAAATGTGTTAAATTTAGACTTCAAGCCAGTTTATACGTGTTTATACGTGAAAAATGCATGTGAATTCAATCCCCCGGCTATGGGAACTAATCAAAAATTTGAAAATTCGGACTTCTTAGCCGGTTTATACGTGTTTGTACGTGTAAAAATGCATGTGAATTCAATCCCCCGGTATGGTCGAAATCTAAAAATTTGACAATTTGGACCTTCTAAGCCGGTTTATACGTGTTTATACGTGATAAATGCATGTGAATTCAATCCCCCCGGCTATGGAACGAAATCTAAAAATTTGAAAATTTGGACTTCTTAGCTGGTTTATACGTGTTTGTACGTGTAAAATATCATTACAATTCAATCCCCCCGGCGATTGTAACGAAATCTAAAAATTTTAAAATTTGGACATTCTAAGCCGGTTTATACGTGTATATACGTGTAAAATGCATGTGAATTGTATCCCCCCGGCTATGGAACGAAATCTCAAAATTTGAATATTCGGACTTCTTAGCCTGTCTATTCGTGTTTATATGTGTTAAAATGCATGTGAATTCAATCCCCCCGGTATTGGACGAAATCTAAAAATTTGAAATTTGACCTTCTAAGCCGATTTATACGTGTTTGTACGTGTAAACATGCATGTGAATTCAATCCCCCCGGTATTGGACGTAATATAAAAAATTTGAAAATTCGGAATTCTCGGCCGGTTTATACGTGTTTATACGTGTAAAAATGCATGTGAATTCAATCCCCCCGACTATGGAACAAAATCTAAAAATTTGAAAATTTGGACTTCTTCGCTGGTTTATACGAGTTTGTACGTGTAAAATATCATAAAAATTCAATCCCCCCGGCGATGTAACGAAATCTAAAAATTTAAAATTTGGACTTCTAAGCCGGTTTATACGTGTATATACGTGTAAAAATGCATGTGAATTGTATCCCCCCGGCTATGGAACGAAATCTAAAAATTTGAAAATTAGGACTTTTTAGACGGGTTATACGTGTTTATATGTGTAAAAATGTATTTGAATTCAACCCCGGCTATGGAACGAAATCTCAAAATTTGCATATTCGGACTTCTTAGCCTGTCTATTCGTGTTTATATGTGTAAAATGTATTTGAATTCAACCCCGGCTATGGAACGAAATCTAAAAATTTGAAAATTTGAACTTCTAAGCCGGTTTATACGTGTTTAAATGAGTAAAATGTATTTGAATTCAACCCCGGCTATGGAACGAAATCTAAAAATGTGTAAATTTGGACTTCTAAGCCAGTTTATACGTGTTTATACGTGAAAAATGCATGTGAATTCAATCCCCCGGCTATGGAACTAATTCAAAAATTTGAAAATTCAGACTTCTTAGCCGGTTTATACGTGTTTGTACGTGTAAAAATGCATGTGAATTCAATCCCCCCGGTATTGGTCGAAATCTAAAAATTTGACAATTTGGACTTCTAAGCCGGTTTATACGTGTTTATACGTGTAAAAATGCATGTGAATTCAATCCCCCCGACTATAGAAAGAATCTTAAAAATTTGAAAATTTGGACTTCTTAGCTGGTTTATACGTGATTGTACGTGTAAAATATCATTAGAATTCAATCCCCCCGGCGATGTAACGAAATCTAAAAATTTGAAAATTTGGACATCTAAGCCGGTTTCTACGTGTATATACGTGTAAAAACGCATGTGAATTGTATCCCCCCGGCTATGGAATGAAATCTCAAAATTTGAATATTCGGACTTCTTAGCCTGTCTATTCGTGTTTATATGTGTAAAATGTATTTGAATTCAACCCCGGCTATGGAACGAAATCTAAAAATTTGAAAATTTGAACTTCTAAGCCGGTTTATACGTGTTTGTACGTGTAAAAATGCATGTGAATTCAATCCCCCCGGTATTGGACGAAATCTAAAAATTTGAAAATTTGACCTTCTAAGCCGGTTTATACGTGTTTATACGTGATAAATGCATATGAATTCAATCCCCCCGGCTATGGAAGGAAATCTAAAAATTTGAAAATTTGGACTTTAAGCCTGTTTATACGTGTTTATACGTGAAAAATGCATGTGAATTCAATCCCCCCCGTATTGGACGTAATCTAAAAAATTTGAAAATTCGGACTTCTCGGCCGGTTTATACGTGTTTGTATGTGTAAAAATGCATGTGAATTCAATCTCCCCGGTATTGGACGAAATCTAAAAATTTGAAAATTTGACCTTCTAAGCCGGTTTATACGTGTTTATACGTGATAAATGCATGTGAATTCAATCCCCCCGGCTATGGAAGGAAATCTAAAAATTAGAAAATTTGGACTTTAAGCCTGTTTATACGTGTTTATACGTGAAAAATGCATGTGAATTCAATCCCCGCGGCTATGGAACGAAATCTAAAAATTTGAAAATCGGACTTCTTAGCCTGTCTATACGTGTTTATATGTGTAAAAATGTATTTGAATTGAACCCCAACTATGGAACGAAATCTAAAAATTTGAAAATTTGAACTTCTCAGCCGGTTTATACGTGTTTGTATGTGTAAAAATGCATGTGAATTCAATCCCCCCGGTATTGGACGAAATCTAAAAATTTGAAAATTTGACCTTCTAAGCCGGTTTATACGTGTTTATACGTGATAAATGCATGTGAATTCAATCCCCCCGGCTATGGAAGGAAATCTAAAAATTTGAAAATTTGGACTACTTAGCTGGTTTATACGTGTTTGTACGTGTAAAAAATATCATTAGAATTCAATCCCCCCGGCGATGTAACGAAATCTAAAAATTTTAAAATTTGGACTTCTAAGCCGGTTTATACGTGTATATACGTGTAAAAATGCATGTGAATTGTATCCCCCCGGCTATGGAACGCATGTGAATTCAATCCCCCCGGTATTGGACGAAATCTAAAAATTTGAAAATTTGGACTTCTAAGCCGGTTTATACGTGTTTATACGTGATAAATGCATGTGAATTCAATCCCCCCGGTTATGGAACGAAATATAAAAATTTGAAAATATGGAATTCTTAGCCTGTCTATACGTGTTTATATGTGTAAAAATGTATTTTTATTCAACCCCAAATATGGAACGAAATCTAAAAATTTGAAAATTTGGACTTCTAAGCCGGTTTATACGTGTATATAAGTGTAAAAATGCATGTGAATTCAATCCCCCCGGCTATGGAACGAAATCTAAAAATTTGAAAATCGGACTTCTTAGCCTGTCTACACATGTTTATATGTGTAAAAATGTATTTGAATTCAACCCCAACTATGGAACGAAATCTAAAAATTTGAAAATTTGAACTTCTCAGCCGGTTTATACGTGTTTGTATGTGTAAAAATGCATGTGAATTCAATCCCCCCGGTATTGGACGAAATCTAAAAATTTGAAAATTTGACCTTCTAAGCCGGTTTATACGTGTTTATACGTGATAAATGCATGTGAATTCAATCCCCCCGGCTATGGAAGGAAATCTAAAAATTAGAAAATTTGGACTTTAAGCCTGTTTATACGTGTTTATACGTGAAAAATGCATGTGAATTCAATCCCCGCGGCTATGGAACGAAATCTAAAAATTTGAAAATCGGACTTCTTAGCCTGTCTATACGTGTTTATATGTGTAAAAATGTATTTGAATTCAACCCCAAACTATGGAACGAAATCTAAAAATTTGAAAATTTGAACTTCTCAGCCGGTTTATACGTGTTTGTATGTGTAAAAAATGCATGTGAATCAATCCCCCCCGGTATTGGACGAAATCTAAAATTAGAAAATTTGGACTTCTAAGCCGGTTATACGTGTTATATACGTGTAAAAATGCATGTGAATTGTATCCCCCCCGGCTATGGAACGATATCTCAAAATTTGCATATTCGGACTTCTTAGCCTGTCTATTCGTGTTTATATGTGTAAAATGTATTTGAATTCACCCCCGGCTATGGAACGAAATCTAAATTGAAAATTTGAACTTCTAAGCCGGTTTATACGTGTTTGTACGTGTAAAATGCATGTGAATTCAATCCCCCCCGTTATTGGACGTAATCTAAAAATTTGAAAATCAAAATTTGCATATTCGGACTTCTTAGCCTGTCTATTCGTGTTTATATGTGTAAAATGTATTTGAATTCAACCCCGGCTATGGAACGAAATCTAAAAATTTGAAAATTTGAACTTCTAAGCCGGTTTATACGTGTTTGTACGTGTAAAAATGCATGTGAATTCAATCCCCCCCGTATTGGACGTAATCTAAAAAATTTGAAAATTCGGACTTCTCGGCCGGTTTATACGTGTTTATACGTGTAAAAATGCATGTGAATTCAATCCCCCCGACTATAGAAAGAATCTTAAAAATTTGAAAATTTGGACTTCTTAGCTGGTTTATACGTGATTGTACGTGTAAAATATCATTAGAATTCAATCCCCCCGGCGATGTAACGAAATCTAAAAATTTGAAAATTTGGACATCTAAGCCGGTTTATACGTGTATATACATGTAAAAATGCATGTGAATTGTATCCCCCCGGCTATGGAACGAAATCTAAAAATTTGAAAATTAGGACTTTTTAGCCGGTTTATACGTGTTTATATGTGTAAAAATGTATTTGAATTCAACCCCGGTTATGGAACGAAATCTAAATATTTGAAAATTTGGACTTTAAGCTTGTTTATACGTGTTTATACGTGAAAAATGCATGTGAATTCAATCCCCCCGGCTATGGAACGAAATCTAAAAATTTGAAAATCGGACTTCTTAGCCTGTCTATACGTGTTTATATGTGTAAAAATGTATTTGAATTCAACCCCAACTATGGAACGAAATCTAAAAATTTGAAAATTAGAACTTCTCAGCCGGTTTATACGTGTTTGTATGTGTAAAAATGCATGTGAATTCAATCCCCCCGGTATTGGACGAAATCTAAAAATTTGAAAATTTGGACTTCTAAGCCGGTTTATACGTGTTTATACGTGATAAATGCATGTGAATTGTATCCCCCCGGCTATGGAACGAAATCTCAAAATTTGAATATTCGGACTTCTTAGCCTGTTTATTCGTGTTTATATGTGTAAAATGTATTTGAATTCAACCCCGGCTATGGAACGAAATCTAATAATTTGAAAATTTGAACTTCTAAGCCGGTTTATACGTGTTTGTACGTGTAAAAAATATCATTAGAATTCAATCCCCCCGGCGATGTAACGAAATCTAAAAATTTTAAAATTTGGACTTCTAAGCCGGTTTATACGTGTATATACGTGTAAAAATGCATGTGAATTGTATCCCCCCGGCTATGGAACGCATGTGAATTCAATCCCCCCGGTATTGGACGAAATCTAAAAATTTGAAAATTTGGACTTCTAAGCCGGTTTATACGTGTTTATACGTGATAAATGCATGTGAAATGTATCCCCCCGGCTATGGAACGAAATCTCAAAATTTGAATATTCGGACTTCTTAGCCTGTTTATTCGTGTTTATATGTGTAAAATGTATTTGAATTCAACCCCGGCTATGGAACGAAATCTAATAATTTGAAAATTTGGACTTCTAAGCCGGTTTATACGTGTCGTGTATATACGTGTAAAATGCATGTGAATTCAATCCCCCCGTATTGGACGTAATCTAAAAAATTTGAAAATTCGGACTTCTCGGCCGGTTTATACGTGTTTATACGTGTAAAAATGCATGTGAATTCAATCCCCACGACTATGGAACGAAATATAAAAATTTGAAAATTTGGACTTCTTAGCTGGTTTATACGTGTTTGTACGTGTAAAATATCATTAGAATTCAATCCCCCCGGCGATGTAACGAAATCTAAAAATTTTAAAATTTGGACTTCTAAGCCGGTTTATACGTGTATATACGTGTAAAAATGCATGTGAATTGAATCCCCCCGGCTATGGATCTAAATCTAAAAATAAAACGCAAAAATAATACGCAAGCGAAGTTAATAATACAATTCCAAGTAATGCATAATAGAATGAGCAGCGAAAAAGGTGGGCGCAGAGAAAAATATAAAGATAAAAATAAAAATAAAAATAAAAATGAGCGCAAGAAAATATAAAATAAAGTAATAACTTATAGAAAAACTGATACTGATAAAAATATCACAAAAATAATAGACAATTAATAAATAAAAGTATCACAGCGCAAAGTATAACATTAATTTTCCTCATTCGCTTCATTCTGTAACGATAAGTCGCTTACATAGCTAATATCACGCATAAAACTTATATCTAAATCAGTAGGGTCGCTTAATTGGGGACGGATGAGATTTTCACGGGTCGCTCTTTCCTCCCAAGCTAAGGAGTCGAGACGAAGAAAATGAGTAAAGGTAGATGATTTGAATGTGTTGATGTGGGATGGATCGAATGACGTGATAGAGAGTGAGTTTAACTGCTTGGTGGCTGTGATGACAAATGATTTGTGAAGCGATTCAGTACGAGGGGGAAGGTAGGTTAACGATTTCGGAGGATGACGAGATGAGATGCGTAGGTTAGATGAGCTGCTAAGTTTGACGAAGTGATCTGCTAGGTAGTGAGGAGAATTATGTGATAGGATGATAAATGACAAAGAGGAAATGAAAAATAATCGTCTCGACTCAACAGATAGCCAGCCCAACTTCAACCTATAGGGCGTAACATGATCGAATCTACGCAAGTTTCCCCAAACAAATCTGACGCAAGCATTTAGGAGCCTCTGGAGCTTAATGTTTCTGGTCTGGTCCAGGTCATTGTAGACCGCGCAAGCGTAATCAAAGTGAGGGAATATTAAGGCTTCTACAAGAGATTTTCGGATGCTTCTGGAGAAGGCACGTTTATGAAAGCGTAGCGAACGTAAGATTCCGTGCACCCTCTGAGAAATTGTCAGAACGTGTTTGGACCAGTCCAGAGTAGGCAGTAGCCAGACGCCAAGTGATTTTACTTGATTTTCGTAATGGAGAGACTTATTCAAAAGCATAACTCGCGGGGCAGTGGTTAGATCTATACGCGAGACATATGCCTTACTACCCAGGATCATTACTTTTGTTTTATGAATGTTCAGATCTAAACCATTAAGAGAAGCCCAGGACGCAACCGCATTTGCGTCATGTGTGATTCGCTGGACACCCAATTCAAATTCGTCCGGTGGAAAGGAGTAGTAAACCTGGGTGTCATCGGCATAAATCATATGATTACTATATTCAAGAACATCCGGGATATCATTGATAAAAACTGAAAAAAGTAATGGACCCAAAACACTGCCCTGCGGTATGCCTGAATTTACCCCGAGCCAGTCAGAGCAGACGCCCAACTCATCCACCACCGCTTGCGAGCGACCGACTAAGTAGTGAAAAAACCATGTAAAAACCGTGTTTGAGCAACCCATATTACGTAGCTTAATCAACAACGGGCCGTGCGGTACCGAATCAAACGCTTCGGAGAAGTCGAACAGGACCAAAATCGTGATCATACGTGAGTCAATAGCCCTTCTGATGTCATCAAGAACACCTAAAAGGGCGATCTGTGTACTGTGGCCCCTGCGAAACCCTGCCTGTCTATCAATCAGTTTGAGATTTGACTCCAAATTGACAACTGCGAGTGTACCAACCTTTCAAGCAATTTAGAGACCTCACAGAGCTTCGCGATGGGCCTGGTATCTGAGCAAGACTCAATCCTGTTCGACTTCACCAATGGAAAGAGTAGAGCTTTCTTCCAGCAGTCCGGAAAGTACCCGACAGATAACATGTCGTTGAATAAATGAGTAAGCTGCGGGGTCAATTGTGGCTCAAGTAATTTGAGCATCGCAACAGATAGTCCGTCCATCCCCACTGCCCTTGACTTAGCATTAAAAAGAGCACGCCGAACTCCCGAGGAAGAGACTACATTGAATTCAAAGGAAGGCGTACTAGGAGGATCGGAAACAGAGGAACAGAGAGTGTTTAAAAAGGAAGGCGAAAGCGGAGGAATCCGATTGGAGATTGAGACGAAATGTTTATTAAGCTGCTGGGTGGAGAATGTGTCTAATGGGGATAAGTTGGTTTTGGCACATAGACCAAGATTTTTTAGTTCCCTTCATTTGGCTTTCAGGTTTGCAGCATTTTTTAATTTGTTTGAGAGATATTATATTTATTGCTGTCAAGAAGATTTGAAACTTTATTTCTTAATGTTTTAAATTCCACGTAGTACTCAAAACGGTTAGATAGTTTGAAATTCTTAAATGCCAAATTCCTAGATTTATTAAGTTTTTTAACCTCCGCTGTCACCCAGGGCTTAGATTTATTGCTAACAGTTGTGAGTTTAGCTGGAGCAATGGAATCAAAAGTATGAATAGAGAGAGAATGAGAGATAGAGAGAGAGAATGAGAGATAGAAAGAGAGAATGAGAGATAGAGAGAGAGAATGAGAGATAGAGAGAGAGAATGAGAGATAGAGAGAGAGAATGAGAGATAGAGAGAGAGAATGAGAGATAGAGAGAGAGAATGAGAGATAGAGAGAGAGAATGAGAGATAGAGAGAGAGAATGAGAGATAGAGAGAGAGATGAGATAGAGAGATAGAGATAGAGAGAGAATGAGAGATAGAGAGAGAGAATGAGAGATAGAGAGAGAGAATGAGAGATAGAGAGAGAGAATGAGAGATAGAGAGAGAGAATGAGAGATAGAGAGAGAGAATGAGAGAATGAGAGATAGAGAGAGAGAATGAGAGATAGAGAGAGAGAATGAGAGATAGAGAGAGAGAATGAGAGATAGAGAGAGAGAATGAGAGATAGAGAGAGAGAATGAGAGATAGAGAGAGAGAATGAGAGATAGAGAGAGAGAATGAGAGATAGAGAGAGAGAATGAGAGATAGAGAGAGAGAATGAGAGATAGAGAGAGAGAATGAGAGATAGAGAGAGAATGAGAGAGAGAGGAGGGAGAGGCAGAGAGATTGATTGATAACATTATTTATTTGTGCCAAGGTTTAACTAAACCGAATGGCACTCAAAATTACATGGAAGTATAAATATAATTATATTAATGTAATACAATGTCGCATGTTGTATATACAATTATTAGAGCGCATTATAATAAAATACATTAAAATTTAAAATAAAACACGAAAAATAAATACATTAAATTATCGATAATACATAAAATACACTGAAATATAATAATATAAAATAATATAATATAATATAAAATCGCATATAGTTTTTGCAAAGACGGTACAATTGTGTAAGTGTACAAACAAATTTAAAATTTTTTAAAATTTAGAAAGTATGATTCAATTCAAGCACATACAATATAACATCTGTACTATAAGGAGAGACATGAACAATTGATCAATCAATGTAAGATTCAATATGCAAAATCAGATGCTCGAGTTAGAAACATTCTGAAGATAGCTGCGCATATTCATCCTGAAACTGTCCACACTAGAACTGTTTCTAATGGAACTAGGCAATTTATTCCATAGCTCCATAGCCGAGACTGAGAAGGAAGCTTTATACGAGTCTCTTCTACTAGTCGGAATTGTAAAAATGTTTCCCAAACGTATGGATCTACGACTTTCCTCATTTATGAATGTCAAATCATCAAATAAGTAGCTGGGCCTTTCAGTTGATAACAATTTATACATAAAACAGGCAAGAAAGTACTTGCGTCGATCTTTTAGAGAAAACCAACCTAAGCGCTCATAGTAAGGACGCAAAGCCGCATCTCGTTTTAAATGGAATATATAGCGCACGACAGTATTGCAGAGTCTTTGAAGTTTCAACTCCAGGTATGATGGAAGATCATTAAATACGAGACAGGCATAATCGAAATGTGGGATAACCAAGGCGTTGGCAAGCGCAATTCGTCCCGCCTCTGGTAGACATTGGCCCTTATATCGCAGACGATACAAAACACCATGGACATTGGATGAAATATTAGCTATCTGTGCGTTCCATGAAAGATCACTTGCCAAAGTAACACCCAAACTCTTTACCGAGGCAGACAATTGAATTTGATTGCCAAGAAGTAAAATCGGTTGCATGGCATAGTCATTTAAACGCAATGACATTTGCGTTGACGCAAAAAGGATAGCTTTGGTTTTGCTGATGTTCAGTTTTAAGCCATTTGCGGCCACCCATTCCGCTATCGATTGGATATCTTGATTAATTTCGACAATAGTCTCATTAATGCGCGCAGGTTTGCATTGTATGTAAATTTTAAGTCATCGGCGAATAGCTTGAATTTACAAAATTTGATTACTCTAACGATGGAATTAATATATATTAGAAATATTATAGGACCCGGAGTAGATCCTTGAGGTACACCAGATGTTACTGATAAAAAAGTAGAAGGCGTGTTGTCAAGATTCAGAACAGCCTGAGTACGCTCGGATAGGTAAGAATGTATCCACTTCATTGCTAATGGTGAAAAATGAAGTTCTTTCAACTTCGAAATAAGTTTCGTATGGTTAATTGTGTCGAATGCCCTACTCATGTCAAAGAGGACCATGAAAGTGACCATACCCTGCTCAAACCCCAGACGAATGTCATCAGTAGTTTTTAACAAATCTGCCTGAGTACTATAACCACTGCGAAAACCAGATTGAGAAGGCGACAGTAAAAATGTGGATTCAAGATAATGAACTAGTTGTCTGGTAATAATGGAATCAAATACTTTCGCAAAATGTGGTAATTGAGCAATTGGACGAGTATCTGCCATTGTGTCAGGCATATTTTTCTTTAATAAAGGTATAATTACTGATTTCTTCCAAAGGGCAGGGTAAACTCCGGTTTCAATAGATATGTTAAAGAGATTCACAAAGAACGGCACTATGTCATGGAATACGTCTGCGAAAAATGACAGAGAAAGACCATCACAGCTACGACTCCTCGATTTAGGTAAAGATGATTTCATTGCCATGAGTACTGCATCAAAGTCCACATTATGAAAAGAGAACTGTAACGTATCACCTCCACTAGAACAATTCAAAATCTCGTCCAATTGACTAATAGAGCAAGCTGGATGACAGCACGCAATCGAGGAATAATATCTGATAAGGTCTTCCGCATTAAAGTAATGAAGTGGGGACTCAAACTTGGGTTTAGTCAGACCATAATTCCGCAGCACTCTCCAGTAACCAGCCGAATCAGGAGCATTATTTAAGGCATTGATAATATACCTATCGCGAGTTAATTTAATCTCTCTCTTAATCTGTTTGCGCAGAGCCTTATATTGAACGAGTAGAGCGCCACTATGTTGCCTGCGAGATTTTTTATAAAGTCGATCACGAGAATGACACATAAGTCTAAGCTCGTTCGTGAACCATGGGGCCGGCCTTCTTTTCAGCGTTCTATTTACAATCGGCGCATGTGTATCAAGCAGGTTCAAAGCTTTGTCTCTAAAAATACTAAGGGCTGCATCAACATCAAAAGTCCCATTTAAATTCTGACAGATAAAGTTATCATTAAGATACAGTTTCAGTTCAGATGAAAATAATTCGGAATTAAAATCAGTGAATTTACGAGATGACAAAGATAGTTGAGGTCTTACTGGTTGATTTAATACGAAGTCTAAAATTAAGAAATCATGGCAGTTTATGAAAGGAGACTGAGATTTGTGATACGATTTAATCTTGTCTTCAGAATCGACAATTATCACGTCCAACCATGTATCAGATGAGTCGCGATGATGAGTGGGACCAAAGGGGATCAACGTTAGATTTAAATCACTAATCAGGCTTCTAAGGTGACATGCATAGTAGTTATCATTGGTGAGATCCGAGTTGAGGTCACCTGCTAGGATAATATCATGATATAAATGAATATATTCACCAAGCGCCTGGAAGACATTTGATAGAACATGCCCCTTAGGTCGACGATAAACTGATATCATTAAGATTTTTTGGTTAGAGCAAGGACACAATTCAAGAAAGAGAAACTCATTTGCATTTATATCCGTATTATCAGAACTTGAGAGGATCTTGAAGGAAATAGTATTTCGGACATAACAAGCTACTCCTCCTCCCTGAACAAAGTCTCTCTTTCCACCTACCGATTTGATGTTTCTGTCGTTTCTGATAAGAGTATAATTATTGATGTTAAAAAGAGAGGTTGGTTGTCTTGCAGTAAGCCATGTTTCAGATATCGAGAGCACATCAACGGATTTATTTACAATAAGACCTTGGACATCATTAAAATGTTCCTTTAGCGAATTTGCATTAATTTGTGCAACTCTCAAATGTGGTTGGTTAAATGGACGTGCTACCGGGTTGGTGAGAACATTTGTTTGTACCAGAGACCGTCAATGCAATTTTGTGAGGTCCTGCTCAGTGGAAATAGTGATAACATCTGAACGATCATTCCGACGAACATAAATTAGTCCATTTCTCGACCATACATGCTTGTAATTCAGCTCACGCGCCTTGAGCCTAGTCTGCATAAGCAGGCGATATATAACCGGTGGTAACATATCATACAGTTTAATCACAGACCCATTATCAGAAGCGATTGAATCCGGAACAAGACTCTGGTATACAATATCCCCATAGTCGCGTTTCACCTTCAGAACATGTTCCTTAATTTCATAAGATTTAAATTTCACGATGTACGAAATAAACTTATGTGTAGAAGACTGCGGAACAGACACATTGTTAGAGTCACGCCGATTTGGTTGGAAATGACGGACTTCAATAATATCATTTTCAAAATGTGACAGTTGTAGACACTTCAAAATAGAGACAATCAACTCTCTCGCCGGTACTATGGAGTTTGCCGGGATACCAGACACTCTTAATTCAGAACCGAGGGGTATGGAGCGCACAGATTTCATCTCCTCGATTTGGGCTTCAATCCTGTCCATGCGAGAGGCATTCTCACCCAAAAGAGATTGGAGAGAGTCAAGCCGATTGGTTACCTCACTATGATTCTGTGTCATTTTAGCAAGAATCATATTCATTTTGTCTGAATCAGACATATTTGATAAGTCATTAGGGACAGATTGCACAGATGTTTGTAAAACTGGCTGGATTATCATTTCCGGTACCAAAGAAATCGACCTGTCATGAACAGAATTATTAGAATTGCTGATGGTGGACATATCTAGAGGCTGATCAAAGAGATGGTCAGAATCCGAATTCAAATCTATGTGTAAATTACGAAGTTTATCGTAACCCCGTGACCGGCTAGAAGTTGAGGGCAATTTGGCGTTGAGAGAGTCTTGATGCTTACGATCAATAACGAAAGATCGTGTACAACAATTATCTGCTGGTTTTTTCGAGATGTAAATGATCGCGCAACCAGGATGATAAGATTTACCACAGATTAGGCATTTACGACTTTCTTTGGCAATATTACCTTTACACCTATTGCATTTCGGCATTTGGACTAATTGAGCACATGAAGATAATGCTTAAAATAATAAAATGATAGATGAAATATATATAATATTTAACGCTTTAAATAAATTTGCTCCTCAGAAGCATGACACACAAATCATAACAACACTCGAAATGAGATCAACTAGAATTCTTAACACATATTATAGCTCTACATTAAAGTAATAATACAAGATTAAAGATATATAAATTAGAACTTAAAAATTTCTATAAAACTTAGATAAAACTTAGATAATCGAATGATCAATTTAACTGTATTGATCAAAAAAATTAGATCGCTTGAGTTAGTAAATCACATTCACACTTAGACTAATAATACAATAATAATACTTAAACACAAAATAATTATCCGTATTTTCATGATACTCAAATAGCGTAAGGTAAAGTTACACATGTAGTATTCTATGTATAATGCTGTTACATGTTCTATTTAGATAGCAGATTAACAAAGAAAGATTTATGGCAACCACAGCATTGTATCATTAGTTTGTAAGAGATACTACTAAACTAAGCAATTTACAGTTATCACATTAAAGATTTCGTCCAATTTCAATTCTCACACTACATATATAACTCTGCCCAAAATACAATAATAAAACTATAATAAATACAGCTATACTAATACTGAAAATTATCAGATATAAATATAAATAATTAATTAGTATAAAAATAGATAGCACTTAACAAGTAATTTAAAAATAGTCCAAGCAGTGACATCTAGCACGTGTATATACAATACATAATTAAATTCGTAAAACAATTATCGACAGTCGATACCAAAAACCACGTGTCCGCACGAATATAAAAACATTGCGACATAACCTCATCAATGCAATGTATTCCGCAATTATAATCTATTTTCAATTTTTACCAACTTGTTTAATGACGATTAAAACTCAAAATGTGTCATACAAATGTACTGTAGACGTAGATTGCCTCATTCTCACTCCTCGCAAATGTAAATGTAGTCATCGGTGTACTCGTCTACGTTAGGAGGCATATGTAGAGAGAGGGAGAGCGGTCACACAATAATTCGGTAGACACTCATGTAGCTGATAGGCGCATTAACTATATCAAGCCAGGTCCGGTGAAATAATGCTACCAACCTCACAGCGTTAATGTAAACCTGGGTTGCTCGAATCCCTCGCTTCCCTCTAAGATAACCTCACTTTTGAAGGCCGCAACTTTTTGTAGAAAATACAAGCAAACCATATAAATGCACAATTGAATTAATGTTAAAAAATGGCTTGCATGAGATTGCGTGCAAGATTCTGAAACAAAAATGCCCGTAGGCAGAATGCGGCAGAAGAAATTCTCCGATAAGGCAAGAGTCGAGTAAGCAGGTCTAGTTCGAACTTACATGAGAGAGAGAGAGGGAATGAGGGAGAGAGTGATATAGTGCGAGAATGAGAGCGTGTAAGAATGAGAGAGAGTGAGGGATTGCGAGAGTGACAGTGAGTAAGAATGAGGGACTGTGAGAGGGAGTAAGTGATATAGTGCAAGAGTGAGAGCGAGTAAGAATGAGAGTGAGTAAGGGAGTGCGAGAGTAAGAGTGAGTAAGAATGAGGGACTGTAAGAGGAAGAGAGTGAATATGAATGAGGGTTTGTGAGGGACCGTGAGGGAGAGGTTGAACGAGTGAGAGAATGAGTGAGAGAATGAGAGATAGAGAGAGATTGATTGATTGATTGATGTATTTATTGGGCCAATTATGGGGTAGAAACCCCATAGGCACTAAAGCGAACTGATACATAGAGTAAAACTTTTTTAAAACTAGATAATAATATAAAATTGCATAACATAAATATAAAATAGAAACCATGAAATAGTAAAGAATTAAAATAACAAAATAAAATATTTGTACAATTGATTAATAAATTAATAAATTAATAATTTAAAATAAATAACAAAATAGTTAAATAACAAAATAGTTAGCGTTTGCATATCAACCGCAATATAAAATAAAAAAGAATATATATAATGAATACAATGAATAAATAAATAAATAGTAACAAAAATGACGTATAATGACGCAATGAAATACAGAAGAAATGACAGATGAAATAACACAGCAATGCTGATTAAACTTAAACTTATATATCCAGGTGATAGAGAGAATTAGAGGTAGAGAGATTGATTGAAAAAGTATTTATTAATGCCTAGGAAATTAATTAACCTTAAGGCAAGGAAAAACAATTTTACAATATTTTATAAATAAAAATAATAACAACAATTCGCTATTTAAAAATAAAAACAAATAAAAACTAATAAAATATAAGTATAAAACATGAACAAGTTTTCAGAATTTGTAATGTAAAAATAGAAACAAGAAAAAATTATATAGTAATTAAATTACGCATGTATCACAATATAGTCTTAAATTTCTATTATCAATTTGCGCCATCATCATTGCTAAGATACTCATACAAACGTCTCTTAAATATCAAAATGGTCGAGCTAAGTCTTATCACTGATGGCAATGAATCCCAAAAGTCCATCGCTTGAATGGTGAAAGACCTCTGATACGTATTAGTATGGGCCTGAGGACGTTGAAAGCACGAGTATTGCAGTCGATTCGAACGTCTGACATCGCAACTGGGAGGTGGAAGTAACTCAAGCAAATAATCTGGTCTTCCATTAGTTAAAATCTGGTACGTTAACAGACCTAAGAAATATTTACGTCTTTTATCAACCGATAACCAACCTAATTTACTATAAAACGCATCGAGTTTAGTATCCTTCTTCAAACGATAAATATAACGCACACATACATTCATAAGACGTTGCAATTTTACATTTAAATAATCAGGCAGGTCATTAAATACTAAACTAACATAATCAAAGTGCGGTATAATTAACATTTCAACTAATTTTTTGCGCATAGGTTGTGACAGAAAATTTCCTTTGTTACGTAATTTATGAAGGACACCATGTACCGATGAGGATATCTTATTTATTTGTGAGTTCCAATGAAGATTTTCAGTGATAATGAGACCCAAATTGCGTACAGAGCTTACTATTTCAATTTCATGACCATCAATAATGATCGGAGAAAATAGTTCCTTATTTATAAACCTATGCTGTTGAGCAGAGCCTATAATAAGAGCCTGCGTCTTATTAAAATTAATATCAAGTCCATGCAAACGTGCCCAATCCACCACCCTGGAGCCATCACTAATCAACTTTGAAATCGACTCATTGCATTCCGAAGGCTTGCAATGAATATATAGTTGTAAATCGTCCGCAAACAACATTCCCCTAGAGTTCTCTAGCACATTCATGATTGAATTTATACACATTAAGAAAAGAACTGGGCCTGGTGTCGAGCCCTGGGGAACACCCGAAGATGTGCTGACAAACATAGACAATTCACCATTTAGATCAACAACAGATTGAGCACGTCCAACCAAATAAGAAAAAAACCAGTCAATAACACTATTATCAAAATTAAAATGTTTAAGAGTTTTAAGTAATTCTGTATGACTAATTGTGTCAAAAGCCTTTTTAAAATCAAATAGGATTAGGACCGTCACCATACCCCTCTCCATCGCATACCGGATATCCTCAGTGATTTTTAATAATGCTGTCTGGGTACTGTACATAGCTCGAAAACCAGACTGATACGGAGATAAGAGACTATTACTCTCAAGATATTCAATTACTTGCAGAGTAATTAATCTATCAAGAACTTTAGCAAAATGGGGAAGGTTGGCGATTGGTCTTGTATCCGATGGTGACTGTGGTTTATTTACTTTACTTAGTGGAATAATTGAAGCACGTTTCCAAATAGTTGGGTATTGCTTCGTAGTTATTGATAAATTAAACAAGTCAGTAAAAGAGGGAACGATTATTGAAAAGATATCTTTAAAATAGACTAGAGAAAGACCATCTGAGCTACGACTTTTTGCTTTTGGAAGACAGTGGGCCAAAGCACGAGAAACTTGATCCTGAGTAACAGGCTGAAAAGTAAACACTGGATGCTCTGAATTAGATGGCAAATTATGGATCTCAATCAACTGTTCTGAGGTACAAGATGGGTGTCGATTTGTTACCAGAGTATAGTGCTGGAGTAGATCATCTGATGAAAAGAATTTTAATGGGGAATTAAAAAATTCCCTGACAATTCCCAGTCTACGTAAAAATCTCCAGCTTTGGGCTTGATCAGAAATCAGTGACAATGTTTGACTAAAAAATTTTTCGCGAGCTGCCTTTATTTGCCGTTTTACATCCCGTCGCATCGATTTATATTCTGCCAACAGTTCAGAACTTCCACGTCTCTTAGCTAATTTATATAAACTATTCCTAACCTTACACATATTCCTGAGCTCTTTAGACATCCATGGAGTAGAGTGTGGACGAATACGGCGAGTAACAAAGGGAGCTGTTACATCCAGAGTTGTTATCAAGAGTGTACGCAAAGAATCTAAATAAGAATCAACAGTCCATGATTCTGTTGGTAGATTGCGCATAGAGAACAATTTATCAGAAATATATTCGGTAAAAATCGCAGGAGAGAAGTTACTGAAATCACGATACGTACAGATCTTAGCGTTTTCAAACTTATAATCTAATGTATAATCAATTAAAATATAGTCATGCCCGTTTATAAACGGGCTTAGCGACTGTTTGATTGAACGAACCTTATGTGCAGAGTCAACTAGTATAACATCCAACCAAGTATCAGAGCTGTCTCTATGATGAGTAGCATTAAAGGGAACCAAATAAAACCCATTTTCTATTATTAACTCTTTCAAATGCACACCGTAATAATCGTCAGACAATAAATTCGAATTTAGATCTCCAGCAATAATAACATTTTTATAGATATGCAAACGATTCTGTATACAATTAAAAAGTTTAGTTAAAACATTGCCTTTAGGCCTACGATAAACAGAAACAAATAAAATCTTATTACTAGCAACATTCAACTCCAGCATAATGTACTCAGTCTCATTGATGTTCATTATTTGCGGATCTTCAAGGACTCTAAAAGAAATATTGTTTCGGACATAGCACCCGACACCCCCACCTTGTAAATATTCACGCTTACCCGTAGTTGACGGCAGACCACGATCATTTCGAATCAGGGTATAATTCGGAATATTAAATATTGAATTTGAACGATTTGGAGTCAGCCACGTTTCCGAAATAGATAAAATATCGATATTTTCAGAAAATAAAAGAGATTCGAGGTCAGCATGGTGATCCATAATTGAATTTGCATTTACTTGAGCAACACGCAGAGCGGAGTGGTGAGAGCAGAGAGAGAGAGAGAGAGAGAGAGAGAGAGAATGAGAGATCGATTGATAACTATATTTATTTGCGCCAAAGTTGATACAACCGGATGGCTCTAATCATATAAAATAGAGCATATAAAATAAATTAGACAACTAAAGAAGAATTAATATAACCGATAATACATATGTAAAATAATAATTCACGCTAAATTAAAATTAAAATAATCTACGTCGCAAGCATTGGACATAAAATCGGATAAGTCGCTATCCATCCTCATGGAAAAATTTTATAATACATTTTAAAAATATTTACATTAGAGCACTCTCTTATTCTAGATATGATATTATCCCACGTTTCCATTGCTAAATAAATAAACGAAGATTTACACGCAAGATTCTTAACATTAGGTAGGTTAAAAACAGTATTTACTCGTTTGGATCTACGCAATTCAATGCCAACAAAAGCCAGCTTATCGAACAAATATTGAGGTGTTTGGGTGGCCAACAATTTATACATAAAAGACCAAGGAAATATTTCCGTCGAACATTTAATGGAAGACAGTTTAGCTGATCATAGAAAGGCTGCAATGCTACCTCACGTTTTAGATGAAAAATAAATCTAACAACGGTATTACACATGTGTTGAACTTTAATATTAAGATAAGATGGAAGATCTCGAAATACGAGACAAGCATAGTCAAAGTGAGGAATACTTAAAGCATTAGTCAGCAAAATTCGAGCACGCACAAGGAGACAACTGCCTTTGTAACGTAAAGAGAGAGAGAGAGAGAGAGTGAGAGAGAGAGAATGAGAGAGAGAGAGTATGAGAGATAGAATCAGAGAACGAGAGGTACAGAGCGAGAGAGAGAATGAGGGAGAGAGAATGAGAGAGAGTGAGAGAGAGAATGAGAGAGAGAGAGTGAGAGAGAGAGAGAATGAGAGAGAGAGTATGAGAGATAGAGACAGAGAACGAGAGGTACAGAGCGAGTAAGAATGAGGGAGAGTGAAGGAGTGCGAGAGTGAGAATGAGTAAGAATGAGAGTCTGTGTGAGGGAGAGCGAGAATGAGAGAGAATGAGAGAGATTGATTAATAATAAAATTTATTTTTGCCAAAGTCTTGTGTCGACCGAATGGTACTAAGAAGGTACATTTATAATTCTAAATAATGCGCATTAAAAGTATAAATAATAACAAATCAAAAATAGCAAAATATAATAACGCAAAAAATAATTGATCAAATAATAAATAATAAATCAAATCAACGAAGAATACAAACAGATTTCTTTCTTTTCTTCAAATTTAAAGAAATTACACAGACCCAACTCAAACCGATCACGCAAAACTGCTAACATTTCATATAATAAACCTAATAATCATATGACAGGAATCAAACACTATCAGTATCGACGCTATGCAGAAAATTGAGCAGGCTATATCTAAAGGTGGACAGGCTAGGACTATCCCTAACTCCTCGTGGCAACCCGTTCCATAGTCGCATGCCAGACAATATAAAGGACGACTTATACGAATCTCTACTGGCGAGAGGTATAATAAAAATGTCATCCAGACGTTGCGATCTATGATTATTATCGGTAATAAAAATTAATTTATCGTACAAATAACTAGGTCTCTGCGATGATAATAGTTTGTACATAAAGATGGCAAGAAAGTATTTACGCCGACTCTTTAGGGAAAACCAACCTAATCGATCGTTATAAGGTTGTAAGGCTGTATCTCTCTTCAAATGATAGACAAAGCGTATGATGGTATTACACAGCCTTTGAAGCTTCACTTCGAGATATGATGGAAGACTATTATATACAAGACAAGCATAATCGAGGTGAGGTACGACTAACGTTTTCACAAGCAATAAACGAGCTTTCACAGGCAAGCGATAACCTCTATAGCGTAGCCGATATAAAACACCATGGACATTAGAAAACACCCGCGCCACATGCGCATTCCACGAAAGATCACCAGATAAAGTAACACCCAAACTTTTAACCGAACCCGATAATGGAATCTGAGTGCCCTGAAGTAAAATTGGAGGCATATCAAAGTCTCTTAGACGCAGAGACATTTGGGCAGAGACGAAAAGAATAGCCTTGGTTTTATCTATGTTTAGTTTCAAGCCATTATCAGCCACCCAATTAACAATCCAATGAATATCGTTATTTAAGTCAGCAATCGTCTCATTAATACGAGAGAGTTTACATTGGATGTAAATCTTCAAATCATCCGCAAATAACATATATTTGGAGTGCTTGAGGACTGTGACAATGCAGTTAATGAAGATCAAGAAAATAATAGGGCCAAGGGAAGATCCTTGAGGCACTCCAGATGTAATAGGAAGGTAATCAGATATAGTATTATCAAGGTTGAGCACAGCCTGAGTACGGCCAGTCAAATAAGGATAAATCCATCTCAAGGCCGACGGAGAAAATTTTAAATTCTTAAGCCTAGATAAAAGTAATGAGTGGTCCAATGTATCAAAAGCCTTACTCATATCGAAAAGCACCATAAAGGTCACCATACCGTTCTTAAATCCAAGGCGAATATCGTCAGTGGTATTTAATAAATCAGCCTGGGTGCTATAGCCACTTCGGAAACCGGACTGATAAGGGGAGAGCGAAAATGTGGATTCAAGATAATTCACCAACTGGCTCGTAATGATGGAATCGAATACCTTAGCGAAATGAAGAAGCTGCGCGATAGGACGGGTGTCGGCCAAAGAATTTGGTGTACTTATTTTCGACAAAGGTACCACTAGTGACTTCTTCCAGAGAGATGGATAAACCCCAGAGTCAATCGATCCATTGAATAAGTTAACAAAAAATGGCACAATACTAGGTAATACATCAGCAAAAAACGCCAAAGACAGACCATCGCAACTTCGACTCCTAGATTTAGGCAAACAAACCTTCATGGACGAAAGGACTGTTGCGTAATCGACGTGATGAAATGAAAAATATACAGTATTTTTATCATTTGCACCGCCTATAATTTCTTCAAATCGTAATAACGAGCATGATGGATGACAGGAAGCAATCATGGAGTAATATTTATTAAGATCGTCGGCGTTAAAGTGATGCAGAGGAGACTCAGGCTTAGGCTTAGTCAAACCGTGATTACGCAGTAATTTCCAATAATCGGCAGAATCAGCCGCGATACTCAAGGCATTAATTAGGTACAAATTGCGAGCCTCTTTAATGTCCATTTTAAGTTGCTTACGCAGAACCTTATATTGGAGAAGTAGAGCGCTGCTGCGTTTCCTACGAGAGCTCTTGTACAAGTGATCGCGAATTTTACATTTTGCCCTCAAATCAGGTGTAAACCACGGAGCCGGTCTTCTTTTTATCGTTCGAGCTTGGAAAGGTGCATGAGCATCAAGCAAACCAATAGCTCCAGCTCTAAAGACATCTAAAATTATATTTAAATCTGTAGAAGCATCCACATCCAAAAGTGAATTATCAGCAAGATAAGATTGCAACTCAATAGAGAAAGAATCGGGATTAAAACCAGTAAATTTACGAGATAGCAATGAAAAATGAGGTTTAATAGGTTGTTCCAATAAGTAATCTAAGATCAGATAATCATGACAATTAATGAACGGCATTAAAGACTTACGAAATCCCATTATTTTATCCTTGGAATCAACAATGATCGTATCCAACCATGTATTTGAAAAGTCCCGATGATGCGTTGGACCAAATGGGACCAAATACAAATTTAGATCGCAAATCAAACCTCTAAAGTGACATGAATAATAATTATCATTAGTTAAATCAGAGTTCAAGAGAAACAAACCAGACAAAACGTGGCCCTTAGGACGACGATAAACTGATGCAACAAGAATCCTCTGATTAGAACAAGGAGTCAACTCAAGAAAAAGATACTCCGTTGAATTAATATCCAAATTCTCAGACTTAGAAACAATCCTGACAGAGATGGTTTTACGAACATAGCAGGCCACTCCACCTCCCTGCAAGAAAGCTCTCTTTCCTTCAACCGATTTAATATTTCTATCGTTTCTAATTAACACATAATTAATAATATCGAAAAGAGAAGAGGGCTGTCTAGGCGTAAGCCATGTTTCGGATAACAAAAGAACATCAATAGATTCATTGGAAATAAAGTCCTTGATGTCGTAAAAATGTTCCTTCAAAGAATCAACATTCAACTGGACAACTCTTAAGCAAGGATTACAAGAAAAAACAGCTGATGAACGAGGTTGACAATTTCTCTGTGTGCTCTGCAGTCAAAGTAGATTATTTAAATCGTATTGAGTAGAAATGGTAATAGCGTCGGAATGGTCATTGCGACGAACATAAATTTGACCATTTCTAGACCAAACATGTTTATAATTTAGTTCGCGAGCCCTATTTTTGGTTTGGACAAACAAACGATAAATATGTGGAGGCAACATATCATAAAGTCTAATTAGAGCACCACTATCAGAAGATGATGTATTAGAAATAATACTGTGGTAGGATATATCCCCATATTCGCGCTTAACCTTTAGAACATGCTCTTTGATGTCATAAGACTTGAATTTGACTATATACGACACAAACCTAGGTGTAGAGGGTTGAGATGAAGATGAATTACTTACGTCCTGGCACTTAGGCTCAAATTTGCGAATTTCTATTATATCGTTCTCAAAACAAGAAAGCTTTAAACGCTTCAGTATGGCAACGATCAGATCTTGTGGTGGCAGAGAACAATTTATTGGGATGCCTGATACTTTTAGTTCAGATCCAAGCGGCACAGAAGAAGAGGCTTTCATTTCTTCTAACTGGGCTTCAATTTTGTCCATGCGGGAGGCGTTTTCACCCATAAGACATTTTAACGAGTCAAGCTGGTTAGTAACTTCGTTATGATTCTGAGTCATCTTGGAAAGAATCAATGTCATTTTGTCAGAATCAGACATACTCGACCAATCATTTGGGATGTTTTGAGATTGAAGTTGAGATGAAATTAGTTCTCTGTGTGGAAAAGACGAAAAACCGTCAGATGTAGAATTTTTGCCTTTAGACGACATATCAAGAGATTCTATGATGCTATGTTCAGTATCAGGTATCAAGGTAGCGTTAATATTACGAGATCTGTCAAAACTTAAGGAACGGCTAGAAGGAGTAACCGATTTAGTGTTAAGAGTTTCTTGATGCTTACGATCTATTACACAAAAAGATCTGGCACAACAATTATCAACAGGTTTCTTTGCAATGTAAATGATAGAACAGCCTGGATGAAAACATTTATCACAGATAATGCATTTGCGAAAATCGTTCACAATATTCTTATTGCATCTAGCGCAGCGCGGCATTTGTAACCTTAAACATTTAAACTTAAGTTAATAATAAAAGAAAAATAAAAATAAGAAATAAAAGATTGTCGATTATGATATAACTTAAAACTTAAGTTCACAATAAGAATTAAAATATAAAAATATAAAAATATAAACGAGCTACAAAAACGTGATCAAATTGAATCAAGTCTGCACAATCTAATACAATAATAAAGTAACGCAAGTAAGCCAACTGTTTGTTATCTCCGGTGGAACACAAAAAATATCATAAAATGTACAATTACCGAATATAAAAATACAATAACGCAGAGTAAAGTAACATAATCACATAAGCGGTCTGCATAATAAACAAAGAGCATAGCAAAATTTGAACAAACATTTCAATCACAATTGTTATATCGCAAAACTTTACTAGCTTAGATAAATAAATTGCTAACGCAGATATTAAATTTACAAGATGACATAATGAACTAGATGAATAACATAGTAAGTTTGAATAAAAGTAATATTTTGTCACGAAAGTAAAAATAGTAACATGATAGAACAGATAAAAGATAACTCAAACTTAAATGTTAAAAATAACATTAAATAAAATATTAAAAATAAATAAATAATTTTAAAGTTATAATTTTAAATAAATAAAGTATTGGTAAAACAAGTAGAACAAATAAAGTATAATAAACCAATTACATGCAGAGTTACTTAAAACGCACAATATAAATGACTGCTGGGTATATATAAGTGCGAGTGAGAGGCATATACTACGTACACCTGACAAGCAAGTGCGAAAAGCAGTGAACACTGCAAATCGCTCAAATACAATGCCAAGTCAGTAAAAACCACTCGTGGTGCCATCTAACGAGAGAGTCGGGGACTACGTTAACAAAACGATGATAAGATATATAATCATTGACCACGTGGTTACATAACCTAACATTTCGCACTAAATCTAAACAAAATGAGCAGATAAATACAAAATGCAAGGATTAACAAAATGTCATTAAATTTCCTTGAGTTAATTTCACAACCTGCAAAAATGCGCGCTGGCACTTGAATCATTAAACTTAAAAGGCGCTAATCGCACATAACTAAGATTAAAACTAAGATATAGATTTATAAACAACACGAGCACAGCTTAGTCACTCTCGGTGTCACACTTGTCACAGCAAGATCCAGATAATAAACATCTAAGCAGTTGAGGAAAAGATGACATGCCACAGAAAACCGTCACTAACAGCAAATACTGACAAGGCTGGTACAGGTTGTCACAGGATGGAGATGCTGTCCGCCACGTTGCATGGAAAATATAAAAACTTTCACACGGGCCCACGGGCTCAAGGCAAGGAGCAATAATGAAAATTATTAGGCCAAAATGAGCCCACAGGTACCAGGACCACTGCAAAAGAGCAAAAACTCCCAACCAAAACTTGTATAATTTGTAAGAATAAAATAAATGGGGAGTGGTAAAGTAAGTCGACTAGTACTCACCGAGAGAGAGAGAGCCCCGAGAGAGAATGTGAGAATGAGAGATAGAGAGAATGAGAAATAGAGAGAATAAGAGATAGAGAGAATGAGAGATGGAGAGAATGAGAGATGGAGAGAATGAGAGATAGGGAGAATGAGAGATAGAGAGAATGAAAGATGGAGAGAATGAGAGATGGAGAGAATGAGAGATAGAGAGAATGAGAGATGGAGAGAATGAGAGATGGAGAGAATGAGAGATAGAGAGAATGAGAGATAGAGAGAATGAGAGAGAGAATGAGAAATAGAGAGAATGAGAGATAGAGAGAATGAGAGATAGAGAGAAAACGAAAGTTAGAGTAATAGAGTGCGAGAGTAAGAGCTAGGTCCCGGTTCAAATCCGGGCTGAAGCTGTTTTCAGTGAAATTTCGAAAATGTCTGAAGAGTTGAATTTTACTTTTCATACAAGAAATTATAAGAATATTGCTTTTTTCAAGGTTTTCTTGGTGACATGTTGTTATAGTAACTTGAAGCTTTGTAAATGATAGATAATTACATAACGGAGGGCAACTAACTCCTGATTTGCGTAAATTTGTTTTTATTAATTGTTATAAGTAAATTAGTTGTTTTTTCGTCTGCTATTTTCTGATGCGAAATTTGTATTTGTAATTGAGTATGATACCCACTTAAACAAGTTATCAATCGACATAAGAAGGTTTAAAACGTGTAATGAACGAAAAATTGCTGAAATGAGTTTTTGGTATGACATCTTACCTGGGATATGATCTGAGATCTCCAGTGAGAGATTTAATGGGGATATATATATATATATATATATATATAAGTAAACAATATATCAAAAATAATATAACAAAACAATATATCAAAAATTGTAAAAACAAATCGTTATTTCTATTTGAACTTCTAATATTTGTCATCCTAGTACATGTGATATTTTAAATTAAAAATTGGAAAGTTATATGGCTATGGAACGAAATCTAAAAATTTGAAAATTTGGACTTTAAGCCTGTTTATACGTGTTTATACGTGAAAAATGCATGTGAATTCATTCCCCGCGGCTATGGAACGAAATCTAAAAATTTGAAAATCGGACTTCTTAGCCTGTCTATACGTGTTTATATGTGTAAAAATGTATTTGAATTCAACTCAACTATGGAACGAAATATAAAAATTTGAAAATTTGAACCTCTCAGCCGGTTTATACGTGTTTGTATGTGTGAAAATGCATGTGAATTCAATCCCCCCGGTATTGGTCGCAATCTAAAAATTTGAAAATTTGACCTTCTATGCCGGTTTATACGTGTTTATACGTGATAAATGCATGTGAATTCAATCCCCCCCGGCTATGGAACGAAATCTAAAATTTGAAAATTTGGACTTCTTAGCTGGTTAATACGTGTTTGTACGTGTAAAATATCATTAGAATTCAATCCCCCCGGCGATGTAACGAATCTAAAAATTTTAAAATTTGGACTTCTAAGCCGGTTTATACTTGTATATACGTGTAAAAAATGCATGTAAATTGTATCTCCCCGGCTATGGAACGAATCTAAAAATTTGAAAATTTGGACTTCTAAGCCTGTTTATACGTGTTTATACCTGAAAAATGCATGTGAATTCAATCCCCCCGGCTATGGAACTAAATCTCAAAATTTGAATATTCGGACTACTTAGCCTGTCTATACGTGTTTATATGTGTAAAATGTATTTGAATTCAACCCCGGCTATGGAACGAAATCTAAAAATTTGAAAATTTGAACTTCTAAGCCGGTTTATACGTGTTTGTACGTTTAAAAATGCATGTGAATTCAATCCCCCCGGTATTGGACGAATCTACAAATTTGAAAATTCGGACTTCTCGGCCGGTTTATACGTGATTATACGTGTAAAAATGCATGTGAATTCAATCCCCCGACTATGGAACGAAATCTAAAAATTTGAAAATATGGACTTCTTAGCCTGTCTATACGTGTTATACGTGAAAAGTGCATGTGAATTCAATCCCCCGGCTATAGAACGAAATCTAAAAATTTGAAAATTCGGACTTCTTAGCCTGTCTATACGTGTTTATATGTGTAAAAATGTATTTGAATTCAACCCCGGCTATGGAACGAAATCTAAAAATTTGAAAATTTGAACTTCTAAGCCGGTTTATACGTGTTTGTACGTTTAAAAATGCATGTGAATTCAATCCCCCCGGTATTGGACGTAATCTACAAAATTTGAAAATTCGGACTTCTCGGCCGGTTTATACGTGATTATACGTGTAAAAATGCATGTGAATTCAATCCCCCCGACTATGGAACGAAATCTAAAAATTTGAAAATATGGACTTCTTAGCCTGTCTATACGTGTTTATACGTGAAAAGTGCATGTGAATTCAATCCCCCGGCTATAGAACGAAATCTAAAAATTTGAAAATTCGGACTTCTTAGCCTGTCTATACGTGTTTATATGTGTAAAAATGTATTTGAATTCAACCCCAAATATGGAACGAAATCTAAAAATTTGAAAATTTGAACTTCTAAGCCGGTTTATACGTGTTTGTATGTGTAAAAATGCATGTGAATTCAATCCACCGGTATTGGACGATATCTAAAAATTTGAAAATTTGAACTTCTAAGCCGGTTAATACGTGTTTGGACGTGTAAAAATGCATGTTAATTCAATCCCCCCGGTATTGGTCGAAATCTAAAAATTTGACAATTTGGACTTCTAAGCCGGTTTATACGTGTTTATACGTAATAAATGCATGTGAATTCAATCCCCCCGGCTATGGAACGAAATCTAAAAATTTGAAAATTTGGACTTCTTAGCTGGTTTATACGTGTTTGTACGTGTAAAATATCATTAGAATTCAATCCCCCCGGCGATGTAACGAAATCTAAAAATTTTAAAATTTGGACTTCTAAGCCGGTTTATACGTGTATATACGTGTAAAAATGCATGTGAATTGTATCCCCCCGGCTATGGAACGCATGTGAATTCAATCCCCCCGGTATTGGACGAAATCGAAAAATTTGAAAATTTGGACTTCTAAGCCGTTTATTACGTGTTTATACGTGATAAATGCATGTGAATTCAATCCCCCCGGCTATGGAACGAAATATAAAAATTTGAAAATATGGATTTCTTAGCCTGTCTATACGTGTTTATATGTGTAAAAATGTATTTGAATTCAACCCCAACTATGGAACGAAATCTAAAAATTTGAAAATTTGAACTTCTAAGCCGGCTTATACGTGTTTGTATGTGTAAAAATGCATGTGAATTCAATCCCCCCGGTATTGGACGAAATCTAAAAATTTGAAAATTTGAACTTCTAAGCCGGTTAATACGTGTTTGGACGTGTAAAAATGCATGTGAATTCAATCCCCCCGGTATTGGTCGCAATCTAAAAATTTGAAAATTTGGATTTCTAAGCCGGTTTATACGTGTTTATACGTGATAATGCATGTGAATTCAATCCCCCCGGCTATGGAACGAAATCTAAAAATTTGAAAATTTGGACTTCTTAGCTGGTTAATACGTGTTTGTACGTGTAAAATATCATTAGAATTCAATCCCCCCGGCGATGTAACGAAATCTAAAAATTTTAAAATTTAGACTTCTAAGCCGGTTTATACTTGAATATACGTGTAAAAATGCATGTAAATTGTATCTCCCCGGCTATGGAACGAAATCTAAAATTTGAAAATTTGGACTTCTAAGCCTGTTTATACGTGTTTATACCTGAAAAATGCATGTGAATTCAATCCCCCCGGCTATGGAACGAAATCTCAAAATTTGAATATTCGGACTACTTAGCCTGTCTATACGTGTTTATATGTGTAAAATGTATTTGAATTCAACCCCGGCTATGGAACGAAATCTAAAAATTTGAAAATTTGAACTTCTAAGCCGGTTTATACGTGTTTGTACGTTTAAAAATGCATGTGAATTCAATCCCCCCGGTATTGGACGTAATCTACAAAATTTGAAAATTCGGACTCTTCGGCCGGTTTATACGTGATTATACGTGTAAAAATGCATGTTCAGTCAATCCCCCCGACTATGGAACGAAATCTAAAATTTGAAAATATGGACTTCTTAGCCTGTCTATACGTGTTTATATGTGTAAAAATGTATTTGAATTCAACCCCAACTATGGAAGAAATCTAAAAATTTGAATATTTGAACTTCTAAGCCGGTTTATACGTGTTTGTATGTGTAAAAATGCATGTGAATTCAATCCCCCCGGTATTGGACGTAATCTAAAAAATTTGAAAATTCGGACTTCTCGGCCGGTCTATACGTGTTTATACGTGTAAATATGCATGTGAATTCAATCCCCCCGACTATAGAACTAATTTTAAAAATTTGAAAATTTGGACTTGTTAGCTGGTTTATACGTGATTGTACGTGTAAAATATCATTAGAATTCAATCCCCCCGGCGATGTAACGAAAATCTAAAAATTTGAAAATTTGGACTTCTAAGCCGGTTTATACGTCTATATACGTGTAAAAATGCATGTGAATTGTATCCCCCCGGCTATGGAACGAAATCTAAAAATTTGAAAATTAGGACTTTTTAGCCGGTTATACGTGTTTATATGTGTAAAAATGTATTTGAATTCAACCCCGGCTATGGAACGAAATCTAAAAATTTGAAAATTTGGACTTATAAGCCGGTTATACGTGTATATTACGTGTAAAAATGCATGTGAATTGTATCCCCCCCCGGCTATGGAACGAAATCTAAAAATTTGAAAATTCGGACTTCTTAGCCTGTCTATACGTGTTATATGTGTAAATGTATTTGAATTCAACCCCGGCTAGGGAACGAAATCTAAAAATTTGTAAATTTGGACTTCTAAGCCAGTTTATACGTGTTTATACGTGAAAAATGCATGTGAATTCAATCCCCGGCTATGGAACTAATTCAAAAATTTGAAAATTCGGACTTCTTAGCCGGTTTATACGTGTTAGTACGTGTAAAAATGCATGTGAATTCAATCCCCCCGGTATTGGTCGAAATCTACAAATTTGAAAATTGGACTTCTAAGCCGGTTTATACGTGTTTATACGTGATAAATGCATGTGAATTCAATCCCCCCGGCTATGGAACGAAATCTAAAAATTTGAAAATTTGAACTCTTAGCTGGTTTATACGTGTTTGTACGTGTAAAATATCATTAGAATTCAATCCCCCGGCGATGTAACGAAATCTAAAAATTTTAAAATTCGGACTTCTTAGCCTGTCTATACGTGTTTATATGTGTAAAAATGTATTTGAGTTCAACCCCAACTAGGGAACGAAATCTAAAAATTTGAAATTTTGAACTTCTAAGCCGGTTAATACGTGTTTGTATGTGTAAAAATGCATGTGAATTCAATCCCCCCGGTATTGGACGTAATCTACAAATTTGAAAATTTGGACTTCTAAGCCGGTTTATACGTGTTTATACGTGATAAATGCATGTGAATTCAATCCCCCCGGCTATGGAACGAAATCTAAAAATTTGAAAATTTGAACTTCTTAGCTGGTTTATACGTGTTGTACGTGTAAAATATCATTAGAATTCAATCCCCCGGCGATGTAACGAAATCTAAAAATTTTAAAATTCGGACTTCTTAGCCTGTCTATACGTGTTATATGTGTAAAAATGTATTTGAGTTCAACCCCAACTATGGAACGAAATCTAAAAATTTGAAATTTTGAACTTCTAAGCCGGTTAATACGTGTTTGTATGTGTAAAAATGCATGTGAATTCAATCCCCCCGGTATTGGACGTAATCTAAAAATTTGAAAATTCGGACTTCTCGGCCGGTCTATACGTGTTTATACGTGTAAATATGCATGTGAATTCAATCCCCCCGACTATAGAACTAATTTTAAAATTTGAAAATTTGGACTTGTTAGCTGGTTTATACGTGATTGTACGTGTAAAATATCATTAGAATTCAATCCCCCCGGCGATGTAACGAAATCTAAAAATTTGAAAATTTGGACTTCTAAGCCGTTTATACGTCTATATACGTGTAAAAATGCATGTGAATTGTATCCCCCCGGCTATGGAACGAAATCTAAAAATTTGAAAATTAGGACTTTTTAGCCGGTTTATACGTGTTTATATGTGTAAAAATGTATTTGAATTCAAACCCCGCTATGGAACGAAATCTAAAAATTTGAAAATTTGGACTTATAAGCCGGTTTATACGTGTATATACGTGTAAAAATGCATGTGAATTGTATCCCCCCCGGCTATGGAACGAAATCTAAAAATTTGAAAATTCGGACTTCTTAGCCTGTCTATACGTGTTTATATGTGTAAAATGTATTTGAATTCAACCCCGGCTATGGAACGAAATCTAAAAATTTGTAAATTTGACTTCTAAGCCAGTTATACGTGTTTATACGTGAAAAATGCATGTGAATTCAATCCCCCGGCTATGGAACTAATTCAAAAATTTGAAAATTCGGACTTCTTAGCCGGTTTATACGTGTTAGTACGTGTAAAAATGCATGTGAATTCAATCCCCCCGGTATTGGTCGAAATCTACAAATTTGAAAATTTGGACTTCTAAGCCGGTTTATACGTGTTTATACGTGATAAATGCATGTGAATTCAATCCCCCCGGCTATGGAACGAAATCTAAAATTTGAAAATTTGAACTTCTTAGCTGGTTTATACGTGTTTGTACGTGTAAAATATCATTAGAATTCAATCCGCCCCGGCGATGTAACGAAATCTAAAAATTTTAAATTCGGACTTTCTTAGCCTGTCTATACGTGTTTATATGTGTAAAAATGTATTTGAGTTCAACCCCAACTATGGAACGAAATCTAAAAATTTGAAATTTGACTTCTAAGCCGGTTAATACGTGTTTGGACGTGTAAAATGTATGTGAATTCAATCCCCCCGGTATTGGTCGAAATCTAAAAATTTGAAAATTCGGACTTCTTAGCCGGTTTATACGTGTATACATGTAAAAATGCATGTGAATTCATCCCCCCGGCTATGGAACTAATCAAAAATTTGAAAATTAGGACTTTTTAGCCGGTTTATACGTGATATACATGTAAAAATGCATGTGAATTCATCCCCCCGGCTATGGAACGAAATCTAAAAATTTGAAAATTTGGACTTCTAAGCCGTTTATACGTGTATATACGTGTAAAAATGCATGTGAATTGTATCCCCCCGGCTATGGAACGAAATCTAAAAATTTGAAAATTAGGACTTTTTAGCCGGTTTATACGTGTTTATATGTGTAAAAATGTATTTGAATTCAACCCCGGCTATGGAACGAAATCTAAAAATTTGAAAATTAGGACTTTTTAGCCGGTTTATACGTGTATATACGTGTAAAAATGCATGTGAATTGTATCCCCCCGGCTATGGAACGAAATCTAAAAATTTGAAAATTCGGACTTCTTAGCCTGTCTATACGTGTTATATGTGTAAAATGTATTTGAATTCAACCCCGGCTATGGAACGAAATCTAAAAATTTGTAAATTTGGACTTCTAAGCCAGTTTATACGTGTTTATACGTGAAAAATGCATGTGAATTCAATCCCCCCGGCTATGGAACTAATCAAAAATTTGAAAATTCGGACTTCTTAGCCGGTTTATACGTGTTAGTACGTGTAAAAATGCATGTGAATTCAATCCCCCCGGTATTGGTCGAAATCTACAAATTTGAAAATTTGGACTTCTAAGCCGGTTTATACGTGTTTATACGTGATAAATGCATGTGAATTCAATCCCCCCGGCTATGGAACGAAATCTAAAAATTTGAAAATTTGAACTTCTTAGCTGGTTTATACGTGTTTGTACGTGTAAAATATCATTAGAATTCAATCCCCCCGGCGATGTAACGAAATCTAAAAATTTTAAAATTCGGACTTCTTAGCCTGTCTATACGTGTTATATGTGTAAAAATGTATTTGAGTTCAACCCCAACTATGGAACGAAATCTAAAAATTTGAAATTTTGAACTTCTAAGCCGGTTATACGTGTTTGGACGTGTAAAATGTATGTGAATTCAATCCCCCCGGTATGGTCGAAATCTAAAAATTTGAAAATTTTGAACTTCTAAGCCGGTTTATACGTGTTTTACGTGATAAATGCATGTGAATTCAATCCCCTCGGTATAGGACGTAATCTAAAAATTTGAAAATTCGGACTTCTCGGCCGGTTTATACGTGTTAGTACGTGTAAAAATGCATGTGAATTCAATCCCCCGACTATAGAAAGAATTTTAAAAATTTGAAAATTAGGACTTTTTAGCCGGTTTATACGTGTTTGTACGTGTAAAATATCATTAGAATTCAATCCCCCCGGCGATGTAACGAAATCTAAAAATTTCAAAATTTGGACTTCTAAGCCGGTTTATACGTGTATATACGTGTAAAAATGCATGTGTATTGTATCCACCCGGCTATGGAACGAAATCTAAAAATTTGAATATTCGGACTTCTAAGCCGGTTTATACGTGTTGTACGTGTAAAAATGCATGTGAATCAATCCCCCCGGCAATGGAACGAAATATAAAAATTTGAAAATTCGGACTTCTCGGCCGGTTTATACGTGTTATACGTGTAAAAATGCATGTGAATTCAATCCCCCGACTATAGAAAGAATTTTAAAAATTTGAAAATTTGGACTTCTAGCTGGATTATACGTATTTGTAGTGGTAAAATATCATTAGAATTCAATCCCCCCGGCGATGTAACGAAATCTAAAAATTTCAAAATTTGGACTTCTAAGCCGGTTTATACGTGTATATACGTGTAAAAATGCATGTGTATTGTATCCACCCGGCTATGGAACGAAATCTAAAAATTTGAATATTCGGACTTCTAAGCCGGTTTATACGTGTTGTACGTGTAAAAATGCATGTGAATCAATCCCCCCGGCAATGGAACGAAATATAAAAATTTGAAAATTCGGACTTCTCGGCCGGTTTATACGTGTTTATACGTGATAAATACTTGTGAATTCAATCCCCCGACTATGGAACGAAATCTAAAAATTTGAAAATTTTGAACTTCTTAGCTGGTTTATACGTGTTTGTACGTGTAAAATATCATTAGAATTCAATCTCCCCGGCGATGTAACGAAATCTAAAAATTTTAAAGTGCGGACTTCTTAGCCTGTCTATACGTGTTATATGTGTAAAAATGTATTTGAATTCAGCCCCAACTATGGAACGAAATCTAAAAATTTGAAAATTTGAACTTCTAAGCCGGTTTATACGTGTTTGTATGTGTAACAATGCATGTGAATTCAATCCCCCCGGCTATGGAACGAAATCTCAAAATTTGAATATTCGCACTTCTTAGCTGGTTTATACGTGATTGTACGTGTAAAATATCATTAGAATTCAATCCCCCCGGCGATGTAACGAAATCTAAAAATTGAAAATTTGGACATCTAAGCCGGTTTATACGTGTATACATGTAAAAATGCATGTGAATTGTATCCCCCCGGCTATGGAGCGAAATCTAAAAATTTGAAAATTAGGACTTTTTAGCCGGTTTATACGTGTTATATGTGTAAAAATGTATTTGAATTCAACCCCGGCTATGGAACGAAATCTAAAAATTTGAAAATTTGGACTTCTAAGTCTGTTTATACGTGTTTATACGTGAAAAATGCATGTGAATTCAATCCCCCGGCTATGGAACGAAATCTAAAAATTGAAAATTTGGACATCTAAGCCGGTTTATACGTGTTTATATGTGTAAAAATGTATTTGAATTCAACCCCGGCTATGGAACGAAATCTAAAAATTTGAAAATTTGAACTTCTAAGCCGGTTTATACGTGTTTGTATGTGTAACAATGCATGTGAATTCAATCCCCCCGGTATTGGGCGAGATCTAAAAATTTGAAAATTTGAACTTCTAAGCCGGTTATACGTGTTTATACGTGTAAAAATGCACGTGAATTCAATCCCCCCGGCTATGGAACGAAATCTAAAAATTTGAAAATTTGGACTTCTTAGCTGGTTTATACGTGATTGTACGTGTAAAATATCATTAGAATTCAATCCCCCGGCGATGTAACGAAATCTAAAAATTTGAATATTCGGACTTCTAAGCCGGTTTATACGTGTATATACGTGTAAAAATGCATGTGAATTGTATCCCCCCGGCTATGAACGAAATCTAAAAATTTGAATATTCGGACTTCTAAGCCGGTTTTACGTGTTTATACGTGTAAAAATGCATGTGAATTCAATCCCCCCGGCTATGGAACGAATCTAAAAATTTGTAAATTTGGACTTCTAGCTGGTTTATACGTGTTTGTACGTGTAAAAATATCATTAGAATTCATCCCCCCCCGGCGATGTACGTAATCTAAAAATTTTAAAATTTGGACTTCTAAGCCGGTTTATACGTGTATATACGTGTAAAAATGCATGTGAATCAATCCCCCCGGCAATGGAACGAAATATAAAAATTTGAAAATTTGGACTTCTTAGCTGGTTTATACGTGATTATATGTGTAAAAATGTATTTGAATTCAACCCCGGCTATGGAACGAAATCTAAAAATTTTAAAATTTGGACTTCTAAGCCTGTTATTCGTGTTTATACGTGAAAAATGCATGTGAATTCATCCCCCCGGCTATGGAACGAAATCTAAAATTTGAAAATTCGGACTTCATAGCCTGTCTATACGTGTTATATGTGTAAAAATGTATTTGAATTCCACCCCAACTATGGAACGAAATCTAAAAATTTTAAAATTGGACTTCTAAGCCGGTTTATACGTGTATATACGTGTAAAAATGCATGTGAATTGTATCCCCCCGGCTATGGAACGAAATCTAAAATTTGAATATTCGGACTTCTAAGCCGGTTATACGTGTTTATACGTGTAAAAATGCATGTGAATCAATCCCCCCGGCAATGGAACGAAATATAAAAATTTGAAAATTCGGACTTCTCGGCCGGTTTATACGTGTTTATACGTGATAAATACTTGTGAATTCAATCCCCCCGACTATGGAACGAAATCTAAAATTTGAAAATTTGGACTTCTTAGCTGGATTATACGTGTTTGTACGTGTAAAATATCATTAGAATTCAATCTCCCCGGCGATGTAACGAAATCTAAAAATTTTAAAGTGCGGACTTCTTAGCCTGTCTATACGTGTTTATATGTATAAATGTATTTGAATTCAGCCCCAACTATGGAACGAAATCTAAAAATTTGAAAATTTGAACTTCTAAGCCGGTTTATACGTGTTTGTATGTGTAACAATGCATGTGAATTCAATCCCCCCGGCTATGGAACGAAATCTCAAAATTTGAATATTCGCACTTCTTAGCTGGTTTATACGTGATTGTACGTGTAAAATATCATTAGAATTCAATCCCCCCGGCGATGTAACGAAATCTAAAAATTTGAAAATTTGGACATCTAAGCCGGTTTATACGTGTATATACATGTAAAAATGCATGTGAATTGTATCCCCCCGGCTATGGAGCGAAATCTAAAAATTTGAAAATTAGGACTTTTTAGCCGGTTTATACGTGTTATATGTGTAAAAATGTATTTGAATTCAACCCCGGCTATGGAACGAAATCTAAAAATTTTAAAATTGGACTTCTAAGTCTGTTTATACGTGTTTATACGTGAAAATGCATGTGAATTCAATCCCCCCGGCTATGGAAAGAAATCTAAAAATTTGAAAATCGGACTTCTTAGCCTGTCTATACGTGTTTATATGTGTAAAAATGTATTTGAATTCAGCCCCAACTATGGAACGAAATCTAAAAATTTGAAAATTGGACTTCTAAGCCGGTTTATACGTGTTTGTATGTGTAACAATGCATGTGAATTCAATCCCCCCGGCTATGGAACGAAATCTCAAAATTTGAAAATTCGGACTTCTTAGCTGGTTTATACGTGATTGTACGTGTAAGATATCATTAGAATTCAATCCCCCGGCGATGTAACGAAATCTAAAATTTGAAAATTTGGACATCTAAGCCGGTTTATACGTGTATATACATGTAAAAATGCATGTGAATTGTATCCCCCCGGCTATGGAACGAAATCTAAAATTTGAAAATTAGGACTTTTAAGCCGGTTTATACGTGTTATATGTGTAAAAATGTATTTGAATTCACCCCGGCTATGGAACGAAATCTAAAAATTTTAAAATTTGGACTTCTAAGCCTGTTATTCGTGTTTATACGTGAAAAATGCATGTGAATTCAATTCCCCCGGCTATGGAACGAAATCTAAAAATTTTAAAATTTGGACTTCTAAGCCGGTTTATACGTGTATATACGTGTAAAAATGCATGGAATTGTATCCCCCCGGCTATGGAACGAAATCTAAAAATTTGAATATTCGGACTTCTAAGCCGGTTTATACGTGTTTATACGTGTAAAAATGCATGTGAATTCAATCCCCCGGTATTGGGCGAGATCTAAAAATTTGAAAATTTTGACTTCTAAGCCGGTTTATACGTGTTTTACGTGATAAATGCATGTGAATTCAATCCCCCCGGCTATGGAACGAAATATAAAAATTTGAAAATTTGGACTTCTAAGCCTGTTTATACGTGTTTATATGTGTAAAAATGTATTTGAATTCAACCCCGGCTATGGAACGAAATCTAAAATTTGAAAATTTTGACTTCTAAGCCGGTTTATACGTGTTTATACGTGAAAAATGCATGTGAATTCAATCCCCCCGGCTATGGAACGAAATCTAAAAATTTGAAAATTCGGACTTCATAGCCTGTCTATACGTGTTTATATGTGTAAAAATGTATTTGAATTCCACCCCAACTATGGAACGAAATCTAAAATTTGAAAATTTGAACTTCTAAGCCGGTTTATACGTGTTTATACGTGAAAATGCTGTGAATTCAATCCCCCCGGCTATGGAACGAAATCTAAAAATTTGAAAATTCGGACTTCATAGCCTGTCTATACGTGTTTATATGTGTAAAAATGTATTTGAATTCCACCCCAACTATGGAACGAAATCTAAAAATTTGAAAATTTGAACTTCTAAGCCGGTTTATACGTATTGTACGTGTAAAAATGCATGTGAATTGTATCCCCCCGACTATAGAACGAATTTTAAAAATTTGAAAATTTGGACTTCTAAGCTTGTTTATACGTGTTTATACGTGATAAATGCATGTGAATTCAATCCCCCGGCTATGGAACGAAATCTAAAAATTTGAAAATTCGGACTTCATAGCCTGTCTATACGTGTTTATATGTGTAAAAATGTATTTGAATTCCACCCCAACTATGGAACGAAATCTAAAAATTTGAAAATTTGAACTTCTAAGCCTGTTTATACGTGTTTATACGTGAAAAATGCATGTGAATTCAATCCCCCCGGCTATGGAACGAAATCTAAAAATTTGAAAATTCGGACTTCATAGCCTGTCTATACGTGTTTATATGTGTAAAAATGTATTTGAATTCCACCCCAACTATGGAACGAAATCTAAAAATTTGAAAATTTGAACTTCTAAGCCGGTTTATACGTATTGTACGTGTAAAAATGCATGTGAATTGTATCCCCCCGACTATAGAACGAATTTTAAAAATTTGAAAATTTGGACTTCTTAGCTGGTTTATACGTGATTGTACGTGTAAAATATCATTAGAATTCATTCCCCCGGCGATGTAACGAAATCTAAAAATTGACAATTTGGACTTCTAAGTCGGTTTATACGTGTATATACGTGTAAAAATGCATGTGAATTGTATCCCCCCGGCTATGGAACGAAATCTAAAAATTTGAAAATTCGGACTTTTTAGCCGGTTTATACGTGTTTATACGTGTAAAAATGCATATGAATTCAATCCCCCCGGCTATGGAACGAAATATAAAAAGTTGAAAAAATGGACTTCTTAGCCTGTCTATAACGTGTTTATATGTGTAAAAATGTATTTGAATTCAACCCCGGCTATGGAACGAAATCTAAAAATTTGAAAATTTGACTTCTAAGCCTGTTTATACGTGTTTATACATTGTAAAAATGCATGTGATTGTTCATCCCCCGGCTATGGAACGAAATCTAAAATTTGAAAATTAGGACTTTTAGCCGGTTTACACGTGTTTATAGTGGTAAAATGTATTTGAATTCAACCCCGGCTATGGAACGATATCTAAAAATTTGAAAATTGGACTTCTAAGCCTGTTTATGACGTGTTTATTATTCGTGAAAAATGCATGTGAATTCATCCCCCCGGCTATGGAGACGAAATCTAAAAATTTGCTAAATTCGGACTTCTTGGCTGGTTTATACGTTGTTAAAGGCACTTGAATTCAGTCCCCCCGGCGATGAAACGAAAGTCTAAACAATTTGAAAATTCGGACTTCTTAGCCTGTTTATACGTGTTTTATATGTGTAAAATGCATGTGAATTCAATCCCCCCGACTATAGAACGAAATCTAACAATTTGAAAATTTGGACTTCTTAGCTCGTTTATACGTGTTTGTACGTGAAAATATCATTAGAATTCAATCCCCCCGCTATAGAACGAAATCTAAAAATTTGAAAATTTGGACTTCTAAGCCGGTTATAGGTGTTTGTACGTGTAAAAATGCATGTAAATTCAATCCCCCCGGCTATGGAACGAAATCTAAAAATTTAACAATTCGGACTTCTAAGTCGGTTTATACGTATTGTACGTGTAATAATGCATGTGAATTCAATCCCCCCGGCTATGGAACGAATCTAAAAATTTGTAAATTTGGACTTCTTAGCTGGTTTATACGTGTTTGTACGTGTAAAAATATCATTAGAATTCAATCCCCCCGGCGATGTAACGTAATCTAAAAATTTTAAAATTTGGACTTCTAAGCCGGTTTATACGTGTATATACGTGTAAAAATGCATGTGAATTCAATCCCCCCGGCTATGGAACGAAATATAAAAATTTGAAAATATGGACTTCTTAGCTTGTCTATACGTGTTTATATGTGTAAAATATCATTAGAATTCAATCCCCCCGCTATAGACGAAATCTAAAAATTTGAAAATTGGACTTCTAAGCCGGTTATAGGTGTTTGTACGTGTAAAAATGCATGTAAATTCAATCCCCCCGCTATGAACGAAATCTAAAAATTTAACAATTCGGACTTCTAAGTCGGTTTATACGTATTGTACGTGTAATAATGCAGTGAATTCAATCCCCCCGGCTATGGAACGAATCTAAAAATTTGTAAATTTGGACTTCTTAGCTGGTTTATACGTGTTTGTACGTGTAAAAAATATCATTAGAATTCAATCCCCCCGGCGATGTAACGTAATCTAAAAATTTTAAAATTTGGACTTCTAAGCCGGTTTATACGTGTATATACGTGTAAAAATGCATGTGAATTCAATCCCCCCGGCTATGGAACGAAATATAAAAATTTGAAAATATGGACTTCTTAGCTTGTCTATACGTGTTATATGTGTAAAAATGTATTTGAATTCCCCCGGCTATGGAACGAAACCTAAAAATTTGAAAATTTGGACTTCTAAGCCTGTTTATAGGTGTTTATACGTGAAAAATGCATGTGAATTCAATCCCCCCGGCTATGGAACGAAATCTAAAAATTTGAAAATTCGGACTTCATAGCCTGTCTATACGTGTTTATATGTGTAAAAATGTATTTGAATTCCACCCCGGCTATGGAACGAAACCTAAAAATTTGAAAATTTGGACTTCTAAGCCTGTTTATAGGTGTTTATACGTGAAAAATGCATGTGAATTCAATCCCTACGGCTATGGAACGAAATCTAAAACTTTGAAAATTCGGACTTCATAGCCTGTCTATACGTATTTATATGTGTAAAAATGTATTTGAATTCAACCCCAACTATGGAACGAAATCTAAAAATTTTAAAATTTGGACTTCTAAGCCGGTTTATACGTGTATATACGTGTAAAAATGCATGTGAATTGTATCCCCCCGGCTATGGAACGAAATCTAAAAATTTGAAAATTCGGACTTCTTAGCCTGTCTATACGTGTTTATATGTGTAAAAATGTATTTGAATTCAACCCCGGCTATGAAACGAAATCTAAAAATTTTAAAATTTGGACTTCTAAGCCTGGTTTATTCGTGTTTGTACGTGTAAAATATCATTAGAATTCAATCCCCCGGCGATGTAACGAAATCTAAAAATTTAAAATTCGGACTTCTTAGCCTATCTATACGTGTTTATATGTGTAAAAATGTATTTGAATACAACCCCAACTATGGAACGAAATCTAAAAATTTGAAAATTTGAACTTCTAAGCCGGTTTATACGTGTTTGTATGTGTAAAAATGCATGTGAATTCAATACCCCCGGTATTGGACTAAATCTAAAAATTTGAAAATTTGGAATTCTAAGCCGGTTTATACGTGTTTATACGTGATAAATGTATGTGAATTCAATCCCCCCGGCTATGGAACGAAATCTAAAAATTTGAAAATGTGGACTTCTTAGCTGGTTTATACGTGTTTGTACGTGTAAAATATCATTAGAATTCAATCCCCCCGGCGATGTAACGAAATCTAAAAATTTTAAAATTGGACTTCTAAGCCGGTTTATACGTGTATATACGTGTGAAATGCTGTGAATTGTATCCCCCCGGCTATGGAACGAAATCTAAAAATTTGAATATTCGGATTTCTCGGCCGGTTTATACGTGTTTATACGTGTAAAAATGCATGTGAATTCAATCCCGGCTATGGAACGAAATCTAAAAATTTGAAAATTTGAACTTCTACGCCGGTTTATACGTGTATATACGTGTAAAAATGCATGTGAATTGTGTCCCCCCGACTATAGAACGAATTTTAAAAATTTGAAAATTTGGACTTCTTAGCTGGTTTATACGTGATTGTACGTGTAAAATATCATTAGAATTCATTCCCCCTGCGATGTAACGAAATCTAAAAATTTGATAATTTGGACTTCTAAGTCGGTTTATACGTGTATATACGTGTATAAATGCATTTGAATTGTATCCCCCCGGCTATGGAACGAAATCTAAAAATTTGAAAATTCGGACTTTTTAGCCGGTTTATACGTGTTTATACGTGTAAAAATGCATATGAATTCAATCCCCCCGGCTATGGAACGAAATATAAAAATTTGAAAAAATGGACTTCTTAGCCTGTCTATACGTGTTTATATTTGTAAAAATGTATTTGAATTCAACCCCGGCTATGGAACGAAATCTAAAAATTTGAAAATTTTGACTTCTAAGCCTGTTTATACGTGTTTATACGTGAAAAATGCATGTGAATTGTATCCCCCCGGCTATGGAACGAAATCTAAAAATTTGAAAATTAGGAATTTTTAGCCGGTTTACACGTGTTTATATGTGTAAAAATGTATTTGAATTCAACCCCGGCTATGGAACGATATCTAAAAATTTGAAAATTTGGACTTCTAAGCCTGTTTATTACGTGTTAATACGTGAAAAATGCATGGGTAATTCAATCCCCCCCCCCGGCTATGGGAACGAAATCTAAAAATTTGAAAATTCGGACTTCTTGGCTGGTTTATACGTGTAAAAATGCACGTGAATTCAATCCCCCCGGCTATGAAACGAAATCTAAACACTTTGAAAATTCGGACTTCTTAGCCGGTTTATACGTGTTTATATGTGTAAAAATGCATGTGAATTCATCCCCCCGACTATAGAACGAAATCCTAACAATTGAAAATTTGGACTTCTTAGCTCGTTTATACGTGTTTGTACGTGTAAAATATCATTTAGATTTCAATCCCCCCGCTATAGAACGAAATCTAAAAATTTGAAAATTTGGACTTCTAAGCCGTTATACGTGATGGTACGTGTAAAAATGCATGAAATTCAATCCCCCCGGCTATGGAACGAAATCTAAAATTTAACAATTCGGACTTCTAAGTCGGTTTATACGTATTGTACGTGTAATAATGCATGTGAAATTCAATCCCCCCGGATATGGAACGAAATCTAAAATTTGAAAATTTGGACTTCTTAGCTGGTTTATACGTGTTTGTACGTGTAAAAAATATCATTAGAATTCAATCCCCCCGGCGATGTAACGAAATCTAAAAATTTTAAAATGTGGACTTCTAAGCCGGTTTATACGTGTATATAAGTGTAAAAACTGCATGTGAATTGTATCCCCCGGCTATGGAACGAAATCTAAAAATTTGAATATTCGGACTTCTAAGCCCTGTCTATAACGTGTTTATACGTGTAAAAATGCATGTGGAATTCAATCCCCCCCGGCTATGGAACGAAATTATAAAAATTTGAAAATATGGACTTCTTAGTCCTGTCTATACGTGTTTATATGTGTAAAAAATTTATTTGAATTCAACCCCGGCTATGAAACGAATCTAAAAATTTGAAATTTGGACTTCTTAGCCTGGTTTATTCGTGTTTATACCGTGAAAAATGCATGTGAATTCATCCCCCCGGCTATGGAAACGAAATCTAAAATTTGAAAATTCGGACTTCCTTAGCCTGGCCTATACGTGATATATGTTGTAAAAATGTATTTGAATTCCACCCCAACTATGGGAACGAATATCTAAAAATTTGAAAATTTTTTTTTTTGAACTTCTAAGCGGTTTATACGTGTTTGTTGTATGTTATAAAAATGCATGTGGAATTCACTCCCCCCCGGTATTCGGGGCGAAATCTAAAAATTTGAAAATTTGGACTTCTAAGCCAGGTTTATACGGGTTTCCTACGTGGATAAATGCATGTTGTTGAATTTCAATCCCCCCGGCGTGGAACGAAAAATCTTAAAAAAATTTGAAAAATTTGGACTTCTTAGCTGGTTATTACGTGTTTTGTACGTGTAAAATATCATTAGATTCAATCCCCCCGGCGATGTAACGAAATCTAAAAATTTTAAAATTCGGACTTCTTAGCCTATCTATACTGTGTTTATATGTGTAAAATGTATTTGAATTCAACCCCAACTATGGAACGAAATCTAAAAATTTGAAAATTTGAACTTCTAAGCCGGTTTATACGTGTTTGTGTGTAAAAATGCATGTGAATTCAATCCCCCCGGTATTGGACTAAATCTAAAAATTTGAAAATTTGGACTTCTAAGCCGGTTTATACGTGTTATACGTGATAAATGCATGTGAATTCAATCCCCCCGGCTATGGAACGAAATCTAAAAATTTGAAAATGTGGACTTCTTAGCTGGTTTATACGTGTTTGTACGTGTAAAATATCATTAGAATTCAATCCCCCCGGCGATGTAACGAAATCTAAAAATTTGAAAAAATGGACTTCTTAGCCTGGCTATACGTGTTTATATTTGTAAAAATGTATTTGAATTCAACCCCGGCTATGGAACGAAATCTAAAAATTTGAAAATTTTGACTTCTAAGCCTGTTTATACGTGTTATACGTGAAAAATGCATGTGAATTGTATCCCCCCGGCTATGGAACGAAATCTAAAAATTTGAAAATTAGGATTTTTAGCCGGTTTACACGTGTTATATGTGTAAAAATGTATTGAATCAACCCCGGCTATGGAACGATATCTAAAAATTTGAAAATTGGACTTCTAAGCCTGTTTATACGTGTTTATACGTGAAAAATGCATGGAATTCAATCCCCCCGGCTATGGAACGAAATCTAAAAATTTGAAAATTTGGACTTCTTAGCTGGTTTATACGTGTTTGTACGTGTAAAAAATATCATTAGAATTCAATCCCCCCGGCGATGAACGAAATCTAAAAATTTTAAAATTTGGACTTCTAAGCCGGTTATACGTGTATATACGTGTAAAAATGCATGTGAATTGTATCCCCCCGGCTATGGAACGAAATCTAAAAATGAATATTCGGACTTCTAAGCCTGTCTATACGTGTTATACGTGAAAAATGCATGTGAATTCAATCCCCCCGGCTATGGAACGAAATATAAAAATTTGAAAATATGGACTTCTTAGCCTGTCTATAGTGTTTATATGTGTAAAAATGTATTTGAATTCAACCCCGGCTATGAAACGAAATCTAAATATTTGAAAATTTGGACTTTAAGCCTGTTTATACGTGTTTATACGTGAAAAATGCATGTGAATTCAATCCCCCCGGCTATGGAACGAAATCTAAAAATTTGAAAATTCGGACTTCTTAGCCTGGCTACGTGATTATGTGTAAAAATGTATTTGAATTCCACCCCAACTATGGAACGAAATCTAAAAATTTGAAAATTTGAATTCTAAGCCGTTTATACGTGTTTGTATGTGTAAAAATGCATGTGAATTCAATCCCCCCGGTATTGGGCGAAATCTAAAAATTTGAAAATTTGGACTTCTAAGCCGGTTATACGGTGTTTCTACGTGATAAATGCATGTGAATTCAATCCCCCCGGCTATGGAACGAAATCTAAAAATTTGAAAATTTGGACTTCTTAGCTGGTTTATACGTGTTTGTACGTGTAAATATCATTAGAATTCAATCCCCCCGGCGATGTAACGAAATCTAAAAATTTAAAATTCGGACTTCTTAGCCTGTCATACGTGTTTATATGGTAAAAATGTATTTGAATTCAACCCCAACTATGGAACGAAATCTAAAAATTTGAAAATTTGAACTTCTAAGCCGGTTTATACGTGTTTGTATGTGTAAAAATGCATGTGAATTCAATCCCCCCGGTATTGGGCGAAATCTAAAAATTTGAAAATTGGACTTCTAAGCCGGTTTATACGTGTTTCTACGTGATAAATGCATGTGAATTCAATCCCCCCGGCTATGGAACGAAATCTAAAAATTTGAAAATTTGGACTTCTTAGCTGGTTTATACGTGTTTGTACGTGTAAAATATCATTAGAATCAATCCCCCCGGCGATGTAACGAAATCTAAAAATTTTAAAATCGGACTTCTTAGCCTGTCTATACGTGTTTATATGTGTAAAAATGTATTTGAATTCAACCCCAACTATGGAACGAAATCTAAAAATTTGAAAATTTGAACTTCTAAGCAGGTTTATACGGTTTGTGTGTGTAAAAATGCATGTGAATTCAATCCCCCCGGTATTGGACTATCTAAAAATTTGAAAATTTGGACTTCTAAGCCGGTTTATACGTGTTTATACGTGATAAATGCATGTGAATTCAATCCCCCCGGCTATGGAACGAAATCTAAAAATTTGAAAATGTGGACTTCTTAGCTGGTTTATACGTGTTTGTACGTGTAAAATATCTTAGAATTCAATCCCCCGGCGATGTAACGAAATTTAAAAATTTGAAAAAATGGACTTCTTAGCCTGTCTATACGTGTTATATTTGTAAAAATGTATTTGAATTCAACCCCGGCTATGGATCGAAATCTAAAAATTTGAAAATTTTGACTTCTAAGCCTGTTTATTACGTGTTTATACGTGAAAAATGCATGTGAATTGTATCCCCCGCTATGGAAGAAATCTAAAAATTTGAAAATTAGGATTTTTAGCCGGTTTACACGTGTTATATGTGTAAAAATGTATTTGAATTCAACCCGGATGGAACGATATCTAAAAATTTGAAAATTTGGAATTCTAAGCGGTTTATACGTGTTTATACGTGATAAATGTATGTGAATTCAATCCCCCCGGTATGGAACGAAATCTAAAAATTTGAAAATGTGGACTTCTTAGCTGGTTTATACGTGTTTGTACGTGTAAAATATCATTAGATTCAATCCCCCCGGCGATGTAACGAAATCTAAAAATTTTAAAATTTGGACTTCTAAGCCGGTTTATACGTGTATATACGTGTGAAAATGCAGGTGTGAATTGTATCCCCCCGGCTATGGAACAAATCTAAAAATTTGAATATTCGGATTCTCGGCCGGTTTACACGTGTATATGTGTAAAAATGTATTTGAATTCAACCCCGGCTATGGAACGATATCTAAAAATTTGAAAATTTGGACTTCTAAGCCTGTTTATACGTGTTTATACGTGAAAAATGCATGGGAATTCAATCCCCCCGGCTATGGAACGAAATCTAAAAATTTGAAAATTTGGACTTCTTAGCTGGTTTATACGTGTTTGTACGTGTAAAAAATATCATTAGAATTCAATCCCCCCGGCGATGTAACGAAATCTAAAAATTTTAAAATTTGGACTTCTAAGCCGGTTTATACGTGTATACGTGTAAAAATGCATGTGAATTGTATCCCCCCGGCTATGGAACGAATCTAAAAATTGAATATTCGGACTTCTAAGCCTGTCTACGTGTTTATACGTGTAAAAATGCATGTGAATTCAATCCCCCGGCTATGGAACGAAATATAAAATTTGAAAATATGGACTTCTTAGCCTGTCTATACTGTTATATGTGTAAAAATGTATTTGAATTCAACCCCGGCTATGAAACGAAATCTAAATATTTGAAAATTTGGACTTTAAGCCTGTTTATACGTGTTTATACGTGAAAAATGCATGTGAATTCAATCCCCCCTATGGAACGAAATCTAAAAATTTGAAAATTCGGACTTCTTAGCCTGGCTATACGTGATTATATGTGTAAAAATGTATTTGAATTCCACCCCAACTATGGAACGAAATCTAAAAATTTGAAAATTTGAACTTCTAAGCCGGTTTATACGTGTTTGTGTAAAAATGCATGTGAATTCAATCCCCCCGGTATTGGGCGAAATCTAAAAATTTGAAAATTTGGACTTCTAAGCCGGTTTATACGTGTTTCTACGTGATAAATGCATGTGAATTCAATCCCCCCGGCTATGGAACGAAATCTAAAAATTGAAAATTTGGACTTCTTAGCTGGTTTATACGTTTTGTACGTGTAAAATATCATTAGAATTCAATCCCCCCGGCGATGTAACGAAATCTAAAAATTTTAAAATTCGGACTTCTTAGCCTGTCATATACGTGTTTATATGTGTAAAAATGTATTTGAATTCAACCCCAACTATGGAACGAAATCTAAAAATTTGAAAATTTGAACTTCTAAGCCGGTTTATACGTGTTTGTATGTGTAAAAATGCATGTGAATTCAATCCCCCCGGTATTGGGCGAAATCTAAAAATTTGAAAATTTGGACTTCTAAGCCGGTTTATACGTGTTTCTACGTGATAAATGCATGTGAATTCAATCCCCCCGGCTATGGAACGAAATCTAAAAATTTGAAAATTGGGGACTTCTTAGCTGGTTTATACGTGTTTGTACGTGTAAAATATCATTAGAATTCAATCCCCCCGGCGATGTAACGAAATCTAAAAATTTTAAAATTCGGACTTCTTAGCCTGTCTATACGTGTTTATATGTGTAAAAATGTATTTGAATTCAACCCCAACTATGGAACGAAATCTAAAAATTTGAAAATTTGAACTTCTAAGCAGTTTATACGTGTTTGTGTGTGTAAAAATGCATGTGAATTCAATCCCCCCGGTATTGGACTAAATCTAAAAATTTGAAAATTTGGACTTCTAAGCCGGTTTATACGTGTTTATACGTGATAAATGCATGTGAATTCAATCCCCCGGCTATGGAACGAAATCTAAAAATTTGAAAATGTGGACTTCTTAGCTGGTTTATACGTGTTTGTACGTGTAAAAATCATTAGAATTCAATCCCCCCGGCGATGTAACGAAATTTAAAAATTTGAAAAAATGGACTTCTTAGCCTGCTATACGTGTTATATTTGTAAAAATGTATTTGAATTCAACCCCGTCTATGGATCGAAATCTAAAAATTTGAAAATTTTGACTTCTAAGCCTGTTTATACGTGTTTATACGTGAAAAATGCATGTGAATTGTATCCCCCCGGCTATGGAACGAAATCTAAAAATTTGAAAATTAGGATTTTTAGCCGGTTTACACGTGTTTATATGTAAAAATGTATTTGAATTCAACCCCGGCTATGGAACGATATCTAAAAATTTGAAAATTTGGAATTCTAAGCGGTTATACGTGTTTATACGTGAATAAGTATGTGAATTCAATCCCCCGGCTATGGAACGAAATCTAAAAATTTGAAAATGTGGACTTCTTAGCTGGTTTATACGTGTTTGTACGTGTAAAATATCATTAGATTCAATCCCCCCGGCGATGTAACGAATCTAAAAATTTTAAAATTTGGACTTCTAAGCCGGTTATACGTGTATATACGTGTGAAAATGCATGTGAATTGTATCCCCCCGGCTATGGAACGAAATCTAAAAATTTGAATATTCGGATTCTCGGCCGGTTTACACGTGTTTATATGTGTAAAAATGTATTTGAATTCAACCCCGGCTATGGAACGATATCTAAAAATTTGAAAATTTGGACTTCTAAGCCTGTTTTATACGTGTTTATACGTGAAAAATGCATGTGAATTGTATCCCCCCGGCTAGGAACGAAATCTAAAAATTTGAAAATTAGGATTTTTAGCCGTTTACACGTGTTTTATGTGTAAAATGTATTTGAATTCAACCCCGGCTATGGAACGATATCTAAAAATTTGAAATTTGGAATTCTAAGCCGGTTATACGTTTTTATACGGATAAATGTATGTGAATTCAATCCCCCCGCTATGGAACGAAATCTAAAAATTTGAAAATGTGGACTTCTTAGCTGGTTTATACGTGTTTGTACGTGTAAAATATCATTAGAATTCAATCCCCCCGGCGATGTAACGAATCTAAAATTTTAAATTTGGACTTCTAAGCCGGTTTATACGTGTATATACGTGTGAAAATGCATGTGAATTGTATCCCCCCGGCTATGGAACGAAATCTAAAATTTGAATATTCGGATTTCTCGGCCGGTTTACACGTGTTTATATGTGTAAAAATGTATTTGAATTCAACCCCGGCTATGGAACGATATCTAAAAATTTGAAAATTTGGACTTCTAAGCCTGTTTATACGTGTTCATACGTGAAAAATGCATGGGATTCAATCCCCCCGGCTATGGGACGAAATCTAAAAATTTGAAAATTCGGAATTCTTGGCTGGTTTATACGTGTAAAAATGCACGTGAATTCAATCCCCCCGGCTATGAAACGAAATCTAAACACTTTGAAAATTCGGACTTCTTAGCCGGTTTTATACGTGTTTATATGTGTTAAAAATGCATGTGAATTCAATCCCCCCGACTATAGAACGAAATCTAACAATTTGAAAATTTGGACTTCTTAGCTCGTTTATACGTGTTTGTAGTGTAAAATATCATTAGAATTTCAATCCCCCCGCTATAGAACGAACATCTAAAAATTTGAAAATTTGGACTTCTAAGCCGGTTATACGTGATTGTACGTGTAAAATGCATGAAAATTCAATCCCCCCGGCTATGGAACGAAATCTAAAATTTAACAATTCGGACTTCTAAGTCGGTTTATACGTATTGTACGTGTAATAATGCATGTGAATTCAATCCCCCCGGCTATGGAACGAAATCTAAAAATTTGAAAATTTGGACTTCTTAGCTGGTTTATACGTGTTTGTACGTGTAAAAAATATCATTAGAATTCAATCCCCCCGGCGATGTACGAAATCTAAAATTTTAAAATTTGGACTTCTAAGCCGGTTTATACGTGTAACTATACGTTGTAAAATGCATGTGAATTGTATCCCCCGGCTATGGAACGAAATCTAAAAATTTGAATATTCGGACTCTAAGCCTGTCTATCCGTGTTTATCCGTTGTAAAATGCATGTGAATTCAATCCCCCCGGCTATGGAAACGAATATAAAAATTTGAAACTACTGACTTCTTATCCTGTCTATACGTGTTATATGTGTAAAATGTATTTGAATTCAACCCCGGCTATGAAACGAATCTAAAATTGAAAATTTGGCTTCTTAGCCTGTTTATTCGTGTTTATACGTGAAAAATGCATGTGAATTCAATCCCCCCGGCTATGGACGAAATCTAAAAATTTGAAAATTCGGACTTCTAGCTGGCTATACGTGATTATATGTGTAAAAATGTATTTGAATTCCACCCCCAACTATGGACGAAATCTAAAAATTGAAATTTGAACTTCTAAGCCGGTTTATACGTGTTTTGTATGTGTAAAAATGCATGTGAATTCCAATCCCCCGGTATTGGGCGAAATCTAAAAATTTGAAAATTTGGACTTCTAAGCGGTTTATACGTGTTTCTACGTTGATAAATGCATGTGATTCAATCCCCCCGGCTATGGAACGAAATCTAAAAATTTGAAAATTTGGACTTCTTAGCTGGTTTATACGTGTTTGTACGTGTAAAATATCATTAGAATTCAATCCCCCCCGGCGATTGTAACGAAATCTAAAAATTTTAAAATTCGGACTTCTTAGCCTGTCTATACGTGTTTATATGTGTAAAAATGTATTTGAATTCAACCCCAACTATGGAACGAAATCTAAAAATTTGAAAATTTGAACTTCTAAGCCGGTTTATACGTGTTTGTGTGTGTAAAATGCATGTGAATTCAATTCCCCCGCGTATTGGACTAAATCTAAACTTTGAAAATTTGGACTTCTAAGCCGGTTTATACGCTGTTTATACGTGATAAATGCAGGTGAATTCAATCCCCCCGGCTATGGAACGAAATCTAAAAATTTGAAAATGTGGACTTCTTAGCTGGTTTATACGTGTTTGTACGTGTAAAATATCATTAGAATTCAACCCCCCGGCGAGTGTAACGAAATCTAAAAATTTGAAAAAATGGACTTCTTAGCCTGTCTATACGTGTTTATATTTGTAACAATGTATTTGAATTCAACCCCGGCTATGGAACGAAATCTAAAAATTTGAAAATTTTGACTTCTAAGCCTGTTTATACGTGTTTATACGTGAAAAATGCATGTGAATTGTATCCCCCCGGCTATGGAACGAATCTAAAAATTGAAAATTTGGACTTCTAGCTGGTTTATACGTGTTTGTACGTGTAAAAAATATCATTAGAATTCATCCCCCCGGCGATGTAACGAAATCTAAAAATTTTAAAATTTGGACTTCTAAGCCGGTTTATACGTGTATATACGTGTAAAAATGCATTGTGAATTGTATCCCCCCGGCTATGGAACGAATCTAAAAATTTGAATATTCGGACTTCTAAGCCTGTCTATACGGTTTATACGTGTAAACATGCATGTGAATTCAATCCCCCGGCTATGGAACGAAATCTAAAATTTGAAAAATTTGGCCTCTTAGCCTGTTTATTCGTGTTTATACGTGAAAAATGCATGTGAATTCAATCCCCACCGGCTATGGAACGAATCTAAAAAATTGGAAAATTCGGACTTCTTAGCCTGGCTATACGTGATTATATGTGCAAAAATGTATTTGAATTCCACTCCAAACTATGGAACGAAATCTCAAAAATTTGAAAATTTGAACTTCTAAGCCGGTTTATACGTGTTTGTATGTGTAAAATGCATGTGAAATTCAATCCCCCCGGTATTGGGCGAAATCTAAAAATTTGAAAATTGGACTTCTAAGCCGGTTTATACGTGTTTCTACGTGATAAATGCATGTGAATTCAATCCCCCCCGGCTATGGAACGAAATCTAAAAATTTGAAAATTTGACTTCTTAGCTGGGTTTATACGTGTTTGTACGTGTAAAATATCATTAGAATTCAATCCCCCGGCGATGTAACGAAATCTAAAATTTTAAAATTCGGACTTCTTAGCCTGTCTTACGTGTTTATATGTGTAAAATGTATTTGAATTCAACCCCAACTATGGAACGAAATCTACAAAATTTGAAAATTTGAACTTTCTAAGCGGTTTATACGTGTTGTGTTGTGTAAAATGCTGTGAATTCAAATCCCCCCGGTATTGGACTAAATCTAAAATTTTGAAAATTTGGACTTCTAGCCGGTTTATACGTGTTTATACGTGATAAAGCATGTGAATCAATCCCCCCGGCTATGGAACGAAATCTAAAAATTTGAAAATGTGGACTTCTTAGCTGGTTTATACGTGTTTGTAGTGTAAAATATCTTAGAATTCAATCCCCCGGCGATGTAACGAAATCTAAAATTTTAAATTTGGACTTCTACGCGGTTTTATACGTGTATATACGTGTTAAAAATGCATGTGAATTGTATCCCCCCGGCTATGGAACGAAATCTAAAAATTTTGAATATTCGGACTTCTCGGCCGGTTTATACGTGTTTATACGTGTAAAAATTGCATGTGAATTCAATCCGGCTATGGAACGAAAACTAAAATTTCAAAAATTTGAACTTCTAAGCCGGTTTTATACGTGTTATATACGTGTAAAAATGCATGTGAATTGTATCCCCCGACTATAGAACGAATTTTAAAAATTTGAAAATTTGGACTTCTTAGCTGGTTTATCGTGATTGTACGTGTAAAATATCATTAGAATTCATTCCCCCGTCGATGTAAACGCAATCTAATAATTTGATAATTTGGACTTCTAAGTCGGTTTATACGTGTATTACGTGGAAAATGCATGTGAATTCTATCCCCCGGATATGGAACGAATCTAAAAATTTGAAAATTCGGACTTTTTAGCCGGTTTACACGTGTTTTATGTGTAAAAATGTATTTGAATTCAACCCCGGCTATGAACAAAATCTAAAAATTGAAAATTTGGACTTCTAAGCCTGTTTATTCGTGTTTTATACTGAAAAATGCATGTGAATTCATCCCCCCGGCTATGGAACGAAATCTAAAAATTGAAATTCGAACTTCTTAGCCTGTCTATACGTGTTTTATGTGTAAAATGTATTTGAATGCCACCCCAACTATGGAACGAAATCTGAAAATTTGAAAATTTGAACTTCTAAGCCGGTTTATACGTGTTTGTATGTGTAAAAATGCATGTGAATTCAATCCCCCCGGTATTGGGCGAACTAAAAATTTGAAAATTTGGACTTCTAAGCCGGTTTATACGTGTTTATACTGATAAATGCAGTGATTCAATCCCCCCGGCTATGGAACGAAATCTAAAAATTTGAAAATTTGGACTTCTTAGCTGGTTTATACGTGTTTGTACGTGTAAAATATCATTAGAATTCTAATCCCCCCGGCGAATGTAACGAAATCTAAAAATTTTAAAATTCGGACTTCTTAGCCTGTCTATACGTGTTTCTATGTGTAAAACTGTATTTGAATTCAACCCCCAACTATGGAACGAAATCTAAAAATTTGAAATTTGAACTTCTAAGCCGGTTATACGTGTTTGTATGTGTAAACATGAATGTGAATTCAATCCCCCCGGTATTGGGCGGAAATCTAAAAATTTGAAAATTTGGACTTCTAAACCGGTTTATACGTGTTTATACGTGATAAATGCATGTGAATTCAATCCCCCCGGCTATGGAACGAAATCTAAAATTTGAAAATTTGGACTTCTTAGCTGGTTTATACGTGATTGTACGTGTAAAATATCATTAGAATCATTCCCCCGGCGGATGTAACGAAATCTACTAATTTGATAATTTGGACTTCTAAGTCGGTTTATACGTGTATCTACGTTGTAAAATGCATGTGAATTCTATCCCCCCGGATATGGAACGAAATCTAAAAATTTGAAAATTCGGGACTTTTTTAGCCGGTTTCACGTGTTTATATGTGTAAAAATGTATTTTGAATTCAACCCCGGCTATGAAACAAAATCTAAAATTTGAAAAATTGGACTCTAAGCCTGTTTATTCGTGTTTTATACGTGTAAAACTGCAATTGTGAATTGTATCCCCCCGGCTATGGAACGAAATCTAAAAATTTGAATATTCGGACTTCTCGGCGGGGTTATACGTGGTTTATACGTGTAAAAATGCATGTGAATTCAATCCCGGCTATGGAACGAAATATAAAAATTTGATAATATGGACTTCTTAGCTGTCTATACGTGTTTATATGTGTAAAAATGTATTTGAATTCAACCCCACACTATGGAACGAAATCTAAAATTTGAAATTTGAACTTCTAAGCCGGTTTATACGTGTTTGTGGTGTTAAAAATGCATGTGAACTTCAATCCCCCCCGGTATGGGACTAAATCTAAAAATTTGAAAATTTGGATTCTAAGCGGTTATACGTGTTTATACGTGATAAATGCATGTGAATTCAATCCACACGGCTATGGAACGAAATCTAAAAATTTGAAAATGTGGACTTCTTACTGGTTTATACTGTTGTACGTGTAAAATATCATTAGAATTCAATCCCCCCGGCGATGTAACGAAATCTAAAAATTTTTAAATTTGGACTTCTACCCGGTTTATACGTGTATCTACGGTGTAAAAATGCATGTGAATTGTATCCCCCCGGCTATGGAACGAAATCTAAAAATTGAATATTCGGACTTTCTCGCCGGTTTATACGTGTTTATACGTGTAAAATGCATGTGAATTCAATCCCGCTATGGAAAAAACTAAAATTTCAAAAAATTTGAACTTCTAAGCCGGTTATACGTGTCTATACGTGTAAAATGCATGTAATTGTATCCCCCGACTAGAGAACGAATTTTAAAAATTTGAAAATTTTGACTTCTTAGCTGGTTTATACGTGATTGTACGTGTAAATATCATTAGAATTCATTCCCCCGCGATGTAACGAATCTAATAATTTGTAATTTGGACTTCTAAGTCGGTTTATACGTGTATATACGTGTAAAATGCATGTGAATTCTATCCCCCCCGATATGGAACGAAATCTAAAAATTTGAAAATTCGGACTTTTTAGCCGGTTTACACGTGTTTATTGTGTAAAAATGTATTGAATTCAACCCCGGCTATGAAAACAAATCTAAAAATTGAAAATTTGGACTTCTAAGCCTGTTTATTCGTGTTTATACGTGGAAAAATGCATGTGAATTCAATCCCCCCGGCTATGGAACGAATCTCAAAATTTGAAAATTCGAACTTCTTAGCCTGTCTATACGTGTTTATATTGTAAAAGTATTTGAATTCCACCCCAACTATGGAACGAAATCTAAATTTGAAAATTTGAACTTCTAAGCCGGTTTATACGTGTTTGTCTGTGTAAAAATGCATGGGAATTCAATCCCCCCGTATTGGGCGAAACTAAAATTTGAAAATTGGACTTCTAAGCCGGTTTATACGTGTTTATACGTGATAAATGCATGTGAATTCAATCCCCCGGCTATGGAACCGAAATCTAAAAATTTGAAAATTTGGACTTCTTAGCTGTTTATACGTGTTTGTACGTGTAAAATATCATTAGAATTCAATCCCCCCGGCGATGTAACGAATCTAAAAATTTTAAAATTCGGACTTCTTAGCCTGTCTATACGTGTTTATATGTGTAAAATGATTTGAATTCAACCCAACTATGGAACGAAATCTAAAAATTTGAAAATTTGAACTTCAACCTTATACGTGTTTGTGTGGTAAAAATGCATGTGAATTCAATCCCCCCGGTATTGGGCGAAATCTAAAATTTGAAATTTGGACTTCTAAACCGGTTTCTACGTGTTTCTACGTGATAAATGCATGTGAATTCAATCCCCCGGCTATGGAACGAAATCTAAAAATTGAAAATTTGGACTTCTTAGCTGGTTTATACGTGTTTGTACGTGTAAAATATCATTAGAATTCAATCCCCCCGGCGATGTAACGAAATCTAAAATTTTAAAATTCGGACTTCTTAGCCTGTCTATACGTGTTTATATGTGTAAAATGTATTTGAATTCAACAAACCCAACTATGGACACGAAACTAAAAATTTGAAAATTTGAACTTCTAAGCCGGTTATACGTGTTGTATGTGTAAAAATGCATGTGAATTCAATCCCCCCGTATTGGGCGAAATCTAAAAATTGAAAATTTGGACTTCTAAACGGTTTATACGTGTGTATACGTGATCAAGGCATGTGAATTCAATCCCCCGGCTATGGAACGAAATCTAAAAATTTGAAAATTTGGACTTCTTAGCTGGTTTATACGGAGGGTACGTGTAAAATATCATTAGAATTCATTTCCCCGGCGATGTAACGAAATCTAATAATTTGCTAATTTGGACTTCTAAGTCGGTTTATACGTATATACGTGTTAAAAATGCATGGGAATCTATCCCCCCGGATATGGAACGAAATCTAAAAATTTGAAAATTTGGACTTTTTAGCGGTTTACACGTGTTTATATGTGTAAACAGTATTTGAATTCAACCCGCTATGAAACAAAATCTAAAAATTGACAAATTTGGACTTCTAAGCCTGTTTATCGTTGTGTATACGTGTAAAATGCATGGGATATTGTAGCCCCCGGCTATGGAACGAATATAAAAATTTGAACTATTGGACCTTCTCGGCCGGGTTACCGTGTTTATACGTGTAAAATGCATGTGATTCAATCCCGGTATGGAACGAAATATAAAAATTGATAATATGGACTTCTTAGCCTGTCTATACGTGTTTATATGGGTTAAAAATGTATTTGAATTCAACGGCTATGAAACGAATTTACAAATTTGAAAATTTGGACTTCTTAGCTGGTTTATACGTGATTGTACGTGTAAAATATCATTAGAATCATTCCCCCGGCGATTGTAACGAAATCTAATAATTTGATAATTTGGACTTCTAAGTCGGTTTGTACGTGTATATACGTGTAAAAATGCATGTGAATTCTATCCCCCCGGCTATGGAACGAAATCTAAAAATTTGAAAAATTCGGACTTTTTAGCCGGTTTACACGTGTTTATATGTGTAAAAATTGTACTTTAATTCTACCCTGGCTATGGAACGAAATCTAAAAATTTGAAAATTTTGACTTCTAAGCCTGTTTACTACGTGTTTATACATGTAAAAATGCATGTGAATTCAATCCCCCCCGGCTATGGAACGAAATCTAAAATTTGAAAATTTGGCCTTCTTACTGGTTTATACGTGTTTGTACGTGTAAAATATTCATTTGAAATTCAATCCCCCGGCGATGTAACGAAATCTAAAAATTTTAAAATTCGGACTTCTTAGCCTGTCTATACGTGTTTATATTGTGTAAAAATGTATTTGAATTCAACCCCAACTATGGAACGAAATCTAAAAATTTGAAAATTTGAACTTCTAAGCCGGTTTATACGTGTTTGGTGTTGTAAAATGCATGTGAATTCCAATCCCCCCGGTATTGGACTAAATCTAAAAATTTGAAAATTTGGACTTCTAAGCCGGTTTATACGTGTTTATACGTGATAAATGCATGTGAATTCAATCCCCCCGGCTATGGAACGAAATCTAAAAATTTGAAAATGTGGACTTCTTACCTGGTTTATACGTGTTTGTACGTGTAAAATATCATTAGAATTCAATCCCCCCGGCGATGTAACGAAATCTAAAAATTTTTAAATTTGGACTTCTACGCCGGTTTATACGTGTATATACGTGTAAAAATGCATGTGAATTGTATCCCCCCGGCTATGGAACGAAATCTAAAAATTTGAATATTCGGACTTCTCGGCCGGTTTATACGTGTTTATACGTGTAAAAATGCATGTGAATTCAATCCCGGCTATGGAACGAAAACTAAAAATTTCAAAAATTTGAACTTCTAAGCCGGTTTATACGTGTATATACGTGTAAAAATGCATGTGAATTGTATCCCCCCGACTATAGAACGAATTTTAAAATTTGAAATTTGGACTTCTTAGCTGGTTTATACGTGATTGTACGTGTAAAATATCATTAGAATCATTCCCCCGGCGATTGTAACGAAATCTAATAATTTGATAATTTGGACTTCTAAGTCGGGTTTATACGTGTATATACGTGTTAAAAATGCATGTGAATTCTATCCCCCCCGGATATGGAACGAAATCTAAAAATTTGAAAATTCGGACTTTTTAGCCGGTTACACGTGTTTATATGTGTAAAAATGTATTTGAATTCAACCCCGGCTATGAAACAAAATCTAAAAATTGAAAATTTGGACTTCTAAGCCTGTTTATTCGTGTTTATACGTGAAAAAGGCATGTGAATTCAATCCCCCCGGCTATGGAACGAAATCTAAAAATTTGAAAATTCGAACTTCTTAGCCTGTCTATACGTGTTTATATGTGTAAAAATGTATTTGAATTCCACCCCAACTATGGAACGAAATCTGAAAGTTGAAAATTGAACTTCTAAGCGGTTTATACGTGTTGTATGTGTAAAAATGCATGGAATTCAGTCCCCCCGGTATGGGCGAATCTAAAATTTGAAAAATTTGGACTTCTAAGCCGGTTTATACGGTTATACGTGATAAATGCATGTGAATCATCCCCCGGCTTATGGAACGAAATCTAAAAATTTGAAAATTTGGACCTTCTTAGCTTGGTTTATACGTGTTTGTACGTGTAAATATCATTAGAATTCATCCCCCGCGCGCCCCATGTAACGAAATCTAAAAATTTAAAATTCGGACTTCTAGCCTGTCTATACGTGTTTATATGTGTAAAAATGTATTTGAAGTTCAACCCCAACTATGGAACGAAATCTAAAATTTGAAAATTTGAACTTCTAAGCCGGTTTATACGTGTGTATGTGTAAAAATGCATGTGAATTCAATCCCCCCGGTATTGGGCGAAATCTAAAAATTTGAAAATTTGGACTTCTAAACCGGTTTATACGTGTTTATACGTGATAAATGCATGTGAATTCAATCCCCCCGGCTATGGAACGAAATCTAAAAATTTGAAAATTTGGACTTCTTAGCTGGTTTATACGTGATTGTACGTGTAAAATATCATTAGAATTCATTCCCCCGGCGATGTAACGAAATCTAATAATTTGATAATTTGGACTTCTAAGTCGGTTTATACGTGTATATACGTGTAAAAATGCATGTGAATTCTATCCCCCCGGATATGGAACGAAATCTAAAAATTTGAAAATTCGGACTTTTTAGCCGGTTTACACGTGTTTATATGTGTAAAAATGTATTTGAATTCAACCCCGGCTATGAAACAAAATCTAAAAATTTGAAAATTTGGACTTCTAAGCCTGTTTATTCGTGTTTATACGTGTAAAAATGCATGTGAATTGTATCCCCCCGGCTATGGAACGAAATCTAAAAATTTGAATATTCGGACTTCTCGGCCGGGTTATACGTGTTTATACGTGTAAAAATGCATGTGAATTCAATCCCGGCTATGGAACGAAATATAAAAATTTGATAATATGGACTTCTTAGCCTGTCTATACGTGTTTATATGTGTAAAAATGTATTTGAATTCAACCCCGGCTATGAAACGAATTTTAAAAATTTGAAAATTTGGACTTCTTAGCTGGTTTATACGTGATTGTACGTGTAAAATATCATTAGAATTCATTCCCCCGGCGATGTAACGAAATCTAATAATTTGATAATTTGGACTTCTAAGTCGGTTTGTACGTGTATATACGTGTAAAAATGCATGTGAATTCTATCCCCCCGGCTATGGAACGAAATCTAAAAATTTGAAAATTCGGACTTTTTAGCCGGTTTACACGTGTTTATATGTGTAAAAATGTACTTTAATTCTACCCTGGCTATGGAACGAAATCTAAAAATTTGAAAATTTTGACTTCTAAGCCTGTTTATACGTGTTTATACATGTAAAAATGCATGTGAATTCAATCCCCCCGGCTATGGAACGAAATCTAAAAATTTGAAAATTTGGCCTTCTTAACTGGTTTATACGTGTTTGTACGTGTAAAATATCATTTGAATTCAATCCCCCGGCGATGTAACGAAATCTAAAAATTTTAAAATTCGGACTTCTTAGCCTGTCTATACGTGTTTATATGTGTAAAAATGTATTGAATTCAACCCCAACTATGGAACGAAATCTAAAAATTTGAAAAATTTGAACTTCTAAGCCGGTTTATACGTGTTTGTGTGTGTAAAAATGCATGTGAATTCAATCCCTCCCCGGTATTGGACTAAATCTAAAAATTTGAAAATTTGGACTTCTAAGCCGGTTTATACGTGTTTATACGTGATAAATGCATGTGAATTCAATCCCCCCGGCTATGGAACGAAATCTAAAAATTTGAAATGTGGACTTCTTAGCCGGTTTATACGTGTTTGTACGTGTAAAATATCATTAGAATTCAATCCCCCCGGCGATGTAACGAAATCTAAAAATTTGAAAAAATGGACTTCTTAGCCTGTCTATACGTGTTTATATTTGTAAAAATGTATTTGAATTCAACCCCGGCTATGGAACGAAATCTAAAAATTTGAAAATTTTGACTTCTAAGCCTGTTTATACGTGTTTATACGTGAAAAATGCATGTGAATTGTATCCCCCCGGCTATGGAACGAAATCTAAAAATTTGAAAATTAGGATTTTTAGCCGGTTTACACGTGTTTATATGTGTAAAAATGTATTTGAATTCAACCCCGGCTATGGAACGATATCTAAAAATTTGAAAATTTGGACTTCTAAGCCTGTTTATACGTGTTTATACGTGAAAAATGCATGGGAATTCAATCCCCCCGGCTATGGAACGAAATCTAAAAATTTGAAAATTCGGAATTCTTGGCTGGTTTATACGTGTAAAAATGCACGTGAATTCAATCCCCCCGGCTATAAAACGAAATCTAAACACTTTGAAAATTCGGACTTCTTAGCCGGTTTATACGTGTTTATATGTGTAAAAATGCATGTGAATTCAATCCCCCCGACTATAGAACGAAATCTAACAATTTGAAAATTTGGACTTCTTAGCTCGTTTATACGTGTTTGTACGTGTAAAATATCATTAGAATTCAATCCCCCCGCTATAGAACGAAATCTAAAAATTTGAAAATTTGGACTTCTAAGCCGGTTATACGTGATTGTACGTGTAAAAATGCATGAAAATTCAATCCCTCCGGCTATGGAACGAAATCTAAAAATTTAACAATTCGGACTTCTAAGTCGGTTTATACGTATTGTACGTGTAATAATGCATGTGAATTCAATCCCCCCGGCTATGGAACGAAATCTAAAAATTTGAAAATTTGGACTTCTTAGCTGGTTTATACGTGTTTGTACGTGTAAAAAATATCATTAGAATTCAATCCCCCCGGCGATGTAACGAAATCTAAAAATTTTAAAATTTGGACTTCTAAGCCTGTCTATACGTGTTTATACGTGTAAAAATGCATGTGAATTCAATCCCCCCGGCTATGGAACGAAATATAAAATTTGAAAATATGGACTTCTTAGCCTGTCTATACGTGTTTATATGTGTAAAATGTATTTGAATTCAACCCCGGCTATGAAACGAAATCTAAAAATTTGAAAATTTGGACTTCTTAGCCTGTTTATTCGTGTTTATACGTGAAAAATGCATGTGAATTCAATCCCCCCGGCTATGGAACGAAATCTAAAAATTTGAAAATTCGGACTTCTTAGCCTGTCTATACGTGTTTATATGTGTAAAAATGTATTTGAATTCCACCCCAACTATGGAACGAAATCTAAAAATTTGAAAATTTGAACTTCTAAGCCGGTTTATACGTGTTTGTATGTGTAAAAATGCATGTGAATTCAATCCCCCCGGTATTGGGCGAAATCTAAAAATTTGAAAATTTGGACTTCTAAGCCTGTCTATACGTGTTTATACGTGTAAAAATGCATGTGAATTCAATCCCCCCGGCTATGGAACGAAATATAAAAATTTGAAAATATGGACTTCTTAGCCTGTCTATACGTGTTTATATGTGTAAAAATGTATTTGAATTCAACCCCGGCTATGAAACGAAATCTAAAAATTTGAAAATTTGGACTTCTTAGCCTGTTTATTCGTGTTTATACGTGAAAAATGCATGTGAATTCAATCCCCCCGGCTATGGAACTAATCTAAAAATTTGAAAATTCGGACTTCTTAGCCTGTCTATACGTGTTTATATGTGTAAAAATGTATTTGAATTCCACCCCAACTATGGAACGAAATCTAAAAATTTGAAAATTTGAACTTCTAAGCCGGTTTATACGTGTTTCTACGTGTAAAAATGCATGTGAATTGTATCCCCCCGGCTATGGAACGAAATCTAAAAATTTGAATATTCGGACTTCTAAGCCTGTCTATACGTGTTTATACGTGTAAAAATGCATGTGAATTCAATCCCCCCGGCTATGGAACGAAATATAAAAATTTGAAAATATGGACTTCTTAGCCTGTCTATACGTGTTTATATGTGTAAAAATGTATTTGAATTCAACCCCGGCTATGAAACGAAATCTAAAAATTTGAAAATTTGGACTTCTTAGCCTGTTTATTCGTGTTTATACGTGAAAAATGCATGTGAATTCAATCCCCCCGGCTATGGAACGAAATCTAAAAATTTGAAAATTCGGACTTCTTAGCCTGTCTATACGTGTTTATATGTGTAAAAATGTATTTGAATTCCACCCCAACTATGGAACGAAATCTAAAAATTTGAAAATTTGAACTTCTAAGCCGGTTTATACGTGTTTGTATGTGTAAAAATGCATGTGAATTCAATCCCCCCGGTATTGGGCGAAATCTAAAAATTTGAATATTCGGACTTCTAAGCCTGTCTATACGTGTTTATACGTGTAAAAATGCATGTGAATTCAATCCCCCCCGGCTATGGAACGAAATATAAAAATTTGAAAATATGGACTTCTTAGCCTGTCTATACGTGTTTATATGTGTAAAAATGTATTTGAATTCAACCCCGGCTATGAAACGAAATCTAAAAATTTGAAAATTTGGACTTCTTAGCCTGTTTATTCGTGTTTATACGTGAAAAATGCATGTGAATTCAATCCCCCCGGCTATGGAACGAAATCTAAAAATTTGAAAATTCGGACTTCTTAGCCTGTCTATACGTGTTTATATGTGTAAAAATGTATTTGAATTCCACCCCAACTATGGAACGAAATCTAAAAATTTGAAAATTTGAACTTCTAAGCCGGTTTATACGTGTTTGTATGTGTAAAAATGCATGTGAATTCAATCCCCCCGGTATTGGGCGAAATCTAAAAATTTGAAAATTTGGACTTCTAAGCCGGTTTATACGTGTTTCTACGTGATAAATGCATGTGAATTCAATCCCCCCGGCTATGGAACGAAATCTAAAAATTTGAAAATTTGGACTTTTTAGCTGGTTTATACGTGTTTGTACGTGTAAAATATCATTAGAATTCAATCCCCCCGGCGATGTAACGAAATCTAAAAATTTTAAAATTCGGACTTCTTAGCCTGTCTATACGTGTTTATATGTGTAAAAATGTATTTGAATTCAACCCCAACTATGGAACGAAATCTAAAAATTTGAAAATTTGAACTTCTAAGCCGGTTTATACGTGTTTGTGTGTGTAAAAATGCATGTGAATTCAATCCCCCCGGTATTGGACTAAATCTAAAAATTTGAAAATTTGGACTTCTAAGCCGGTTTATACGTGTTTATACGTGATAAATGCATGTGAATTCAATCCCCCCGGCTATGGAACGAAATCTAAAAATTTGAAAATGTGGACTTCTTAGCTGGTTTATACGTGTTTGTACGTGTAAAATATCATTAGAATTCAATCCCCCCGGCGATGTAACGAAATCTAAAAATTTGAAAAAATGGACTTCTTAGCCTGTCTATACGTGTTTATATTTGTAAAAATGTATTTGAATTCAACCCCGGCTATGGAACGAAATCTAAAAATTTGAAAATTTTGACTTCTAAGCCTGTTGATACGTGTTTATACGTGAAAAATGCATGTGAATTGTATCCCCCCGGCTATGGAACGAAATCTAAAAATTTGAAAATTAGGATTTTTAGCCGGTTTACACGTGTTTATATGTGTAAAAATGTATTTGAATTCAACCCCGGCTATGGAACGATATCTAAAAATTTGAAAATTTGGACTTCTAAGCCTGTTTATACGTGTTTATACGTGAAAAATGCATGGGAATTCAATCCCCCCGGCTATGGAACGAAATCTAAAAATTTGAAAATTCGGAATTCTTGGCTGGTTTATACGTGTAAAAATGCACGTGAATTCAATCCCCCCGGCTATGAAACGAAATCTAAACACTTTGAAAATTCGGACTTCTTAGCCGGTTTAAACGTGTTTATATGTGTAAAAATGCATGTGAATTCAATCCCCCCGACTATAGAACGAAATCTAACAATTTGAAAATTTGGACTTCTTAGCTCGTTTATACGTGTTTGTACGTGTAAAATATCATTAGAATTCAATCCCCCCGCTATAGAACGAAATCTAAAAATTTGAAAATTTGGACTTCTAAGCCGGTTATACGTGATTGTACGTGTAAAAATGCATGAAAATTCAATCCCCCCGGCTATGGAACGAAATCTAAAAATTTAACAATTCGGACTTCTAAGTCGGTTTATACGTATTGTACGTGTAATAATGCATGTGAATTCAATCCCCCCGGCTATGGAACGAAATCTAAAAATTTGAAAATTTGGACTTCTTAGCTGGTTTATACGTGTTTGTACGTGTAAAAAACATCATTAGAATTCAATCCCCCCGGCGATGTAACGAAATCTAAAAATTTTAAAATTTGGACTTCTAAGCCGGTTTATACGTGTATATACGTGTAAAAATGCATGTGAATTGTATCCCCCCGGCTATGGAACGAAATCTAAAAATTTGAATATTCGGACTTCTAAGCCTGTCTATACGTGTTTATACGTGTAAAAATGCATGTGAATTCAATCCCCCCGGCTATGGAACGAAATATAAAAATTTGAAAATATGGACTTCTTAGCCTGTCTATACGTGTTTATATGTGTAAAAATGTATTTGAATTCAACCCCGGCTATGAAACGAAATCTAAAAATTTGAAAATTTGGACTTCTTAGCCTGTTTATTCGTGTTTATACGTGAAAAATGCATGTGAATTCATCCCCCCGGCTATGGAACGAAATCTAAAAAATTGAAAATTCGGACTTCTTAGCCTGTCTATACGTGTTTATATGTGTAAAAATGTATTTGAATTCCACCCCAACTATGGAACGAAATCTAAAAATTTGAAAATTTGAACTTCTAAGCCGGTTTATACGTGTTTGTATGTGTAAAAATGCATGTGAATTCAATCCCCCGGTATTGGGCGAAATCTAAAAATTTGAAAATTTGGACTTCTAAGCCGGTTTATACGTGTTTCTACGTGATAATGCATGTGAATTCAATCCCCCCGGCTATGGAACGAAATCTAAAAATTTGAAAATTTGGACTTTTTAGCTGGTTTATACGTGTTTGTACGTGTAAAATATCATTAGAATTCAATCCCCCCCGGCGATGAAACGAAATCTAAAAATTTTAAAATTCGGACTTCTTAGCCTGTCTATACGTGTTTATATGTGTAAAATGTATTTGAATTCAACCCCAACTATGGAACGAAATCTAAAAATTTGAAAATTTGGACTTCTTAGCTGGTTTATACGTGTTTGTACGTGTAAAAAATATCATTAGAATTCAATCCCCCCGGTATTGGACTAAATCTAAAAATTTGAAAATTTGGACTTCTAAGCCGGTTTATACGTGTTTATACGTGATAATGCATGTGAATTCAATCCCCCCGGCTATGGAAACGAAATCTAAAAATTTGAAAATGTGGACTTCTTAGCTGGTTTATACGTGTTTGTACGTGTAAAATATCATTAGAATTCAATTCCCCCGGCGATGTAGCGAAATCTAAAAATTTTAAATTTGGACTTCTACGCCGGTTTATACGTGTATATACGTGTAAAAATGCATGTGAATTGTATCCCCCCGGCTATGGAACGAAATCTAAAAATTTGAATATTCGGACTTCTCGGCCGGTTTATACCGTGTTTATACGTGTAAAAATGCATGTGAATTCAATCCCGGCTATGGAACGAAAACTAAAAATTTGAAAATTTGAACTTCTAAGCCGGTTTATACGTGTATATACGTGTAAAAATGCATGTGAATTGTATCCCCCCGACTATAGAACGAATTTTAAAAAATTTGAAAATTTGGACTTCTTAGCTGGTTTATACGTGATTGTACGTGTAAAATATCATTAGAATTCAGTCCCCCGGCGATGTAACGAAATCTAATAATTTGATAATTTGGACTTCTAAGTCGGTTTATACGTGTTTGTACGTGTAAAATATCATTAGAATTCAATCCCCCCGCGATGTAACGAAATCTAAAAATTTTAAATTCGGACTTCTTAGCCTGTCTATACGTGTTTATATGTGTAAAAATGTATTTGATTCAACCCCAACTATGGAACGAAATCTAAAATTTGAAAATTTGGACTTCTTAGCTGGTTTATACGTGTTTGTACGTGTAAAAATATCATTAGAATTCAATCCCCCCGGTATTGGACTAAATCTAAAAATTTGAAAATTTGGACTTCTAAGCCGGTTTATACGTGTTTATACGTGATAAATGCATGTGAATTCAATCCCCCCGGCTATGGAACGAAATCTAAAAATTTGAAAATGTGGACTTCTTAGCTGGTTTATACGTGTTTGTACGTGTAAAATATCATTAGAATTCATTCCCCCGGCGATGTAACGAAATCTAATAATTTGATAATTTGGACTTCTAAGTCGGTTTATACGTGTATATACGTGTAAAAATGCATGTGAATTCTATCCCCCCGGATATGGAACGAAATCTAAAAATTTGAAAATTCGGACTTTTTAGCCGGTTTACACGTGTTTATATGTGTAAAAATGTATTTGAATTCAACCCCGGCTATGAAACGAAATCTAAAAATTTGAAAATTTGGACTTCTAAGCCTGTTTATTCGTGTTTATACGTGAAAAATGCATGTGAATTCAATCCCTCCGGCTATGGAACGAAATCTAAAAATTTGAAAATTCGAACTTCTTAGCCTGTCTATACGTGTTTATATGTGTAAAATGTATTTGAATTCCACCCCCAACTATGGAACGAAATCTGAAAATTTGAAAATTTGAACTTCTAAGCCGGTTTATACGTGTTTGTATGTGTAAAATGCATGTGAATTCAATCCCCCCGGTATTGGGCGAAATCTAAAAATTTGAAAATTTGGACTTCTAAGCCGGTTTATACGTGTTTATACGTGATAAATGTATGTGAATTCAATCCCCCCGGCTATGGAACGAAATCTAATAATTTGAAAATTTGGACTTCTTAGCTGGTTTATACGTGTTTGTACGTGTAAAATATCATTAGAATTCAATCCCCCCGGCGATGTAACGAAATCTAAAATTTTAAAATTCGGACTTCTTAGCCTGTCTATACGTGTTTATATGTGTAAAAATGTATTTGAATTCAACCCAAACTATGGAACGAAATCTAAAAATTTGAAAATTTGAACTTCTAAGCCGGTTTATACGTGTTTGTATGTGTAAAAATGCATGTGAATTCAATCCCCCCGGTATTGGACTAAATCTAAAAATTTGAAAATTTGGACTTCTAAACCGGTTTATACGTGTTTATACGTGATAAATGCATGTGAATTCAATCCCCCCGGCTATGGAACGAAATCTAAAAATTTGAAAATGTGGACTTCTTAGCTGGTTTATACGTGTTTGTACGTGTAAAATATCATTAGAATTCAATTCCCCCCGGCGATGTAACGAAATCTAAAAATTTTAAAATTTGGACTTCTACGCCGGTTTAACGTGTATATACGTGTAAAAATGCATGTGAATTGTATCCCCCCGGCTATGGAACGAAATCTAAAATTTGAATATTCGGACTTCTCTGCCGGGTTATACGTGTTTATACGTGTAAAAATGCATGTGAATTCAATCCCGGCTATGGAACGAAAACTAAAAATTTGAAAATTTGAACTTCTAAGCCGGTTTATACGTGTATATACGTGTAAAAATGCATGTGAATTGTATCCCCCCGACTATAGAACGAATTTAAAAATTTGAAAATTTGGACTTCTTAGCTGGTTTATACGTGATTGTACGTGTAAAATATCATTAGAATTCATTCCCCCGGCGATGTACGAAATCTAATAATTTGATAATTTGGACTTCTAATCGGTTTATACTGTATTACGTGTAAAAATGCATGTGAATTCTATCCCCCGGCTATGGAACGAAATCTAAAAATTTGAAAATTCGGACTTTTTAGCCGGTTTACACGTGTTTATATGTGTAAAAATGTATTTGAATTCAACCCCGGCTATGGAACGAAATCTAAAAATTTGAAAATTTTGACTTCTAAGCCTGTTTATACGTGTTTATACATGTAAAAATGCATGTGAATTGTATCCCCCCGGCTATGGAACGAAATCTAAAATTTGAAAATTCGGACTTTTTAGCCGGTTTTACGTGTTTATACGTGTAAAAATGCATATGAATTCAATCCCCCCGGCTATGGAACGAAATATAAAAATTTGAAAAAATGGACTTCTTAGCCTGTCTATACGTGTTTATATGTGTAAAAATGTATTTGAATTCAACCCCGGCTATGGAACGAAATCTAAAAATTTGAAAATTTTGACTTCTAAGCCTGTTTATACGTGTTTATACATGTAAAAATGCATGTGAATTGCATCCCCCCGGCTATGGAACGAAATCTAAAAATTTGAAAATTAGGACTTTTTAGCCGGTTTACACGTGTTTATATGTGTAAAAATGTATTTGAATTCAACCCCGGCTATGGAACGATATCTAAAAATTTGAAAATTTGGACTTCTAAGCTTGTTTATACGTGTTTTTCGTGAAAAATGCATGTGAATTCAATCCCCCGGCTATGGAACGAAATCTAAAAATTTGCAAATTCGGACTTCTTGGCTGGTTTATACGTGTAAAAATGCACGTGAATTCAATCCCCCGGCTATGAAACGAAATCTAAACACTTTGAAAATTCGACTTCTTAGCCGGTTTATACGTGATTATATGTGTAAAAATGCATGTGAATTCAATCCCCCCGACTATAGAACGAAATCTAACAATTTGAAAATTTGGACTTCTTAGCTCGTTTATACGTGTTTGTACGTGTAAAATATCATTAGAATTCAATCCCCCCGCTATAGAACGAAATCTAAAATTTGAAAATTTGGACTTCTAAGCCGGTTATACGTGATTGTACTGTAAAAATGCATGTAAATTCAATCCCCCCGGCTATGGAACGAAATCTAAAAATTTAACAATTCGGACTTCTAAGTCGTTTTTACGTATTGTAGCGTGTAATAATGCATGTGAGTCAATCCCCCCGGCTGTGGACGAAATCTAAAAATTTGAAAATTTGGACTTCTAAGCCTGTTTATTCGTGTTTATACTTGAAAAAAATGCATGTGAATTCAATCCCCCGGCTATGGAACGAAATCTAAAAATTTGAAAATTCGGGACTTCTTAGCCTGTCTATACGTGTTATATGTGTAAAAAAATGTATTTGAATTCCACCCCAACTATGGAACGAATCTAAAAATTTGAAAATTTGAACTTCTAGCCGGTTTATACGTTTGTATGTGTAAAAATGCATGTGAATTCAATCCCCCCGGTATTGGACGAAATCTAAAAATTTGGACGTCTAAGCCGGTTTATACGTGTTTATACGTGATAAATGCATGTGAATTCAATCCCCCGGCTATGGAACGAAATCTAAAATTTGAAAATGTGGACTTCTTAGCTGGTTTATACGTGTTTGTACGTGTAAAATATCATTAGAATTCAATCCCCCCCGGCGATGTAACGAAATCTAAAATTTTAAAATTCGGACTTCTTAGCCGGTCTATACGTGTTATATACGTGTAAAAATTAATGTGAATTGTCATCCCCCAGCTATGGAACGAAATCTAAAAATTTGAATATTCTGAACTTCTAGCCGGTTATACGTGTTTGTACTGTTAAAAATGCATGTGAATTCATCCCCGGTATGGACGAAAATCTAAAAATTTGAAAATTTGGAACTTCTAAGCCGGTTTATACGTGTATTATACGTGTATAAATGCATGTGAATTGTCAATCCCCCCGGACTATGGAACGAATCTTAAAAATTTGAAAATGTGGACTTCTTAGCTGGTTTATACGTGATTGTACGTGTAAATATCATTAGAATTCATTCCCCCGATGTAACGAAATCTAAAAATTTGATAATTTGGACTTCTAAGTCGGTTTATACGTGTATATACGTGTATAAATGCATTTGAATTGTATCCCCCCGGCTATGGAACGAATCTAAAATTTGAAAATTCGGACTTTTTAGCCGGTTTATACGTGTTTATACGTGTAAAAATGCATATGAATTCAATCCCCCGGCTATGGAACGAAATATAAAATTTGAAAAAATGGACTTCTTAGCCTGTCTATACGTGTTTATATTTGTAAAATGTATTTGAATTCAACCCCGGCTATGGAACGAATCTAAAATTTGAAAATTTTGACTTCTAAGCCTGTTTATACGTGTTTATACGTGAAAAATGCATGTGAATTGTATCCCCCCGGCTATGGAACGAAATCTAAAAATTTGAAATTAGGATTTTCCGGTTTACACGTGTTTATATGTGTAAAAATGTATTTGAATTCAACCCCGGCTATGGAACGAAATCTAAAAATTTGAAAATTTTGACTTCTAAGCCTGTTTATACGTGTTTATACATGTAAAAATGCATGTGAATTGTATCCCCCCGGCTATGGAACGAAATCTAAAAATTTGAAAATTTGGACTTCTTAGCTGGTTTATACGTGTTTGTACGTGTAAAATATCATTAGAATTCAATCCCCCGGCGATGTAACGAAATCTAAAAATTTTAAAATTCGGACTTCTTAGCCGGTTTATACGTGTTTATATGTGTAAAAATGCATGTGAATTCAATCCCCCCGACTATAGAACGAAATCTAACAATTTGAAAATTTGGACTTCTTAGCTCGTTTATACGTGTTTGTACGTGTAAAATATCATTAGAATTCAATCCCCCCGCTATAGAACGAAATCTAAAAATTTGAAAATTTGGACTTCTAAGCCGGTTATACGTGATTGTACGTGTAAAAATGCATGTAAATTCAATCCCCCCGGCTATGGAACGAAATCTAAAAATTTAACAATTCGGACTTCTAAGTCGGTTTATACGTATTGTACGTGTAATAATGCATGTGAAGTCAATCCCCCCGGCTGTGGAACGAAATCTAAAAATTTGAAAATTTGGACTTCTAAGCCTGTTTATTCGTGTTTATACGTGAAAAATGCATGTGAATTCAATCCCCCGGCTATGGAACGAAATCTAAAAATTTGAAAATTCGGACTTCTTAGCCTGTCTATACGTGTTTATATGTGTAAAAATGTATTTGAATTCCACCCCAACTATGGAACGAAATCTAAAAATTTGAAAATTTGAACTTCTAAGCCGGTTTATACGTGTTTGTATGTGTAAAATGCATGTGAATTCAATCCCCCCGGTATTGGACGAAATCTAAAAATTTGGACTTCTAAGCCGGTTTTATACGTGTTTATACGTGATAAATGCATGTGAATCAATCCCCCCGGCTATGGAACGAAATCTAAAAATTTGAAAATGTGGACTTCTTAGCTGGTTTATACGTGTTTGTACGTGTAAAATATCATTAGAATTCAACCCCCCCGGCGATGTAACGAAATCTAAAAATTTTAAATTCGGACTTCTTAGCCTGTCTATACGTGTTTATATGTGTAAAATGTATTTGAATTCCCACCCCAACTATGGAACGAAATCTAAAAATTTGAAAATTTGAACTTCTAAGCCGGTTTATACGTGTTTGTATGTGTAAAAATGCATGTGAATTCAATCCCCCCGGTATTGGACGAAATCTAAAAATTTGAAAATTTGGACTTCTAAGCGGTTTATACGTGTTTATACGTGATAAATGCATGTGAATTCAATCCCCCCGGCTATGGAACGAAATCTAAAAAATTTGAAAATGTGGACTTCTTAGCTGGTTTATACGTGTTTGTACGTGTAAAATATCATTAGATTTCAATCCCCCCGGCGATGTAACGAAATCTAAAAATTTTAAAATTTGGACTTCTAAGCCGGTTTATACGGGTATATACGTGTAAAAATGCATGTGAATTGTATCCCCCCGGCTATGGAACGAAATCTAGAAATTTGAATATTCGGACTTCTAAGTCGGTTTATACGTATTTATATGTGTAAAAATGTATTTGAATTCAACCCCAACTATGGAACGAAATCTAAAAATTTGAAAATTTGAACTTCTAAGCCGGTTTATACGTGTTTATACGTGTAAAAATGCATGTGAATTCAATCCCGGCTATGGAACGAAATCTAAAAATTTGAAAATTTGAACTTCTAAGCCGGTTTATACGTGTATATACGTGTAAAAATGCATGTGAATTGTATCCCCCCGACTATACAACGAATTTTAAAAATTTGAAAATTTGGACTTCTTAGCTGGTTTATACGTGATTGTACGTGTTAAAATATCATTAGAATTCATTCCCCCGGCGATGTAACGAAATCTAAAAATTTGAAAATTAGGACTTTTTAGCCGGTTACACGTGTTTATATGTGTAAAAATGTATTTGAATTCAACCCCGGCTATAGAACGATATCTAAAAATTTGAAAATTTGGACTTCTAAGCCTGTTTATACGTGTTTATACGTGAAAAATGCATGTGAATTCAATCCCCCCGGCTATGGAACGAAATCTAAAATTTGAAAATTCGGACTTCTTGGCTGGTTTATATGTGTAAAAATGCACGTGAATTCAATCCCCCCGGCTATGAAATGAAATCTAAACACTTTGAAAATTCGGACTTCTTAGCCGGTTTATACGTGTTTATATGTGTAAAATGCATGTGAATTCAATCCCCCCGACTATAGAACGAAATCTAACAATTTGAAAATTTGGACTTCTTAGCTCGTTTATACGTGTTTGTACGTGTAAAATATTATTAGAATTCAATCCCCCCGCTATAGAACGAAATCTAAAAATTTGAAAATTTGGACTTCTAAGCCGGTTATACGTGTTTGTACGTGTAAAAATGCATGTAAATTCAATCCCCCCGGCTATGGAACGAAATCTAAAAATTTGAAAATTTTGACTTCTAAGCCTGTTTATACGTGTTTATACATGTAAGAATGCATGTGAATTGTATCCCCCCGGCTATGGAACGAAATCTAAAAATTTGAAAATTAGGACTTTTTAGCCGGTTTACACGTGTTTATATGTGTAAAAATGTATTTGAATTCAACCCCGGCTATGGAACGATATCTAAAAATTTGAAAATTTGGACTTCTAAGCCTGTTTATACGTGTTTATACGTGAAAAATGCATGTGAATTCAATCCCCCCGGCTATGGAACGAAATCTAAAAATTTGAAAATTTGGACTTCTTAGCTGGTTTATACGAGTAAAAATGCACGTGAATTCAATCCCCCCGGCTATGAAATGAAATCTAAACACTTTGAAAATTCGGACTTCTTAGCCGGTTTATACGTGTTTATATGTGTAAAAATGCATGTGAATTCAATCCCCCCGACTATAGAACGAAATCTAACAATTTGAAAATTTGGACTTCTTAGCTCGTTTATACCTGTTTGTACGTGTAAAATATCATTAGAATTCAATCCCCCCGCTATAGAACGAAATCTAAAAATTTGAAAATTTGGACTTCTAAGCCGGTTATACGTGTTTGTACGTGTAAAAATGCATGTAAATTCAATCCCCCCGGCTATGGAACGAAATCTAAAAATTTAACAATTCGGACTTCTAAGTCGGTTTATACGTATTGTACGTGTAATAATGCATGTGAATTCAATACACCCGGCTATGGCACGAAATCTAAAACTTTGAAAATTTGGACTTCTTAGCCTGTCTATACGTGTTTATATGTGTAAAAATGTATTTGAATTCAACCCCGGCTATGGAACGAAATCTAAAAATCTGAAAATTTGGACTTCTAAGCCTGTTTATACGTGTTTATACGTGAAAAATGCATGTGAATTTAATCCCCCCGGCTATGGAACGAAATCTAAAAATTTGAAAATTCGGACTTCTTAGCCTGTCTATACGTGTTTATATGTGTAAAAATGTATTTGAATTCAACCCCGGCTATGGAACGAAATCTAAAAATTTGAAAATTTGGACTTGTGGGCAATAGGCACACAGAGTGTTTACCGCAGTAACCACTAGTTGGCGCTTCACAGCTAGTGAGACGAGCGAGAGTCGAGAGCGAGTCAAGTCGGTCGCGTCGTAGCTTCCGACGCATGAGTCTGCAAGAGCGGACGATAGATTGTAACAATAAACTCTAATCATACTTATATCTCTGTCTAGCTATCATTGTACCTGTACCTCGAACTCCTGGTAACGCCGAGTGTGGCGGCGATACGATCAAGGCAACAGGCCCTGATCCCCACAACTGGTGACCCCGACTTAAGATCAGCGGTAGCGGCGTGGAAACGCACACCGAGCGGACGAGCCAGCGGCCGATACTCAGAACGACCGGTACGCAGCGTGCCGACCGCCATTTTGTGGATCCAACATCGGCGAGATACTGCCTACGCCGTAAAAGCTGAACTTCGAACACCACCAGGAAGTACATCGAGTACAACATTGCGATGGAGGTATATAACGTAAAAAGGGCGATCATGACTTAAAATTCGATCGACCCACCGAAGCAAGTAGCTGCGACGTATAACTTTCAATGTTATATCGTCATAGTGAAAACCGTTACCGTAGACGTAAAAACCGGTAACGCGAATTTAATTAAATCAATATAAAACGGACTCGCGAACGAAAACTTTGTTATATCAAAATTCGCGTATTATTGCATGCAGAAAATTTTCGGGACGGCTTCGACGGATGAAGTTGCCAAGTAGTAAAATTTTAATAATATTGAGAATGTTGAGAATTAACGTGTGTGCAGATAGTCCGGTATAGGCCGTAGCGTCGACCATTCAGCTAGGATCGGGATCCTGTTAGAGTGTGCTCAGTCGCAGACCGACGCACACGCGGAGTAGCGAAACGAAAAGAGGCGTTTACAGCCCAATGCTAGTGATGCTTCATCCGTGCAAAATTAGGAAAGCCGAGCTCGGGGGCGCGGGTAGTCGACTCAGGTCGTAGCCTGTGCCATGCAGCTAAGGTCGCGACCTTGTTATAGCGTGGTAACTGGCAGTTACTCGTAACCCGGAGTAAGGCCAATTAGCCAGCCAGGTTAGAGAGATTAGACGTAACTAGCGGGTGGCATGAGTAAAATTAGTGAAATTGCGAAGATTATGGTATCTGCGTATACCCGTAGGGCAAGCCTGTAAACTCATGCACACATTGAAAAAGCGTAGAAAAGAAGTAGGTTTCGTAGGTCAATACGAGTGGCCAAGATCAATAGCAAAATTAGGTAGAAATTCTTATCTGCGTAACGGCAAAATATTCAGAAAAATATGCCGACAATAGGAAACTCGGAAATTAACGAAATGGATACCGCGATGGAAAGGAGCCCGCGTAAACAAACCATAGAAATTTCCAAGGACGGGTTCTTAGAACTCAAAGCAGAAACCGAAAGCTTGAAACGTCTAATTAACGATCTAATCGCAACAGCAAGGGCAAACAACACGCAAAGTCGCGAACCTAACGTAAACAGAATTAATAACGGTAACCAACTAGGACCGAACGATGTAAACACAACGCGATACGAAAGAGTATTAGGTGATAATAACATGTTTACATTCAGACACAATAACACGGAACACGTACGCGGTTTTAATATCGACTCGGATTATAGTCGTCAGTCAAGGACAATAAATATTAAATTCCAAAACTTTTGGAGACATGATCCGGAGGCATGGTTCGCAATGTTAGAATCGTTATTTACGGAAAATAATATTATCGCGGACCAAACGAAGTATTGCAATTTATTAAAGAATATCGGAGACGATTTGATTCGGGAAAACCTCGATATACTTAAAGGTCTTCCCCCGGACAATAAATACAATACAATCAAAAAAGCAGTGTTAAGGAAATATACGGAGACGGAGGAACAGAGACTAAATAGACTGCTGACTGACACGCGACTTAACGACCGTAAACCGTCAACATTTTTCAACGAGTTAGTGAACGCGGCAGGGACTCTCATGCCAAGACAATCCGTGTTAAAAATATGGTCTAATAGACTGCCATCAGCAGTATTAGATAAGATCGAGGATATGTTATTTTTCGAGAGAGGACACAATACTCGACAAAGCCGACCTTGCACACGAAAGGATGCAGCGCGATATACGTCGTGTTAATTCGTTGGACGCAACATCCACACCGGACACTCCTTTATCGGATCCTCAAATAATGGCCCCGCGTACGAGTAAATCGCCCACGCGTAAGTCGAATCAGACGCGTGATAGGCGCGAGGCAGGGAACACGCGTAGTCGTAGCCGTAGCTACGAACGAAACCCGACATCGAGTGGCGGTCGAAGAAACGATAAAAGTAGATCGCCGAACCGTGTCTGGATTTGCGTGCATCACTTTAAGTATGGCGATAAAGCGTGATCTTGTTCACCAGGGTGCAAGTGGAAGGACAAAAAAGAGTTAAATAGAAGTAAAAGCATAGATTGTGTCGCGACGGGAACGAATTCGGAAAACTAATTAAACCCGACGTTGCGGAGACAAACGCACCGGGCTTTTCGTCAATACATCTCCAATTAAAAGATAAAAAAATGGGCGATATGTTTTTAATCGATACTGGAGCCGAAATATCGGTAATACCTAAACCGACGGGATTTAAAGACAAACCGCTGTCGTTGAAACTTCACGCAGCAAATAACACGCGTATTAAGACCTACGGATACGCGTATCGCGTTATAGACTTCGGTTTTAAAGAGGCAATTGGATGGTGTTTTATTATAGCCGACGTGCCTTACCCCATCTTAGGAGGGGACGCAATCGCGAATTTCCACCTGATTCCTGACCTTAAAATGGGCAGGCTGGTAAAAGGTGATACGCATGAATACGTACGAGGGAGAGCCGGCAACGCCGAAGTCTTTTCCATATCCGTATTATGACCGGATCATAAGTATTCGGACATATTAGCTAAATTCCCGGACGTTCTCGGCATCGATAAACCCGCGTCACTTTCGAAATGCGGGATAGTTCACCATATCACGACCCGTGGCCCACCCATTTACCATAAGGTCAGGCGTTTGAACGGCGAGAAATTAAAGGCTGCAAAAGCCGAGATAGCCAAGCTGTGCGAGCAAGGAATCTGTAGACCGTCGGACAGCCCGTGGGCTTCACCCATTCATATGGTCAGGAAGAAAAACGGAGAATGGCGAATCTGCGGAGATTATAGGAAACTGAACGCAGCAACAATTCCGGACCGATATCCCGTACCGCACTTACATGATTTCCCCAATTTCTTGTGTGAAAAAACGATTTTCACCGCGCTCGATTTATACAATGCGTATCACCAAATCCCAATCGCGCCGGAGGACGTGAAAAAGACGGCAATTATTACTCCATTCGGTTTATTCGAGTATAAAGCGATGGGATTCGGATTTAGGAACGCCGGACAAACATTCCAGCGTTATATCAATCGAGCGCTCGGCGACTTAGATTTTCTTTTCGTATACCTAGACGATATTTTAATCGCGTCACGAAATGAAGCCGAACATCGAGAACATCTAGAAGTAGTGTTGGAACGACTCGGTAACGCGAACCTAAAATTAAACATAGGCAAATGCATATTCGGAGTAAAGAGAATAGAATTTTTGGGTTACGTTATCGATAAGGAAGGTTTTAAACCATCGGACAAAAAAATAAAAGCAATCCGCGACTTTCCGCGACCGCGCACAGTGAACGAACTCCAGAGATTCTTAGGAATGGTGAATTTTTACCGGAAAAGCATACCACACGCGGCGGCGGACCAATTACCGTTAGTTAAACATTTAAATGGTTCGCGGAAAAAAGATAAACGACCCATCCCATGGGAGAAGGAGGAGGTCGAGGCATTAGATAAGATAAAAAATAGTTTGATTAATATGACGTACCTCTCTTTCCCCAAGGATCAGGCCGAGACACGTATCGTCTCGGACGCGTCGGACTTAGCGATGGGAGCCGTATTAGAGCAAAAAACGAAGAACGAATGGAAACCTCTAGCTTTTTTCTCAAAAAAGTTTAATTCGGTGCAATGTAAATATTCGACATATGATCGCGAACTCACAGCAATTTACGAAGCGGTTAGGTATTTCTATTACTTTATAGAAGGTACTAGTTTTACCATATTAACGGACCACAAGCCGTTGATTTACGCGCTCCAGCAGAATACCGATAAAGCACCGGTTAGGCGCGAACGTCAACTGGCGTACATCAGCCAATTCGATACGCGTATAGAGTATATCAAAGGGGAAGTAAATTCGGTGGCGGATAGTCTCTCGCGAATAGACACGGGTAATGGCCATACCCAAATCCACCGCATAGACACTCATTCGCATACCGAAATGATCTCAGATAGAAACGCTAAAAAGGTCGACGCGCTGAGGTTCCCAACCGTTTTCGATCTCGCGAAACTACGCGAAGAACAATTGAAAGACGACGAACTAAAAGAAATCTTAAAGAGAACCGACTATTCCATTAAGTTAAAGAAACTAACATGGGGAGAGAATCATTTAGATTTTTATTGCGACATATCGGGCGAAACCATTAGACCATATGTACCGAAAACATTACGTGACGAGGTAATTAATTTGTTTCATGGTAACGCACACCCTAGCGCAATAGCCACAGACAGGGTAGTGCGCCAGCATTACGTGTGGCCGGAAATAAGTAGGGTCGTAAAGAAATGGTGCAAGAACTGCATTCCGTGCCAAAAATCAAAAATATCACGCCATAACAAATTTTTACCGGAAAAGATAGTAACACCCGACGAGCGTTTCGTAACGGGTACAAGTATATCTTAACGATGATCGACCGATTCACCAGGTGGCCTGAGGCCATACCGCTGCACGAGACGTCAGCGACCACGGTAGCGCGCGCGTTCTACGAAAACTGGATAGCCAGGTACGGAGCACCGATGTACATAACCTCCGACCAGGGCAGACAGTTCGAGTCAAGTTTTTTCGCCGAGTTATTGCAATTAACGGGCGTTAAAAGAAACAGAACCGCGCCGTACCACCCAGCTTCTAACGGCATGGTGGAGAGATGGCACCGTGACCTAAAGGCGTCCATCATGTGCCACACGGAGAAAGCAGACTGGTTCCGAGTACTACCGACGGTACTATTAGGCTTGAGAACACGCGTGAGGCTAGAGACCGACGCGTGCCCCGCCGATTTCGTGTTCGGAAATTCGGAATGGGGACTTACAGAACTGCACACACGTATTTCTCTTGACTAAACTCATTAAACCAGCCTTAGAAAGACCGTACACTGGACCGCATAAAGTAATTGAACGTTCTGCTAACGGACGCAATTTTACTATTGAGGTGAACGGACGACAAAGACTTGTAAATATAGAACTGTTAAAACCCGCATACTTCAAAGTTTTGCCGAGGTTGTGGGAAACCAAATGACACCTTAGAGACGTGTCCACACTGCCACAAAGAGTGGAAACAAGGACTGAACGTCCACCCAAAATAATTTTTTTTTCTTTTCGTTTTTCTCTTTCTCATTCTTTTATTGTTATAATGTTTTTTTTTCTCTTTCTTTTCCTAGAATGTAAAAAGAATAAATTCATATATAATACATACACCTGGTAACATTTCTTTATTAATTTTAACCCACGTTCACATTATCCCTGGAATGGTAAAAATTCACTTAGTTATCTATTGAATAATAAGTATGCAAATACACACTTACAAGTATGCAATTACATCACTTTAATGGTGTACCTTCCTCTAACTTAATCACATAAAAGATATAAAAAAAAAAAAAAAAAAAAAAAAAAAAAAAAAAAACTTGACAAACGTTCTTATAAATAGTAAAGGAAAAACAAGAAATGAGGAATGCAAGGTCGAATAGTATGATTAACTTACTAATTTAATTTATAATTTTGCAATTTGATACAATAAATTTATAACGTTGCACAACAGAAACCAAAACCATTTCCGGAGAACTAACTCACCAGGTATGTAAGAATGATATTTAAAAAATACTTTTTTTTAAATTTATATACATTATGAATGTTTCATGTTAGTATGGGTTATGTATGTCGCGAATAATGAAACCGATCGAAGATACAAGAGTATCAAAAATTTGTAATGTAAGCCAGTCACACGCGTAACGTGCCGAAAGATAGTTACCAGATAGGTAAAAGACAATACACACTCAGCGTGAAAGACTAATACACAGATTTACTCTCGTAGTATCCATTTCAAGTTTCAGCAATTGGGTAATCAAGAATTACACAGCGACCAACGGAAACTTACTCAACTAAATCTAATATTCTATTTATGTAGTAATTAAGTTAAAATCATCCCATTTATCGTTATAATTATACAGTCAGAAACTAAAAATATAAAATAACCTTTCAAGCATCATTCCGTTGTGACACAAACAACACAAACAATTACACTTACCCCGCTATAGATAGCATCGGCTGTCTTAGGATAAGATAGAAAACCGTTCGTAAGCATGCGTCGAAACCTCTCGCGCGTTTTAGAAATCGAAGTAAAACCAGTTTAACTTCGGTTTGGGAGGGGGGAGTTGTGACGATGTGCTTACATCACATGTCACTGTGATATCTTATTCTACGTTCAATAAGTGGCACTAGTCGAGCAAGCCACAAGATGCTCGGAGAGAGGAGGCACACACACACTATCCCTTCGAGTAAACCTCCAGCACCAGTCCTACTTCTTGGAATTGATCCCCCTTGATCCTTGAATCCAGCACCATGCTAAGAAGCCGTAGACTAGCAGTAGAGGCTGTGAGGTCCAATAGCGCTCCCAGGTTACACATGGAGTGGCCTCGCTCTAACATCCAGGTCCTCGCTCCAGCCTAGTACCGAGTACCTGTAAAAGATAATTAGTGAGTGACCTAATTTAAGAGACAAGAAGAAGGACAGAGAAGCTGCGACAACATGCAGTTCTCCCTGGGAATATAAGGAGGCACAGGAGATATGTAACCCTAGTGTTTACACTAGGTTAGAGGTTAGGAACACCTCAAACAATAATACTACTGCTGCGGAAACCGCCGCACTTACCCACGATATCCTGGAGGGAAAGTCCTCTCCGTAAGCACTACTAGTGAACTCGCATCTCAGCCAATCAGAAGAAGTCCCGCAGGCACACAGGTCACCGTTGAAACTGCACCTAGAAGTCTCAAACACACGGCCGAATTAGCTTAACAAATTACACTTAAGGAACGATTGAATTGTTACCTGACACCGAAACCTCCTGCAGCACCAACCTCCAGCATTCTGAATATGTCCCACTGAACACCCGAACTCCAGCACCACTATTCCTGTCGATCCGTGAATATCAACACGGAGATCTAGTTCAGAACGGTCGATGCGAATTACCGACCGCGCGTAGCCATTGTATACGCGAACATGCGCACGCGTTCGAGAGGCCCAGCATAGCTCTCGCACGGCCGCGAAGCAGGGTTGCCAGATGGCGATTTTTTCTCTTTGTTGCTCTTGCTTAATAAACATGAATATACATAAGAGAGAAAAGGAAAAAAAATCGCCAACTGGTCACTCTGCTGCGAAGTCGAGAGTAGCGACGAGTGCGCAGCGTCTTCGCGCAGGGCTCGCTCCGAGACGAAACGAGCTGCCGTGAGAGCAGAGCTCCCCGAGCGGTGTACGATACGAGCCGTGTAGAGAGATTTTGCGAACCAAAAACGTGTAGTTAATATCCGCCCGCGTGAGAGACTGAGATTTATCTTGGAGACGATTCTCCTGGTGGGTAGGTGAGTTTCGCCTCAGTTCTCCAGCTCCCTTTCCGTGCAAGTGTGTGTGTGCTCATCGCGTCAAACCGCGTTACTTTGATCGCGAAAATCGGCGAGTACCTTTTAAGTCGTGACTGTCAAACGGCGAATTGTAAACCAACCTATCGGGTTTAGTAATAGTAAATAAAAACTCATTTGAACTCTTATTAATTAAGTGCGAGTGTTTTATTCATTTATTTTGCGACCTCCGCCTTAATCCCCAGCGGAAGCGTCACAGTGTATGCAAGGTTTAACTGGTTTTTGCTGGCACAAAACAGGAAGCTTATAACCTGGCTCAGACCTTTACAAACTGTATTATAGGTTATATTTTTGTAAGAGGTCAAGCGCGCGGTAACTTTAATTATTTAATTTATTTATTTATTGATTTATTTATTATTTATTATATAGTACCGTTAAGTTAGCGCAAGGTAAGAGCCAGGCAGTACTTTACTGTAAATTTATTAGCAAATTTGTTAAAATAGTTTAAACTCGGCAGTGCTTCCTGATCAAAGTAAGACAGGACTTACTTTCGGCATCCGGTTTTGTGCTTTAGCGGTTAGCTTAGGTAGAAGCAAAACCCAGTTACGCGGATTGGACATTTGGCAAGTAACGCCAAAGTTAAATATTCGACAGCACATAACCTTGCAAACACATAGTGCGTCAAGCCAGCGAGGCTACTTACTGTTAAACGTATAAACGACGCTACAACTGAAGATGGCCGCTCAGCAGAAAGACGTCGATAGTCAAATCGATGCATGGATCGAGACGCTCACCAGGGAGTAAATCGAATTACACCTGGACGCCTTGAACCTAAAATCGGCAGGCTCGGTTCATAGGAAAGCCGAGCGACTCCACCAGTGGCTATTAGGAAATTATTCGGCCCAGGAGTTTAACCAGGAGGAAGATGAAGCCAGAGCAGTTCGCAGCCGTCTCCAACGGAGAAATAGGTGGCTGCAGATGTTAGGTGAACATCAAGACGAGGAGTCTGATGAACCTAGCCCAGATCAGGAAGTGTATCTGGTACTGCGGGAGAACGCTGCGGTTAAAGATAACCTGCACAGGACGGTGCAGGACTTCGATGACGTTGAGCTAGATGAAACGACGTCAGCTGCGACCAACACAGAGCCTCAACCCGAACGAGAGGAAGAATGGCTGTCATTGGTCTCAGAAGAGGGAAACATTTTTAAAATCCCTCGATCGTTCTCCCAGACCTTGGTGCAGCTTATCAAAAAAGTGAATGACCTTACTGTAAAGGTAGATAAGCTGATGTCCGAGCGCACTCAAATCGCTCACAGCACGAGATTGGACGGTGCCAACCAATCTCACCATGTGCAATTTCAGGACACATATACGTGTTATGATCCTGATGTGAGCGAAATAGGTGAGGCGCAAGTAAATGGCGAGCGACAACGCACAAGCGCCCCTCAGTCTAAGCCTGATGGAGCTTGGAAGGGGGGGAATGCGCGCGAGTCCCAGAGGATTCCTCAAGCGCGCAGCTCGCCAAACAAGGATCGGACATTCTCAACACCAAGTTTCTCGACGTCATCGAGGTTGAATGGAACACCTCGAGACGTCGGCGGCATTGTTAGGAAGTGGCAGGTCAAGTTCTCTGGCGACAAGAGCCAGAGCATCGACGCCTTCCTAACCAGGATCGAGGATTGCAGGATCCTGGCCAACCTGTCAGAGGACGAGTTGTTGCCGTCACTCTCGGAACTTCTGACAGACACTGCCGCCACGTGGTACCAGAACGAGAAACACAAGTGGCACTCCTGGCAGGATTTCGTGACTTCGGCTAAACGTTGGTACGAAATGAGCCAACGTTTCCAGCAGAGGATCATCGCCGAGTCCAATGCACGGACTCAAGGTCCCGATGAACCGGTTAGGGACTATATGACGTGTTCTATCACAATAATGCGAAAGATAGTCCCTACGCCGACTGAAGCGCAGCAGCTCGATCATTTGTATCGGAACATGCTGCCACAGCTTCAACGGCTGTTCAAGAGAGCGGAAGTGAGCTCAATTGAACAAATGCTGTTGCTCCGAAATACACAGGGCCATATCTGATCATCAGTAGGAAAGGTATGAATACCTACGTCATACAAGATGATCAAGGGGGCCAAGAAGTATCTCATATAGAGCATCTGAAGAGATACGTCCCCGAAGAGGATGCTGAACCAAACGATGATGAGCAACCTACGAGATCTCAACCGTCGAGGATCAACAGGTGAAGTGCGACCCACCTGTAGCGAGCGAAGCCTCCCCTGCGAGGGAGTATAATGCGAGCGAGTCACCTAGCGAAGGGACTCGGTGTAAACCGCGTAAGACGTCGCGTACGTCCTTAGATAGGGCCCCCGCTACCAAACGACCACGTGGTCGTCCCCGGAAAGCGAATGCGACCGTGCGACGCCGATCCCCAGTAACACGGCAATTAGATGCGCAGCCAGAAACTGTTCCCCTTAGACGAGGACGAGGGCGTCCTCGTGGATCGAAATCCGAATAAAGAACAGTGTCGTTT